>JAPDNY010000004.1:159677005-160032711 GCA_029375565.1 Gekko gecko | reverse complement strand
GAAAATAAAGTCTTTACTGAGGTTTGCCACACACAAACAATTACACAAGCTCACACACAATTATTCAAGTCCTAGGAAATACAGAGAGAGGTGCTGTTTACTTGCATTAGCAGGTAAGTCGTTGGTGGGTCATATTTACCAGTCGAGTCCTGTAGAGCGTTCCTCAGGAAAAATGGAGGGGAAAGAAACTAACAGGTAATGGGGCCACGCGGTCTGACCAGCAGATTGTCACGTGGAAACTCGGCCTTCCAGACCAGAGTTTAAAGATGGAGTGTAAGGGTTGTGATAGCAAGCTGGACATAAGAGGGTCAGCAGCCTGTAGGTCGTAGTAGAGAGAGAGGCCGGTGGTCTGGCATCCCCTTATAAGCAGGAGGTAGGGCTGGTTACCTCCCTGATTCCCGCCTCTGGTAGTCCGTCCCTGAAAACACCCTATTGGTTGGAAGATGTAGGGAGGTGTGTGGTAGTGTGCCTGAGGGATGGTCAATATTGAGAGCTAGAAACTTACTCATGTCTGAACAGGCATAGCTAGGATGAGTCATTCAGCCACTTCTATTGTGTTGCTGATGGCATTAGCCCGGCGGTTGATGGCTCTCAATCAGTAACTAGGCAATGGCGGAATAGACCCTGCCAGGCTACGTGAGGTCTTGGAGGTGAAGGTAGTGGAGGAAAGAGGCTGCCTGCTGTAGAAGGAACTCTCACAATGGCGTTTTTGAGTTCCTATATCTGGTATTTTACTGTGCTTTGGTGTACCTGATTCTATTTCATACTTTGCGGGAAACAGGCTGGTAAATCCTGCTGGGCACTGGAGCTGCTGGGCTGGTCAGGGAGAATGCTCCTGCCTGGGTGCAGTCTCTGCTGGCATCTGGGAAGGTTACCATGTGTCTGCCCCTTACACACGCACTGGCACAGTTTATTATTTTATTGTAGTCCAAAAAGAGGTTGGGTGCAGCATTGCAGGGCAACATTTCCCCCCTTGGGACCCTGGAGACATCAGGCGAAAGGGTCACACAATCAGGAACGGATGTCACGGGAGGGCAGCGATGTCATCGTCCACTGGAGAGCGGTCACCAAAGGTGCCACTGAGACTACTCTATCAATGGGACGGACTTTAAAAAAACTACCCTATCAAAATGCCAAATTGCCTTTGAACACTTCCACACAACCCGAAGGACAAGCATGAGCCGGGAGCTAGCTTTTACATTTAAATGACTATAATACATTCAACATATAAAGTTAAAACAGGCTGAAAACATGCTAAAAATCCTTAAAAACTAATAAAACTAAAAAGAAAGCCCAAAATTTTAGTCGCTACTTAGAATAAATCATTAAAATCTAGGCGTTGATTAAAGAAATACATTTAAATGCATAAAAGTTAAAGTGCAATTGAAAGCAAGCCAAATCATTAGAACTGAAGCCGCCAAAACAGGTATTTAGTCTCTTTAAGAGAGTTGATTTATAACGCTAAATGCAGGCATTTTTATGAAAACACATACAATTTATATAGGTACAAAATCTTCGTCCTCCTTCCTGTAGCTGTTTAGTGGCAGCAAAGTCTCTTATGCGCATGAGCGCCTGTTCGTAATGCGAGAGGAAGGCTCTCTATACATTGTAGCTATTATTTTCCATCGGGCTTCCTTCGGGGACCGTTGGGGGATCCCGATTTTCTGCCGTTCGGCCTGGCGGCTCTCCGCCCCTCCCTCGACTCGGACACGAGCCGTCCGGTCGGAGGGGGAGGAGGGTAATCTGCATAACGGGGCGGAACTTCCCCCCCCTAGCTTCCAACAGCACTTTGCAAAGGTTTTCACCTCGGAAGCGGCGGCTACCGGAGCCTCCAAGCATGCGTGCCTTGAAAGAACACAGCAAGCCTGCACAGAGGTCACCGATGCTCACATGGGGTACCTGGAAGAGGTTTATTAGTGATCACCACAGACCTGAAGAGATTGCAATTTCAGGCTTTACTGTTCCCGTGGCTGACTTGATAATTCTCCCTCCCTCGGGGGAGGAAAGCATTGTGCTGCTTGGCTGTCCCTCGAACCCAGGCGTCAGCACGAGGTTGGCGCCAGTAAGCTCAGGCTCGAGGAACAGCCTGCAGCCATTGGCTTTTAAACGGGAGCCATGGTGCTCCGGAGGGAACGCGTCAGGTCGTACCTCTTTTAACCCAGGGGGACCCTTACGGGGGTTCCCCGACTACGCTGTAAAAGAATAGAACACAACACACATGAAAAACAGGGCTCCTTGTGCCATAAACATAGGCTGCTCCAAGGGCTCTCCTTTATGGAATGGCTCATCCCTGGGGTTCAAGTCATTTACGTCGGAGGTTTCCGAGACATGTAACCTCTTTCCCAAAAAGCATGCTGGGTAACCCGATCTTTTCCAAGAAGAAAATTCTTGGTTGCATGAAAGGAGACACTTTTTCAGAGGCGACCACAGGGTGAGGCTAGGTAGAGTGGGTAAGGCATGGGTGATCCCATTGCTGGACGGCTACCTTTCTCCCCAAACCGGGTGGCAGGGGAACAAGGCACACAAGCGAAGTTGGAGCGATTGTCGGATAAGCACGCCGCCGGGCTGTGCCCGGCCGGGCGCCTGAGCATTCTCCACTGCTCTCGTAGCAGAGGGAGGACTAACACGCCCAGGGCCCCAGGGCTGTCTTTTTCTCGAGCCCTGTGCCTACCAAGCCATCACAAGGTGTTGGTGCAAGGAAGGAAAGACAGATCAGACGCACGGGGAGGCCCATCCAACAAGTGTGCATCGAAACATTTTGTACTGACCCTCGGTTCGAATACAAGGGTCTCACCTCGGGCTCTTTTAGCCCACCCTTTTCTTGGTTGAAAGAATAGAATTAGATACACCTCTGTTTGGGCAAGTGTTCACTATGCTGGGGAGGACCCAGTGAGGTAGAGAACTTGGAAAGCGTGGGGGAAAGTCCATGGAACCTCGTTGTCAGAGATTGCCTCCCGGGCGGGAGATTCCGGGAGTTTCTGCTTGTCTCCCGGCGGGAGTTGGGCGTTGCAGCTTTCTTAGGGGGAAGGAAGGTGGATTACATATCGGGGTGGATGTCTTTTGTCTGCCACGGCAGGGGTCTATGGGTAATACATGAAATGGGGGAAGTTCTGCACGCTCGGGCGGTCCCAAGAGTCTTGGAACTGATTTTATTGTGTTCTGCGGGCGGCAACCCTTCCTCTAGTGTGGTGTTGGCATTCATGGATCGCTCTAATTTCTTAGGTGTCACCATGACTGGCAAGGCGGTTGTGGGTTGTAGCTCTCCATGGCTGCTGCTAGCCAGATTCCGGCATCCATTGTTGACACTGCCCTCAGATTACCTTCCGAGCTTCAGCACCCTCCCACACAGGATGTGTTTCCTGGTGGCTTGGCTGCAGCTGAGTTCGAGGGTCTGAGATAGGGGAATTTTCCCTTTTTAGCAGGGGGCTTTAACGCTCCGTTGGGGACTCTAAGTAGGAGCACCCATTTTAACCTGGGACCCCTTGTGGGGTCCCTGGCCTTTCACAGTTATAAAGACAGGGAAACCATAAGCAAAAAGGAGAAGGAAGAGGGGGAAACATTAAACAATAAAAAGGTTGGCGGAAGGCCTCTGAAGCCTCCCCTCCCCGAGCAGGGAGGGACATGCGCAGAATGGCTAGGCGAGTGGCACTTGTGGTAGGTGGCTGGGTCGTGCTCCCCTACTCTGGGTCAGGTGGAAGCGTGCATGCAAATGTACCGCTCGCCTGCGCAGATGCTGGAGTCAGGAACCAAACCTCACCACAAAAGTGGGTAAAATGCATACAAAACTTTGCATAAGGGTCCTGCTGATTGCTTTTAAGCGTTGCTCTGTCCTCCTCCTTGCTCGGAGAAGAGGGCTGTGCGCGAGGCTGGGCACACCAGCTCAGCGCACTTAAAAGAGGGCGAACCGAGGCTGGGGTAGGCCGAGGTTGCCCCAGGCAGGACATGGCCTCACCGAGCTGTCGTGCTTGGGGGTGGGAGCAGGCGGGAATTCTGGCTCTTGTAGCCAGGCTTACACTCTCGCTCTGTCTGTCTCATAGCCTTAAACCCGAACGCCTTTGCAAACCAATCAGGTTCCTCTGGGGAGAGTTAGCGAGCCCTGCAAGCCTGGTCTCGCTCGACCCCACACTGACGGTGGACCCATTGGTGGCCCCAGGACGGAGAATAAGGCTCGTGCCAGCTTCGCCCTCGGCATTGTACTTGCAGAGGATTTAAGACGCCCTTCCGTAAGGTGGCTGCATAGCTAGTCGTGTTCCATCCCTGTCCCCTGGGGAGGCATTGAGCTCGGGCTTTGAGTAACCACCTTGACTTTAGACTAGGGCCTGCGAGAAGGCCCACCCTTTTCCTCAGTTCAAAAAATAGAATCAAAAAAAGAAATTCAAGTAAACAGTTGAGGGACACAGTTAGAGGCCTATGAAGGAAAAAATGAAATGAGGCCTTCTGTTTACTTTATGAGGTTTTCTAGGTTTGGGGTCTTAGGGTCTGGGGTGGCATAGAGCCTGAAGTGTGCGGTCGTGGGCAGTGTACTGGGCCACCCTGGCCATGTTTTCTATCTTCTTGACCTGTTTTCTGACCCACAGAGCTCATGTACAGATTCAGCGAGAGGGCCATGAAAATTTGAGCCCCAGTAGAGCACCACAATGGGGTGTAGCGCCACATTTAATATGTTATCCGGCGGACGGGGACCATCCCCTGAAAACACTTCTCCCACCAACTATAAGTCCACCTGCGCTTTAATGTCCACAGCGAGGTCCAAGCTATGCGGTGGCGCCATTGTGGGACACCCTGGAGTGAGGCCTGAAGTCTCCGGGCCTCCTTTGATTTGGCATTAGCCTTGTGCAAAAAGTCAGGGTGTGTGAGCAAACCACGCAGTGCCTCCAGGCCTATTCTCAGTGGGACTGGAGCGAGAGAGTCATAGAGTTTAGGGGGACAAGCAACATCTCTCTTGTTGGGCCCACAAGGGAGTGGAGAACTGGAAAATCACAACCACGAACGAGTGGTTGCGTGTTACAGAAGCATCTGCAGTACTCTTTGGGGTCATAGGCTGTATTCATGGTGTTGATGTACACATAATCACAGGCTGTCCTAACACAGACACAAGCTCTCCCCACATAGACTACAGTGAGGAGACTTCTTCTACCACATCAAATTGGCACTGGCCCTCCATGCCTTTTCTGGGGGCCAGGCAAGGATGGTGTGGCTCGAAGGCCTGGTCTTCACAGATGAAGCCTAAAGGTTCTCATGGGTGCAACCTTGACATTAATGGTTTGCCATCCTGTGGGGGTAGCTCTTGCCCACCGGTTACTGTCTCTGGCATATAAAATGGCATTGTTGCTTGCTTGCAGGCCTAAGGAACTACCGGGTAGGCCGAGACAAGCCTCTTTTCTGCCAGTACTGTGACTACCACTAGATTCAGGGCCTGGGCTATGCTGGGGATCATTAGAAGGCATTGATAGGCACTATCACTGCTCCAGCTATCTTCATGCCCCTGTGTGAGGTCTTTGAGTGCGGCCTCTGACTTCCAGGGAATACTGTGTACCAGTTCATGGCTCGCCTAATCATGCTCATGGCAGTGACAACATTATAGGGTCTGGCTTGGGCAGAGGCAAGGGCCAACTAGAAATGTTTTTCTGTAGGGCTGAACGCCTTCCTCATGAGGATAGGCTGAAATGCTTGGGGCTCATTAGGCTCGAGCCACCAACGAGGGACTGAGTGGGATGACATGCATTTCTGAGAGAAGGTCACAAGGACTGTATGAGATGGGCTTGCGCAGGTTTGACATGTCAGAGGAAGCCCTTGAGGCTTTGTTGGCTATGACCTCAATGTTGGCTGCATCTAAAATCCAAGCACCCTGTACCTGGCATGGGGGTTGCTGAGCCAGTCAAGTCAGACCTCTTTAGGACTGCCAGGGGAGCACTTCCCTTCACCACAACAGCAGCCATTTGTCCCAGCTCTGCTGAGTGGGCTGCCACAAGGGAGGTCGGGCTGGCTGGAAGCAGGTGCCTAGGTTCTGCCATGCGGATCTTTAGCTTTTACCATTATTTGGGGCTGAAGTCCAGGACAGTGGCCCTTGATTAGACTCTACAGGGTATGGGATGCCAGCACTGTCAGTCTGTGCCGGCAGGGGATGCTACATCTTGAATTCTGGGGTCTGAGGTCAGCAGTGGGAGGGCTTGGTGCCCTGGCCCCTACTGGCTAGAGCACATTCTCTGGATGGGCGGCCTGGTAGAGTCATGGCCAGCTGGGGTGCCCTGCAGTTGGCCCTAGGCATCGTGGTCCCCTGTGCCCTGACATTTCTAAGGAACCCACTTGTGCTTCTCTTATGGCTTCGTAATATGTTGTCTATCATATGGTCTTATGCTCTTAGCCATAAGAGGCAAATATGGCTGTATTGACCTTGACCTCTTGCTCCAATGTAGATCCTACTTGCTAAAACTCACCCGGTGATAGGATTACAATCTTTAATTTGATCAAAGGGCGACTGTCCTGACTTCACAACCCCAAATGTCAGTAAAGAATGATAAAGACCAGTCATGGCTTGACCTAGGCACCTGCTTTCATCCGGCAGTGTACAGCCCACTCAGCAGGGCTGGGACAAATGGCTGGTGCTACAAGGGGAAGGGCCACCCGAAACGTTCTTCTAGTAGGTCTGACTGACTGCCTGCCCCAAGAGGATGCTGATGTCCTAGATGCAGCCATTATTGGCGGTCCCAGGCCACTGGGTGCTCAAGGGATTGGTGGAATGCTGCATTTCTGAGAGAAGGTCAAAGGACTGTATGATGGGCTTGCTCATTTTTGACATGTCAGAGGAAACCCTTGAGGCTTTGTTGGCTATGACCTCAATGTTGGCTGCATCTAAAACTGCTACCCCAGCACCTATTGGGGCGATCCAGTCAGTCAGACCTCTTTTAGAACGTTTAGGTAGTCTTCCCCTTTCCATAACACCAGCCATTTGTCCCAGCCCTGCTGAGTGGGCTGTAAAAAGGGAGCACAAGCTGGATGGAAAGAGGTGCCTAGGTCTGCCATGCTGATCTTTATCTTCTTTACTGACATTTGGGGCTGAATTAGGACAGTCTCCCTTGATTAAATTTAAGGGTATGGGAGCCTATCACTGGGTAGTTTAATTCTTAGCAGGGGATCTACATTTTGAATTAAGGGGTCAAAGGTCAATACAGTACTGTTGCCTTCTCCATGGAAAGAGTATAATTCTCTTCTTGATGGGTGGCCTGGAAGGTTACAAGGCCATGGGAGTTAAAGTGGAATTCCTTAGAGGTGTGTTAGGGCAGGGGGATCCTGTTAGGCCTAGGCCTCAGTCTGGGGACCTTGCTGGGTTAGCTGAGTAGCATTAACAGCCCAGCTGAGAGGATTCCAGGTGATACCTGGTAAACTCTGATTCTGTCCTGAGGATCAGTTAAAGTGATTGGAAGTACTCTGTCTCCATCTAGAAAGAGATGAGATCCAATGGCCACTACAACCTTTAAGGGGTCCCCTATGTTCCAGACTGCTGCAGAAATTTGGGCCACTTCACAGGTGGAGTCCTCCTCAGGTCAGGTGGTGGCAGGTTTGGATATTTAACCCTGCACAGCATATACACCATTTCCTCTATGGTATTTTGTCCAGAGGGGCAGATCAATACCTTCTGGCCTGTAGTCTCACTGGCACAGTTGATTAATAGTGAGGGAGAGCACCTACGAATTTCCAGGTGTGTTTTGAATCTGTAGGTTCTTGGAGGGAGTAGGTGGGATTTTTCCTGCCCTGTTAGGATGCAGGTCAGGTATTCTCTTAGGCATACTGGCTCCTTCACATCTCCACCTGTGCAATGTGGCATTATGGCTAGGAGGTAAAGAAGCAGCAGTCTGCCCTATTAGGAATGGCACTATACTCAAAAGAAAAATCATACTTACTTCTCCCAGCTGCAGATTTGGTCTTCTGATGACTTCCTGCAAAAATGATCAGGGGGATAATATGTATGGGGGTTCCTAATTATGCATGCTGTGGTCGACTCACGATGTAAAAACGGCACAGCAGGCTTTCCTTAAGCCATGGGCTGGAGCCGTCCCTCTTAGCTCTTTTCCCTTTTAAAAATTCCCGCTTGAGCGCACAAGCGGCAAAACGGAGATTCAAACTGCCTCTATTTTCCTGTAGCGGGACTGGTTAGCTAAAGCAGGCAATTTTTCCAGCCCCTAGTGGCAAGGTTCCCACTGGGGTTCTCGAACCGGCACCCTTTGGATGGCCAGGCAAGGCGCTTAAGCTTCGGCGCCACGGCTCTGCCTTGGCTCCTTGCATTGCTCCGGGCGTATTTGTTTCATTTTCACTTCCCTTTCCTAGAATCGCAGGCAGCGTCTCGCGGTCAGCGGACGCTTTCTAGAGGCGGGAAAAGGTTGGGAGGGTCTATTCCAGCCTTGGGCACATAAGAGGGGTTTGGCTGGAAGGTTACTGCGGCCAGCGATCAGTTTGGGAACGCTTCATAGGGAAGCGTTAAAATTAGGCTTTCAAAAAGACGAGAGAAGGAGAAAGAAAAAAAAAATTCTTTTCTTGGGTTTCGAACCAGGGGAGCGTTGGCTTGGTAGGCTTGTGCGCAGCCTTCTGAGCTATTTGGTTCCTTGCAGGGAACAGGGCTCCTGGTGCTTATATCCCGGCTGTTGCCGTTTCTCCTTCCCAGCTTTTCTAATAAGGGTTATTAGTTTAACAAAGGTCAGCTTTACTCCCTAATTCTTCCGAGACTTATCCATGGTCCGGGGCTCGGAGGAGGGGACTTTAGTGGTCGCTTGCATATGCAAATAGCCACCTTCGGGGATCATGGGTTGTTTGGAGCAATTTTTAATTACTAATAACTTTTGATCGGGGCTGAACTTTCATTTCGGACCACGGGGAAACTTTCCAGGAGGCTTGTCTCTCCTGGGGGCTGGGGAGACTGAGTTGGTCACCATGACCATAATACTACTCGCTCGCCTAGGCCCTCTTGGACCTGGCTGGGAAAAATAAGTTAGGTTTTCTCTCTCCTCCTCTTGTCTCATAACTCAGGCACTACGAGGACCACATCGTCACCACGTCATCGGTTGTTTAGGTCACAACGATGAATTTTTGGAGGTTCCCACTTAGTGGGAACCACTATGTCTGGTTAAAAATAGAGGAAGAAAAAACTTTCCTTGCCCCTCAAACTCCAGGGCAGGCTTTGGCCTTCCTTGAGTGGCAAGGTCCCATGGATGGCTTAGGCCACTAGTGGTGCCCAGAGTCTCTTTAGCATCCCTTGTCAATCAAGGAGGATGCCTTGTGCTCTGCTAGTTGCTGGGCAGATTAGGGAGCCCGGCAACCTTTTTGTTGCTAGGCAGATTAGCCTAGTAACATAGGGAGACTTAAATAATACCTAAAAATCAGAAAAATTCAGAAAAAATTGCCAAAAATATTCCAAAAATTATACAAAAATTCTGAAAAATTATAAAAATATGCAAATTTATTAAAATTTATTAAAATTTATTAAAATTTATAAAAATTCTAAAAATGCCCAAAAATGGTCCGAAATGACTGTGCAACCCCTTAAATCGTTCTAATTGCTTCCTAACTTTTATGACCTTCTGCAATTGGTTTTAACTGATTGGTGCAGGTGCAGGATTCTCTATTCTGCTCTACCCTTGCTTCTGTCTCTCTCTCACTCTCTCTTGTTTCTTTAGACCGTACAGTCTGAAAGAAACATTTTAAAGGGTCATGAACGTCTCTGCGAGGGTGTAGAGAGCAGGCATTTTTAATGGGTCGCAGAGGGAAATCTGCCTGAGGGGAACTGGAGGCTGAGGTGAGGATGTAGCCTCGTTCTCTGGGTCTGGTGGCTTAGGGGGTGGAGTGGGGACCGGATCTCCCTTCCAGAGCTTGAGCTGGGAGGAGTGGAAGAATTTGTGCCACGTTTCCCCTTTCTTGCGAGGAATGGCAACTTTGTAAACTGCAGGGCTGACTCTCGCAATTATGGGCACTGGCCCTTCCCACTTTGCAGCTAGGGCATGTCCTTTTCTGGAGAACTTTCTGTAGAAGACTTGCTGTCCTGGGTCCCACACTTGTGGGTTGCGGACCCAGCCTAGCTTTTTATCCACAGCGAGTTGGCTTTGACCGAGCATGCGCGCCACTTGTAGGTGGATGGTGAGGATTTCCTAGTGAGGTTTTGTACCCAGAGGTCATTTGCGACCTTGGACTCAAAGGAGGCCGGAATGTCTGAGTCTCATCCAGAAAGCCTCTGGTAGACGCATCTTTTCTCCCAGTCATGACCATATGCGGGGAGTAACCGTGAGTAGCGGTTGTCCCTCTGATGGCCATGAGAATTATGGGAAGCTTTTCGTCCCAATTTCTCCCTGTGGACTTCACCATCTTGCGGAGGGCCTCTTTCAAGGTGCGGTTGGTCCGCTCTATGGCACCTGAAGACTGGGGATGTCCGGCGATGTGGAACCTTTGCTGAACCCCTAGGGCGTGGCAGAGCTCTTGGGTGACGTCACCAACGAAATGCCCGCCGAGGTCGCTATCTACGACCCTAGGAATTCCCCAGCGAGAATATAAATTATTAAATAAAATTTTGGCCGTGGTAGTAGCAGAATTGTTTTTACAGGGAAAGGCTTCAACCCATTTTGAGAAGGGGTCAATAACCGTCAGGCAGTATTTATTTCCTCTTGGAGTGGTGGGTAGGGGACCAATAAAGTCAATTTGTATTCGTGCCCAAGGTCCTTCTATTCTTTGATGTTGGATGGGTGCCTTAGGTCCTGAAGGATCGGCATTAACCATCGCACAGGGAGAGGCAATTGGTGACCCATTGGTCTACAGAATGACGCATTCCTGGCCACCATCCTACATCTTTAACTCTTTCCAGGGTTAAATCTTTTCCTCTGTGCCCCTGGTCATGGATGAATTGGATCAGATCTGCCCTGACTTCGACTGGAACTACCCAGTGTTTTTCTCCTGTGGAGTCTATGGCCCAAACTACTCCTTCCTGTTCCTCAATTTTATATTTGCCTGTGGGATCTTTGCCCTTTTGCAAAAGGTCTGTTACATCGGAATCATTACGCTGTAATTCTCCCAGGTCAATAAATACGGGAGGAATCTCGGGTCTGTTGTGAGCGGCAGCTCTACGCGTGGTGATTGGCTCAAGAGGAGCTGTGGGCTCGGGTGGGGAGCTCCCAGGGTAGCGGCTTCTTTGGCTAACAGATCTGCTTGGTCGTTCCAATATGCGACCTCTGTGGAATTCTTTGATGGCCTTTTACATGAGAAATTTGGGTGGGAGCCGTTCTTTCATGAAGGAGATCCACTATAACTAGCCAGATCTTTAAATGTGCTATAGGCTTTCCTTCACTATTCCTCCAGTTTTGTCTCTGCCAATGTGGGAGCCAAATTGTGGCAGCTTTAGCTGTCCAATCTGAATCAGTGAAGATAGCAAGGGGGCAATCGAGTGGCTCAAACTGCATGACTGCTCGGAGAGCTTCCACCTCAGCTGCTTGGCTGGGAGTGGGGTCTCACGGCTTCCTGCAGGGTGGCACCGGTCGTGGACTCGGATGGCCCCGGGCCAGTGTGGGGTGTCCCGTCAACGTGGAAGGATGAGCCATCGCAAAACCAGCAGATGAAACCGTTCTGCCTGGCTTCTTCGAATGACACTCCCCACGTTGCGGGCCATGGTGTGTGGTCCACTACGGGCAATGGGCACTCGTGTTGCTCCCCAGTTACTATCAGACCGTATGGGACTGGTGGCTCATTTTGCTCCCGCTTATATTCTACTCCCTTGTTCACTAGAGCTAAGGTCCATTGTGCAATTCGAGCGTTGGAAACCTGCCCATCCTGGATTTTACCCGAAAGAATGTATTTCAGAGGGTGTGTGTCGTTTGGACTACGACTTTAGCTCCTCCTATTATAAATTCCCAGTGGGTAAGGCTCCATACAAGGGCTAGGCACACTTTCTCGCAAGGGGTGAATTTCATTTCTACAGGAGAGAGGTTCCGGGAGGCGTAAGCAATGACTCGTTGGGCTCCTGCCTGATGTTGTAGGAGGGTGGCTCCATACTACGCTCAGAGGTGGCTAGTTGGATGTAATATGGCTGACTCGGATCTGGATGTGCTAGGGCTGGAGCAGAGGCGAGGCTCTGTTTTAGGATGGCAAATGCATTCTGTTGCTCTGGTCCCCATTGCCAGGGAGTGTTCTTCTTCAGCAAAGCATATAGAGGGCGCGCCTTATCAGAGAAGGACTCTATAAAATCCCGGGAGAAATTAAACGTTCCCAGGAGGGCTCTCAGTGAAGGCACATCAGTAGGGGCAGGAAGTTTGGCTATCACCTCCATCCGCTGAGTATCAGGGGTTCTCCCGTGGGGTCCTAGTGTGAGTCCAAGGTATTTGACTTGGGTCTGCACTAGTTGAGCTTTTTCCCTGCTAGCCTTGAACCCTGTCTTTTGAATGAGGCCCAGGACCTCTCTGGTGATTGCAATCACTGTCTCAGCGTCAGGGGCGTGGACCAAAATATCATCCACATAAGAAAGCACGTGGTCTCTGGAGGATGGTTGGAGGTGTTCCCACATCTGCACCACGTGGGCATGGCAAATACTGGGACTGGAGTGGAAACCCTGAGGAGTCCTTTTAAAGGCGAATTGCTGCCCTCTAAAGGTGAACGCAAATTTGTACCAGCAGGACTCGTGTAACTTGATGGAGTGAAATGCATTCGCAAGATCAATGACACTATAAAAGTGTGATCCCGCAGCAATGGCTGCCAGTATTTCATTGTATTTAGCCACAACAGGGGCAACTGGTGGAGTCACTGCGTTTAGCGCACGAAAGTCCACGGTCATCCTCCATGTGGTCCCATCTGCCTTCAGGACTGGCCACAAGGGGGCATTGCAGATAGACTGCATGGGTATGATAACGTCCCATTCCAAAAGTCCTTTAATGGTCTTCGCTATGCCTGCTTCGGCCTCAGCGGGATATTTGTACTGTTTCTGTGGTGGGGGATCTCTGCCTTCTATGAGCACACACGCATTCCGCACTGTGCCACACTCGGCCTTGTCTTTGACCCACACATCTGGGAATTCGCCCAGCCATGGGTCGTCTGCTATAGGGAGCACGGGGAGGGGCGTTTAGGGCCGCACAGCGGTGGACCGCATTGATCAAGCCAGGTCCGTCTGGAATGCGCCAAAGCAGACTGTTGGCCAGATCAATTGTGATCCCGTGCTCGCGGAAAAAGGGGACTCCTAAGATGCCGTCACCGTCGGCTCCCGGGCTATCACAGGCAGTCACGTTAGTGGAAAGGGTCCCTATGGATAGGGGCACGCTCTTTCCAGACACGTGCGTCATGGTTACCTCCCTGCAAAGCCCGCGAGTCGAATAGAGCGGTCTGTCTGGGTCCCTCTGGAGACTAATTGGGGACGGAGCACCGTAAGGGCTGCTCCGGTATCTACAAGGAGAGTGGCAGGCTGTGAGTTCCCTGGAGTCCCAACCCCAGCCTTCACGGTTGGTCTCCCCCAGGGATCCGGCTTAAGTCGTGCCAGAACACCCTTGGGGAGTACCTGGGACTCCGGGCGTCCCTATTTTGTAGCTCTTTGCTACTGCCTCTACCAGCTCCAATGGAGCCACCACTGGATGCGTGGGGTACTGCTCCTGCTGCTCGCACTCAGCGAGGGCCTGGAACAGGACCGAGTCCGGTTGTTTATGGAATCTTTCCATCTCGTAACCTCTCTCCTTTAAACGCATCCAGGCGTGCCACCTTAATGGCTCCTGGCCGTCTGGTGGGGTTTGGCGGGGCTGATTTCCCTGGTAGCGGGGTGCAGGGGTGGGCTGAGGCAGTTGAGGGTAGAGGGGTGCTGACTGCGGCAACTGGGGATAGAGGGTTGGCGGCTGTTGTTGCTGATAGGGTCCTGGCTGATAGTTGTCCCTGTAGGGAGCCGGAGGGGCGGAAGGCTGAAGGTGCGCCTGGGCTGGAGCGGGGCTATTCCGATAGTCCCGTCCGTTCCTTCCTTGATAACCTCCTCCTCGAGGTCCTTTTCCTCCTGAGCGTCTGTTATCGCTCGGAAGTGACCAGTGGCCGGATACTGGGAGTGGGGGCCGTGATTGGCATAGGTAACGGTTTGAATGGGTTCGTCCTCGCCTTTGTCTTTGGTTTTCCTGCTCCCTTTAACGGGTTTCAGAATACCAGTGCTGCGTAGCAGTGTGGCAACGCGCCTTATTTTGCGCCCTCCAATTCTTCCCAGGTGCCTTCATTGGAGTCAGTAAGATTCAGGGCCAGCTGGGTTTGGGCTTGAAACCCTTGTACTAACGTCTCCCTGAACTCCCTGTCCTCAAAATTGGGGAGGTGAGTGGTATCATGGACGTCCACTGAATCAGATAGAACGGCGAGAAGCTGTTTCCTAGCTACATATGCCTCAGGATCCTCATTTGCCCCTTTGTCTTTCCAGCAAGAATAAAGAGGTCACTGTTCTGTGGGGATTTAGGTACGCGAGGACCTCTTTCATCCACTGGTATTTGTTTACCCCAACCAGGCCTCCTGCTGTGATGGCAGAATTAAGAGCCACCAAATCTGAGCCCGAAGCGCATCTACGGGCGAGCAGGGTAAGGTCGTCCCCATTGATGCTGTAATAGGAATTGGCCACGTCTGTCATCCACTGAACAGCGTTGTCCCTGGTGAAGGGGCCAACCTGTTCAGCAATGGCCTTCACCTCGTCCGGCTTCCACAAGGCCGTCTCCGTGACAGTCTGAGTCGTCGTCTCATCCCCTGCCCTCGTGACCGTCTTTTTGGTCCGCACTGGGTTTAGTGGAGCCGCCATATCAGCAGAGCACTGGAGTGGAGCGCTGGCTTGCACTTCTCCTGCCTCGCTTTCAGGTGATTCCACTATACCACCAGGGTGGATGGCAGAAATTACCGCCTTTTGCAGACCCAGCTGGCTTTTTAGGGATTCAATCTCTCTTCTACAAGCCTCATGGTTAGCCATTTCACGCTTTTCCTGGGCTCGGTCCGCTAGGTATTTAGCGGCTCGGTGGGCCGACATTAAATCTTTCTGAGCTTTCTCCAGGCCAAGCTCAGCGTCGTCTGCTCGCTCTGTAGCAGAAGCGGCTTCTTTCCTTGCCTCTTGCAAGGAGTCAGCAAGCCCCTGCTTTTCTAGGATGAGGTTGAGCCTCTCTGTCCTTAAGCGGAGACTCTCTTCCTCATAATCTCTGCGCAGCTCGCAGAGCTCACTCTTATGGAGGTCGTTCTGTCCCTCCATGTCTTGAGTGACCTGGTCCAGTCTCTTCTGGACCTCTTGAGTCTCAGCCTTAAGGGCAAGACTCTCTGCCTCATGCTCCGCCTGTTTGCGGCCAAGGCCTCCTCATGTTGAGCCCTGAGCTTCTCAGCTCCTGGCTGTGTTTTGCCTCTAGCTCTTTGCTAGCGGCTTCCTGTGCGTCGAGGGCCTCCTGCTGGCGCTTCAGGAGAGCCGACGCGTCCTGGAGCGCTGTGTACAGCGCCCAACACCCAAAGCGGTCCTTCGTGGACGCGTTAGGTTTCTTTTGGTCGCAAAAGTCCTGGAAGACATCCTTTGCAACCTTCAGGGGATCCGGACCTCGGAACGATCCAGGCTCCCACGGCGAATCACCTCCTCTTAAGGAGCCACTTTTCCAGACGAGGCACAGGGCTCGTCTTACGAAACATGGCTTTGGGCTTCCCTGGCTTCCTATTTACTCTGGGGAAACCTTTTTATTTTCTTAGTGCGCCTGCCTGGGCTCTGTGCTCAGACCTGCGCGTGAACAGGGAATTTCTTTACTCCCCGTTCCTGGACTGACCTTTTCAGTCCTGGAAAAGGGCACCTAGCCTATTTAGGTTTTGGGAAGGAGAGTGATCAGCTGCTCGATTCCCTAACAGGGTAACCTATTGAACCTGTTTCAGGAGGGTTTTGAGCTCTCGGCTCTGACCGGTGAACCACACCAAACCGGTTTAGGTTTTGAGCTTTCCTACGCTCTAGCAGGGATCACCATTAAACCTGCGGAGTTTTGGGCTTTCCTGGCCCTGACTGGTGTACCCCTAACCAGCAGAGTTTCTGGAGACACTATGCCTCAGCGAGATTTCCTCCGAACTCGCACTGACTCACGCTCTTAGCCGTGAGGCAAAGCAAAACAAAGAATCGCTTCCAAGGCTGGAAGGGTTGCAGAGGCGCGGCTCTTTAACAAGCGCGTCTCTCAGCTGTTCTGTCAGTTATTTTTGGCGGGAAAGTGGATGGTGTAGGGAGATGTTGATGCCGGCTGTTTCCTCTACACTATCGCTCTGGGTCCCACCCACAAGATAGACCGTAAGATGGCTCGAGATAGCCTTGGGGCTTCGTGTGGGAGATCCCTTGCGCTCGGAACACCGCCGGTCACTGGCTAGTCCTAGCAGTCGGGTCCGGTGCGGCTGATCTCCACGACTCTCTGGTGCTTAAGGCACAGAGTCTCACACGGAAAGAGGTGAAGGGGTAAAGCCTCCCAGATAGAGTGCTCGCTAGAGCCAATCACACAGACAGAAACCTCGCACACAAGCCTGTTCCAACACTCCAGCGGGGTTTCCTCCACGTCTGACCGTCAGAACGACACGTGTCGACTCTCGTGTGCGTTCAGACGTTCAGGGTGCTGCCCGCGTTACTCCACCACTTTGTTAGCCTGATTGGCGCGTTATTATGAATAATAACGAGGGGAATTATATTGATTATTAATAAGCAATCAGCTGCGAGAGCGAACACCAATGTATACAGAGGTCAGCCCCGCCGGGAGGAGTTGGTAACAGACCAGGAGACTTTTATGATTGAAAATAAAGTCTTTTACTGAGGTTTGCCACACACAAACAATTACACAAGCTCACACACAATTATTCAAGTCCTAGGAAATACAGAGAGAGGTAAGCACATTTGCATTAGCAGGTAAGTCGTTGGTGGGTCATATTTACCAGTCGAGTCCTGTAGAGCGTTCCTCAGGAAAAATGGAGGGGAAAGAAACTAAGAAAAATGGGGCCACGCGGTCTGACCAGCAGATTGTCACGTGGAAACTCGGCCTGCAGACCAGAGTTTAAAGATGGAGGTAAGGGTTGGGGGATAGCAAGCTGGACATAAGAGGGTCAAAGGTTCGATAGGGGTCGTAGTAGAGAGAGAGGCCGGTGGTCTGGCATCCCCTTATAAGCAGGAGGGTAGGGGGCTGGTTACCTCCCTGATTCCCGCCTCCTGGTAGTCCGTCCCTGAAAACACCCTATTGGTTGGAAGATGTAGGGGAGGTGTGTGGAGGTGTGCCTGAGGGATGGTCAATACTGAGAGCTAGAAACTTACTCATGTCTGACACCAGGTGATAGCTAGGATGAGTCATTCAGCCACTTCTATTGTGTTGTTGATGGCATTAGCCTGGCGGTTGATGGCTCTCAATCAGTAACTAGGCAACGATGAATAGACCCTGCCAGGCTACGTGAGGTCTTGCAGGTGAAGGTGGGGGGGGAGGGAAAGAGGCTGCCTGCTGTAGAAGGAACTCTCAATGGCGTTTTTGGAGTTCCTATATCTGGTATTTTACTGTGCTTTGGTGTGTACTGATTCTATTTCATATTTCCTTTGCGGGAAACAGGCTGGTAACCTCTGCTGGGCACTGGAGCTGCTGGGCTGGTCAGGAGAAACGTCTCTTGCCTGGGTGCAGTCTCTGCTGGCATCTGGGAAGGTTACCATGTGGTTCAGTTCCTTACACACGCACTGGCACAGTTTATTATTTTATTGCAGTCCAAAAAGAGGCTAAAAGTGCCTTGCAGGGCAACACACACACACACACACACACATCATATCTGAGCAACTCTCCAGTATCTATAAAGATGCCTGAATAAGCCAAATAAGTTAAACCTAATTTTGCTTTCCTGTTCAATAGTGACTGCAACAGATTGCATCATATCCTTTGCAGGTCAAAAAGGGATATGTGCATAATGGATGGGAAAATAATTCTGCTACAAAATGCTCTTCCTGCGGGTGGTTTTCTCCTGATATACCAAAAACCTGGTATGCATAACAATGATAAATATTTATGTTTTAAAGGAGAATCAAGGGTGGATGTACATGTACAGTTTGCATGGGCTCATTTTCATCTGCACGGTATTCCCACAAGTGCAAAGCAGGCCTGTTCCTTACCAAAAATAAATTGTGTTTAGCATGTTCAGTCATGTGCCCGTCTGTCTTTGCTGTTGTTGTTATTAAAGTGCCATCAGCATACAGCATGCTTTAAAGCATAAGAACAAAAAAAGTTCCACACCTTCAAGAAACTGAGCATATACCTATGACTGAGGAAGGAACAGATCAGTTTCTCTATAATTGCAGCAAGAGTTCAGGCAGATAGAAAGCCATGTAACAAAGGGATGTGAGACTACATCTAGCACAGCCCACCTCAGATTGGGGGCAAAATCATGTACAGCAGCAAAGGGCTCCTTCTACACCAAGATCATTCTCCACATAGCTCTCTTTGCAGAGGCATTCACAGCAGCAATGGAGCATTCATACAGCAGTTTTCCTTGTACTTTCTGAGTCTGAGCCCTCGTAGTAGTCCTTCATCCCATGAGTCTCTGGAGGAGTTTGTCAGGCTTTTTAAAAAATGGGAATAGCTAGATCAGTATTTCTCAGTCTGCGGGTCCTCACTCCAAAATGGGTTGCAAACCCTGTAAAAGTGGCTTGTAGGCTTTTGAAGTTCTATTGATTTGTGCATGCTCTGTTGTTTTTTAACTGGGTCACCATACCAAGTAAATTTGGACTTGTGGGTCACCATACCAAAAAGGCTGGGAACCACTGAGCTAGATCACTATAGTTGTATGGTTCTTTTATTGGACAAAGGGATGTTATATAATGTTATAGAGCTTTTACTGGACAAAGGAAAGGAAAACAGTTATAGCTGTATAGCATTATAACAATCTAGTGCACTAGTTGCTCTGAAGTCCCAGCATTCATCCCCCCCCACACACACACACATAAGGAAGTCTTTAGCCATTTGTTTTACAAAGATATAAGGGGAAAGATGTAACCCTGCAACAAAAAGCGCTAGAGACTTATTTGTTAAAATGAAAGCTGGCATTCACAGGAACTGGTACATTGTTTCAATACATTACAATAATCTTGCTGGAAAGCACCGTCAAATTGGAGCTGACTTATGGTAACCCCATAGGTTTTGAAAGCAAGAGACAAACAGAGGTGGTTTGCCATTGCCTGCCTCTACCGAGCAACTGTTGACTTTCTTGGTGGTCTTGTAGTACTCAAGTACCTGCTTTGTTTCCAAGATCTGACAAGATCAAGGTAGCCTGGGCCATACAGGTCAAAGCTACAACCATCTAACTCTTACCATTTGTTTAAAAAGCCAGACAAGCCTTCTGGTAATGTCGTGAGGGAAAAGGTAACCGCAATGGGCTGAGGGACAGAAAATGACCCCAACATAGCAGTTACTTTGGATAAAGCACAGCTTCTCATTCAGATCAAAATGGCTGCCACAGGAGGTGAAGCCCACTAGGAAGTGTCAGGGAGTGAGGTCATGCGTAACACTTATAATAATTCTCCAACATTTCAGGCAGAAGCTCTGCTTAACAGGATGCCTTTAAAAATGAGCACAGATTTTGGGAGGGGGGAATTCTTGCGCACAGGAACACAGCGAGGATCAGTGAGCTGTGGTGGCAGCTGTTGCTGAAGCAACTTCTAAAAATTCTGCATGGCCAATAAGATCTTCAATGGCTGTGCTGGGAAAAAGCCAAAACTGGCCCTGCCTACTTTCTAACAATGCTTGGTGGGCGCCAGGAAAGGTATTGGCAGGTGCCAGGGTGCCTCCAGCACCACACTGGGGATCCCCAAACTAAATGTTTCAATTATTCCTTCTTAAGTGGTAGAATCTTAATTGTGCGGTTCTACGGACTATCTGAACAACAGCCTTTTTCAAATGTTTTAGGAAAGGTATCGAAAATAAGGCATGCAATCAGGTAGCCATTTCCTTTTAATGCTGCATTCAGTATCTATATTTTCAGCAACCTGCTGTGATTTATAAAGTATGTTAGGTAAATGGAACAAGAACCAAAATAAGTGCCTTTAGCTGAGAATCTGTTTAATGATCTGTAACACCAGAATGCAGGAGGGGATATTCAGCACTTGTCTGTTAGATTACAAGTTGTCTGCAGCTGGTTGAACACTGCAACAATGGAAACAACACCAGCACTCTTCCAGCAAACTGAACAGAACTGCAGGAACCTGAAAATCTCAAGGATTATTGTTGGTGTGTGTGTCTGTGTCTGTCTGTGTGCCTGTCCTCTTGCATTTGGAATCCTTGGAAACACCTGCGACAGTTGTGTCCTAAACATTCTAAACTTAGAAGTGATATGGGTGGGTCATTCATTAATTATTAGAAAACGTATATGTCATCTGTCCTGAGGCCTGCTCATTACCGACGCAACAATGTTTGCAGAGGAACTTTATTTGACTTGTCCATTCAGAATTACCAGCCTCTTTCCCAATCTTGATGAGAAATGCAGAATAAGTGAAATTATATCTTCATTTTCATGAGATGATTGTTTGAAATGCTACCACTGAGAACAATATGGATGCAAATATCCTGCTGATAACCAACCAGAATAGTACAGAGTACAGAATATAAGCATATCTCATGAAGCATGAGATGCCAAAATGTTACCCGTGTTCCATCAGCTCAGTGGAATTTTCTTCGGAATCTCCAGTCTAAATTTGTTTCATGGCTTAGGCGGAATCCTGGAACAACAGCTGCCCACATGTGCTGTGCCGTACAGAAATGATCCAGCCACACGAAAAGAGTTTTAAGCACCACTGGTTTCTAAGGAGCATTCAGTATGTGATAAAATCTTCCCTTTGAAATTAGCAAGTCTTAAAAACGCTTAACTTTGTCTAGAATATTATTTATGTGTACACTAACAGCTTGAGGAAACAATCTTCAAACTGAATATTCTGCAGTATTCTTATTAAGGTCAATGGAACAAGGTAAATTGAGGATTGCAGTTGACAGTACTGTGGTTGTTTCATCTCAGGTTTTGTTTGAAGGCTACCTACCTTTATCTCTCTCTTTTACAAACATTTGTGTTCAAAGCTGATGTTCTGCTCTTATTTTAACAATGAAAGTTAAGCATGCTGAGTTCTTGTGCCTTCACTTTTTCTCCCTTCTCAGTTGATGCAGAAAATTTCAAGTCTGTGCTTGCAACTGGCGGAGGCAGTACAGTCTTAATAGTCGGCTGCATCACTCTAGAGTGCAAGTGGCAGTGTACCGGTTTTGATTGCTTCCCCATGCAATGCTCTCTGTATGTTTTTAAAGCCCAGCACATCAGAGCCCAATCTTTCACTCAGCCTTTTCTCTCTTGTGTCATCTTCTGCTTGGAGGATGGGTGGCATTAAACCTCAGCACCTATGATAGCATTAAAAAATGAGATCCCTCTACCTGCCACCTGAAGTGGTACAACCCATTCTATCACCTCAGATATCTGTTTCCGCCTCTTTTCCTTAATCTGCAGACCAGCCCAGAGACAGAAAGCATTCTGGTCAGCCATGTTATTCTTAGTGTTAGATTCCTCCTGGTTCCTTTCCCTGTTTATTCTACTCCAGTTCTGTTGTACAGTATACCAAGTTTCTCTTGCACAGTTAGACTCCTAGACTGACTCAAACTGACTTTTTGAGTTAGTCTTGTGCTTTTACTGCTGATTAAAATTTCTGATTCCCCCCCACCTTGTTTATGCTTTCAAATGTACTCCTATTTTTCATCTTAAAGGGGGGGGGAGGCATGGTCTGTTCTCCACTTGTATTCCCCCTGATCTGCAATAAACTAGCATTACTTATTAATTCTGAAAATAAAACAAGCATGAATCAGACGTGATGCTGTGGTTTCATTTTCTGTAGCTTGCACACAGCCAAGTTTAGTTAGTCTTTATGGAGAGGCTAACAACAGTTTGTTAACAAAGTATCTACACAGTATATAGGAGGCAAAAGGAAGCATTATGAGGCTGAGACTCATACCTGAATAGCTGCCAAATGTGATGTCATGTTTGAGCCAGTGTTCCCTCTAAGCTGAGTTAGTGTGAGCTAGCTCACAGTTTTTTAGCCCCCAGCTCACACATTTTTGCCTTAGCTCATGAAGAATGGCTCCAGAGCAGACTAATTTATGCAGCAGCCAAATCACTCACTCACAACTTTAATGCCAGTAGCTCTCCAAGCAGAATTTTTGCTCATAAGACTCAACAGCTTAGAGAGAGCACTGGTTCGAACTGAGCATAAGTCCTGTACCATTGTTATCCTAAACCCTTCAACTACATTTTAAAAAAACAACAATTGCTGCCTAATGAGCTCCAGTAAGAAGCTCCACTCACAAGAAGATGGAAGAGAAGAATCTGGAAAGAATGTGTCATTTACAGATTCTTACAATAATAGAGAAACGTTTCTTTTCTTCAGCACATTTACGTTTCAGTCTTTATGCAAAAAAGGGTATTTATGTAAAATTTAAAAGCCCAACAGAAAAGCCAACCATAAGGATAAAATACTATAAAGTCACATGGACTCTTCTGATTGCGTGCACTAATTTTGCTTAATTTGCCATGAGACCAAAGATCAGTGCCCACTGCAGGTGACCTCTCAAGTTTAAGGTATAAAGTGAAGTTCAAAAGTTCAAGTGAAGGAGGAAGAAACATTTCTAAACACTCCCCTTACATTATGAAGACAATTCTAGAAAACACCCAGAGCCAGACTGCATATCTTAAAGACTACCAGGCAAAATTATGAAACTAGGGAAAATTCATGAATGGAACTTGACTGGTTCTTCATTGACTTGAGGTTTATATAAACTAGAGAAATCACATGGCAATATTGTTTTAGAATGTCTTCTGCAGGGGAAAAACGAATAGAAGCTGTCAGACTAATGACAAGGGAGCTAGTATTTTCACATCAGGCCTCGAAGCTGCCCTTTAAACAGAATTTCATCTTTTCCTTTTGCATCTTGACCTTGCACATCTTCTGTGCCCCAGCCCAAATTCACCACCTCAGAAAAGGCCTCTGTAGATTTGTCACTCTCCTTCGTGCAACTGAGACTGCTGCTGAGACTGCTGAAGCAATAGGCCAATCAGTCTGAAACGAAGCTAGATGGACACTGAAGAGGGGGGAAAGGTATTTCAGATCCAAATGAAGTTTCTGCTTCGCTGATTTCTCTCAGCTTTACTGAACTTCATAGAGAGCAGCTGTTGCCGAGTGCTCTCTCTCTCCCTTTCAATCTGCTCAAAAAGCTTTAATATCCAGGGACCTTCCCATGACAACATGTGGCTCTGTTGTCAAGAGGAAAATCTCTGCTGGTACATACAGAGCCAGCAGATGGAGAAAGTCCTGTAAATTAAAACAAAATGCACATTTTACCTGATAAAACACAACAGCTTCTAATTTTTTAAAACTGAGGGGCAGTTCTCAAGACATAGTACTTAAATGGCCAAATATACTTCTGGAGGGTGGACACATCTTTGCTGGTTATGGCTGGGGTGTCCCTCTCTGAGTGGCTGCCACAGAGAGGACATCCATGGACAAGCCAGGATAAGGAAAAGCTTCTCTATATGGAGATGCTGAAGTTGGTGGTGAAGACTTGCCCTTCTCTATACTGTATAAAGGAACTAATGCAGGTTCTGTTTCAGAAGACAGGGTTTTGAATTTATAAACCAGACAACACTGATCAAATTCTGGATGTTCTCATAGCTAAGGTTTGATGGCTCTTAAACTGCTGCCTTAATCTTTTAATTTCCCCATTCAAAATGTGAGCACTCATGAACCACCTGAAAGCTTTTTAGTTATCTGCCCAACTCATGTGCAAGTACTAGCTTTGTTTTTTCCTAAATACGTTGTCCTAATTTGTTTGTAGGGAGATTTCACATGCTGCTCCAATTATTGATGGTAGTCTACAAATGAGAAAAATAAGGGAAAGCATATCTTTAAAATATTTGTACAAGTTTAGAGCTACAACTGTATAAAATAGTAGAATATCAGCTTTATCCTTCAATCGAATGCCCATCCGATCAGCAGGAGGAATGCCTAGACCAACAAGCCCTGATCATCTGAAAACGAGTGAACATACCCCAGCCCCAACATCAGTTCAGATTTTTTAAAATGTAAAATAGTGAAGCTGTCAAATACACTATCAGGTGCCTGCTTTTAATATGGCCCAGGACAGACTGGCAATTTGCCGCGGGATGGGACCCGGGCTGACAACGACTCAATATCGGGGTAAATGGGATGTTCACACAGGCACATCTGCCTGGCGTCCCCCACCCGTAGCCTACCGGTGCTCTCACGCTTCACTGCCGGATTAAAAAAAACACCTGATAAAAGCCGGCGCAAATCTTGAAAGCCTGCGTTCGTCACGCGTTTCTCCGCTTCCGGGGAGTCTGAACGCGCAGCCGAAAAGCCGGGAGCAACCCGCGTTGGGCATGAGGCAGCACCGGTGTGATTGGCTGCGCTCTGCTCCACTGCCCAATGCGGTGCCGGCGTTGCAGGGCAAAAAAAAAAAAAAATCGGCAAAATGCGCTTATGCGCATGACAGTACAGTCTTAATAGTCGGCTGCATCACTCTAGAGTGCAAGTGGCAGTGTATCGGTTTTGATTGCTTCCCCATGCAATGCTCCCTGTGTATGTTTTTAAAGCCCAGCACATCAGAGCCCAATCTTTCACTCAGCCTTTTCTCTCTTGTGTCATCTTCTGCTTGGAGGACGGGTGGCATTAAACCTCAGCACCTATGATAGCATTAAAAAATGAGATCCCTCTACCTGCCACCTGAAGTGGTACAACCCATTCTATCACCTCAGATATCTGTTTCCGCCTCTTTTCCTTAATCTGCAGACCAGCCCAGAGACAGAAAGCATTCTGGTCAGCCATGTTATTCTTAGTGTTAGATTCCTCCTGGTTCCTTTCCCTGTTTATTCTACTCCAGTTCTGTTGTACAGTGTACCAAGTTTCTCTTGCACAGTTAGACTCCTAGACTGACTCAAACTGACTTTTTGAGTTAGTCTTGTGCTTTTACTGCTGATTAAAATTTCTGATTCCCCTCCACCTTGTTTATGTTTTCAAATGTACTCCTATTTTTCATCACAGCCGAAATAATGGGGGAACAGCGATTATAGCGCGCCTTCGGCGCGGCAGTCTGAACGCTCCCGCGCGCCCGGCGCGGCAGTCTGAACGCTCCCGCGCGCCCTCCGTCCCATATCTCCCGGCAGAGGCCCCCGCTGTGTGGATGGGAAAACCCGGTATCGTTTACTCCGGGGTTTTTTTGCCGCGACTGGCTACCGGGGCAAATTGCCAGTCTGTCCTGGGCCTATAGCTGGACTTTTGTCCCACATTGAGCAGCCATAGGAGACCAACTGGGCTATGTCATGAGAGGATGTGAAGCTAGCAAAGACAACACCACATATCTGCTCCTGGAAGAGGCCAGGATTTAGTCTTTCAACTTTCTCCTCCCACCTGAATATTATATATGGAAGGGTTTTGTTAGTTCATTACAATTTGCTTTATGGAACTTTGTTTTGGTTTTGAGTTTAATGATAATACTTGTGAGCCATCAAGTCACAAACAACTCATGGTGACCTCAGGACGATAGGGTTTTCAAGGCAAGATATGAGCAGAAGATAGTTTGCCACTACCTTCCTCAGTCTTCCTCAGTCTTCCTCACTGATCCAAACCATGGTCAACCATGCCCAAACCTCCTTAGCTTCCAAGGTCTGATGAAATCAGTACTGTAACATTCTGTTTTTCATTCCATCTTCCCAGGACCGGTCTATTGATAAGGCAGGGGAAAGCAAGACATCTGAGGTGGGATGGGAACAACCTCCCTACTTCCCCATCATTTTTACCTTCATCCCTACCTTGCTGCTGCCTCTATCCCTGTCCAGATATTGGTCTTTGTTTGTTCTCCCACAAGAATCTAATCTAATAGCCTAAGCTAAATGCTATATGCTTCTTAAACAATAAATATTTTAAAAGCATACAGCATTTAGCTTAGGCTATTAGATTAGATTCTCATGTCTGTATTCCTTTTCAATTAATCTCCCACAAGAATCTGCAGAGACCTGAGAATGCTCTCTCTCTCTCTCTCTCTCTCTCTCTCTCTCTCTCTCTCTCTCTCTCTCTCTCTCTCTCTCTCTCGTGTGTGTGTGTGTGTGTGTGTGTGTGTGTGTGTGTGTGTGTGTAAAGTGTTGCCAAGTCACAGTCAACTTATGGTGACTCCCCCAGCAAGGGGCTTTCAAGACAAGTGAAAAGCAGAGGTTTGCCATTGCCTTCCTCTTCAGAGCCTCTTTCGTGGTCCACCCTCCCAAGTACCGAACCTGCTTAGCTTCCGAGATCTGATGAGATCAGGCTATACCATGCTATCTTCCCTCCAGTTATGCTCTATAGGACTCCCCAAAGAAGAAGGACAAGGAGAAGGAGGAGGAGGAGGAGATTGGATTTATACCCTGCCCTTCACTCAGAGTCTCAGAGTAGCCTACAATCCCCTTCCTCTCCCCACTACAGACACCCTGTGAGGTAGGTGGGGCTGAGAGAGCTCTGAGAGACCTTCTCTTACAAGAACAGCTTTAAGAGAACTGTGACTGACCCAAGGTCAGCCAGCTGGCTGCATGTAAAGGAGTGGGGAATCAAACCCGGTTCTCCCAGATTAGAGTCTGCTGCTCTCAACCACTGCACCAAACTATTAATTTTAATAAATGACTCTCATAAGACTCTCATAAGAGAAATTAATCTTGCAAGAGTTCAGGAAGCCCTATAGGGCGTGAGCAGCTGTACTGCAGGAGGTCTACAGTGGCTCATGGTTTTAGGGAGGTATGTGGCATCAAAGAGGGAATAAGTAACAGATCCTGGGTAGGAGTGGGGGCAGCAGCAGTGAGGGGTGGATATACCAAGTGGGCAGTGAGATGGGAGAGGGTGGCCTAAAGCAGCAAAATGCCTTGAGCTTCCATTTTTGTTCCTCCACATTACTTTCTCTTCTCATGGGATACTTTTGTAAACTGAACATTTTTCTATGCATTTTTAAAGAATCTGTTTCATTTTATGAATATTGTGAGCTACTTTCAGGACTTCAGTTAAGAAGCAGGCTACAAATCAAAGTAAAAAATTAATTTTCAAAACTGTTTTATAAATATATAATAATTGCTTGGGTCATATATCATTATTCAATATAGTATTTCATTCATTCAGATCATCTTTTAAAACTGGTTTTTAAAAGTCAAACTATTTTGCAGACTTTTGTTTCCTGTACAATTACAGGTTATTTTAAACACTGTGGCACTTACAGAAAAATACAAACCATGTTTTGGGGTCATATTTGAGGGTTTGAATAGCAGGGAGGACAGAGAGAAAGATTTGGGCTTTGTTATTTTATTCTGGTTTAACTGGAAATGTTTTAAACTATTATTGTAAGCCACCTTGGACCACAAAAAAGCAGGAGAAAAATATTTTAAAAATAAATGAATGAATGAATAAAACAAAACATTAGCTTCAAAAGAAACAAAAAGGCACTGTTTTGCAAATCAAAAATATTCACCCTCATTATTATAAACTGAGATCGAGGCAGCTCTTAAACAAGTTATTTAGTTTATTTCACTCATAACTTAACACAGAACAAAAATGCATAAAACAAGCTGACTTATGTGTGTTTTGAACGGGCAGAACCACACCCAACAAACAGATAACAACCAATCAGAATACGGCGCTTGGAGCCAATGAGATTGGTTCCCGCTGAAGGCAAGGCTCCTTTGGTATTGGCCTATTTGCCAATCCTTGTAATACTCTGTTCAAGTATAGAACTGCTTAGCTTCATCAATGCTTTACTGAGTTAATACATAACACTCATCTTAATTATTTAAGATTCTATGGGAAAGATTTCATTTCAACTGCCATCTTACTGTGTTAAAATATGAAATATTATTTTATAGTAGTGTGCCAATTCCAAATGGTAACCCCGGTTTGAGACCTACTTATTTACAAATTCCAAAGAAACATTCAAAATTCACAGACTTCATATAAGAAGTACCATTAGACTGAGGCTACACACAGTACTAATAGGATGAGAAATTTAACCAATAAAGGCAAATGTTGTTTTATTTCCTACAGCAGTGGTGGGTTACCTCCTGCTGTCCTGGAACCATAACTATTCAGTCTTCCATCTGTCCATAGGTGTGAAGTTCCACCTGAGCTTGTGGGCAGGGGTTAGACAAATGTATAGCCCAAGATTTAGCCTTATTAAACTGCCATTATCACAATTATTAGAAGTCTGAGAAACCCAGTGAAAGGGTATAGCGTACTTGTGGCTAAGAGAATGCGCTGTGATCAGGAGGCTGCCCAATCAACTGTTTTTCTTAGCCTTAAACTCCCTGGCTGGCTCAAAGCAAGGAAATACCACTAGAAATCCTGTACTGCTGATCTCAGTTTCACTACATGAATCAACAGTACCTTACTACATGTACATTTGTGTATTATTAGGTTCTACTGTGCAACAGTTATTTTTAAGTTAAATAATGCAGTGCTTCCGTTTATTGAGTTGGCTTCACAAACAATACGAGGCCGGCAGGCATTTCATGCATGGACTCTAAAGCATCTATGCTCTGTTTGCAATAACAACCTTTTCATTTGGAGCACACAGAGAATTTTTCCAGGAAGAGATTCAGTAGTATTGCTTACACCAATCATATAAGATATTCATACAAAGACATTAAACAGTGTGTACAAGTATAAAGAAAACTTTTATGAATTTACCTAGGCAACTAAAAAAGCCATAAACAAATACTTTTTCTTTTTTTATATAAAAGTTTTTATTGCTTTTCTTCTATAATCTACACACACTACAACACTACATAGACTAACACTCTACATACAAACACTAAAACACTAATGAGAGTAACAAGGCTGTATTATACGTTAACTATGTAATTTCAGCCTTTTCTACCTAGTAAACAATGAGGTTCATTTCTACGCTACTTAAAAAAAAAAGGGGAGGGGGGAGTCCAAAAAGCCTTAACTAAAAATACTATGACTTCAAAACTTAATGGTTATTGTACAAGTAGAGAATCTAAGAACTTTATTTAGAAGACTTCTTATCCTTATACGTCTTCTTCTTTTGCCATGGCAGCTTGACCTTCATAGTTTTGGGTGTAGCAGCACCTAAATCAGAATCAAAGACAGAGTCAAAAATTTCTCCCAGAGATACCGAAGTATCTGAGATATCTGAGGAAGAAGAGTTATCTGAGCCAGTCTTTTGGCACTCACTGATATCTTCTGTTGTCTCCAATGCCTTCTCAACCTCTGCTCCATCCTTTTTCTTTGTCGACAACTTATGATGCTTCAAGAATATTTCTGCTTTCGTTAAAGAGTCAATCTTTTCCTTTTTTTCCTGGAAATTAAAAATGAGTCCTTCTGGAATTAGCCATCTGTATTTGACATTGTTCTTTTGTAGAAATTCTGTAATGTTTTTATATTGGCGTCTTGTTTTTTGAATTTCATATGGAATGTCCTTCAGAACTTTTATCTCCTTCTCTTGGATTTTAATCTTTGTCGCCAGTGACGCTTTAAGAATTAAGTCCCTTGTGCTTCTTATTGTGAATTTTAGATAAATTTCTCCTGGGAGGTTATTTTTTTTACAAACTCTTAGTATGTCCTGTATATCATGTCAATGTCTGCTTTTAAAGTCTCAGGTTTGGTATTAATCAAGGGGGATGGTGCTGTGCTCAAAATTTCTCTTAAGTTTTCATCCTTATTCTCACGGACCCCTTGAAATCTTAAAACATATAAAGATCTTTCCATTTGAAATTGAAGTAAATTTTGTTTTGCAGATGCTCTTTCCTTGTCAGCAATGTCCGTCCTTTGATCCATCTCTTTATTCTTCATCTCCATTTTTCCAATCTTTTTTCCCATCTTCTTAGATTTTGCTGCCATCTTCTTAAGGTCTTTTTGTAAACTGTCAAACTTCTGATTGAGTTTCATCATCTGATCCATCAGGGGTATCTTCCTGTCTTGTGACTGGTGATGCTGTACTGGCATTTCCAGTGCTACCTCTGCTCCTAGATGCCATTTTCCCGGCTCGCTGGGTCATTGTTTATAGTTAGTTAAGAGTTCCCAAAGAAAGTTCAAAGAAATCCCAAATGCATGGAATTCAGTCCCGAAGTTCTGTCGGTAAGATAAAGTGAGGTTTAACAGCTCGCTTTCGGCTATTGCTATGATACAGCTACTGCAGAGGACTCTTCCTCCTCAGGTTTCCCTCCTTCCCTCACTCTGTGCCATTTCGTTTTGTAACACTTTGCCGGTTCGCTGTACCTTCACCCTCTTTTAAATTATGTTTCTTTTTGGGACATCACTCACTTTTACTTACTTCATTGTCTCGCTCAGTCCTCAAGTAGAAAAATTGCTTTCTTAGTTCCTTGCATGCTCCGGTCCAGTAATGTCTCTGGGTGCCATTACTGACCTCGGGCAGCAGGTCCTTACAGAGCTAAAGTAGCTCACTTCCCCAAGCCACAACTTAGGGAGCAGCTCCTCAGTGCTCCAGGCTAGAAGCTCCCTCCAAGAGCTTCATGGGGGGGATGGAACCAGCTGAACCCCCTCCCGGCTGCTCTGATCCAAGCCACCTCCATCGGAGCTCAATGGGGAGCGTCTTGTCATGAGTCGCTGAAAACCAGAAGCTCAACAAATACTTTTTCCATGATATATTGGTATTCAAAAGATTCTTCCTGAAAAACTATTTGCCTATACGTAAGCTTACATCTACAAAAAGCACCAAACCTTATGGAAAGCTTCACCCATTTCCAAGGTTGCCATAACAATTAGGGTTACCACCTCCCAGTTTGGAAATAACCTGGAGATTTGAGGGTGGAGCCTCAAATCCTCTCATTAAGCTCCTAATGAACTCAAATCTAGTTGTTCTACAAAAGCTTGAAAATCCTCACAAAATAGAGTAGACCCAAATAAGCCTGCTCAAAGCTAGGGCTGCCAACTTCCAGATGGCAGCTGAAGATCTCCCACTATTGCAGCTGATCTCCAGGTGACAGAGGTCAGTTCACCTGGAGAAAACAGCCACTTTCAAAGGTGGACTTTATAGCCCTCTGACGTCCCTCCCCAAACCTCGCCCTCCTCAGGCTCTCCCCCACCCCAAATCTCCAGGTATTTCCCAACTCAGAGCTGGCAACTGATCTCTCACTCTCACACAGTAACCACTTAGAGACATGACAGGATGCTTGTGTATAGTGGAACTATTACGTACAACAGCATGGCAAATGTTGGGGGATTTTTGTGGGAGATTTTTCATAAATGTGTGGTATATTGTTTACAAAGCTGGACTAAGAACAAGAAGACCTGGGTGAAAATCCCCATTTTCACCACAAACCTGACCAGTCTCTCTCTCTCAGCCTAACCTCATAGGGTTGTTTTGAGGATAAAACAGAGCCAGAAACATTTAAGAACCATGTATGCTGGTAAAAATCATTTGATTTATGTGGTCCATGGACAGCATATCACATGTAGTTTTCACAGAGATCGTATCACAATTTGGTGTAGTGGTTAAGTTCATGGACTCTAATCTGGGAGAACCAGGTCTGATTCTCCACTCCTCCACCTGCAGCTGCAGCTGGACAGTTCTCTCAGAACTCTCTCAGCCCCAGCCACTTCACAGGGTATCTGTTGTGGAGACAGGAAGGAAAAGGAGTTTGTAAGCCACTCTGAGACTCCAAGTGAAATCACTTCTTCTTCTTCTTCTTCTTCTTCTTCTTCTTCTTCTTCTTCTTCTTCTTCTTCTTCTCCTCCTCCTCCTCCTCCTCCTCCTCCTCCTCTCTTCCAGTCTTGGCCCATCTACATTGGCTTCCAATTCATTTCCAGGAATAATTCAAGGTGTTTGGACCAACATAACTGAAGGACCACCTACTCTCTTATGAACCTACCCAACTACTACAGCCATTTTTGGAGGCCCTGCTTTGTGCGCTCTCGCCTTCTGAGATGAGGCAGGTGGCAAACTGGGAGAGAGCCTTCTCAAACTGTCACCAAAACTCTGGAATTTTCTATGCAGGGCGATTCTGTTGCCATCTTCTGACTGTGGGTGAAGACTTTTTTGTTTCATCTGGTATTCCTTCAGTGATCCCTCCTTGTTTTTGTTTCGTATGCATTTTAGTTCTTGTTTAAATTGCTTTAATGATGGGTCTTTGGGGTGGGTCTAATGGTTTTAAAATGTGATTTTATCACATATAGTTCACTTAGTCACCTTGGTGGAACATATGAAGGCAGAAATGTGGCGTACAAATTTTGTAAAATAAAAATTTAAACACTCACACAGAGACTGTCATATGTGAACTGTTTCTGCATATGCGTGATTGGGAGGATTTTAAAACAAAATTAAAAACCTACAATACTAACACATTTGTATCCCCCACACACACAAAAAAAAAATCAATACTTGTTAGATATGAGCAAGTTTTTCTGCTGGTGCAAGAGAGGACAGTCCCCTTTCAAACACTGAAAAGGCTATGCTGGAGAATAATGGGACCAGACATACAAGAGCCACATGGAACAGTGGCTGCAATTTTGGATGGACGCAGGCAAGATTATCTGGAAAAGCTGATATGATCTAACTCAATGTCTGCACAAAATTGCGTGTCCCTCAGGAGAAAGAAGTTGGAATGCTGAAGTCCCCCCTCAATGGTTCTGAGATTCTTCTTCCCGTAATCTCTTCATTCTTTGGTCAATTAAGAATGTTTATCTACAAAGTATACTAAGGACCAATTTTGACATGGACTGTTTTCTTCCAACAATATATAGTTAAACTGAATACCACCCCAAAATGCTATTCACCAATCTGTAACAACCCCTGTTATTATATGCCTCGTGGAGCACAAATTCAGGATTTCACATTCTCAAAAGTCCTGTTTGGCAACAAAATTAGCTACCACATTCCCTCTGCTTTATTTAGTCTGCCCACTTATTACTTTCAGCCTTGAAAAACAACATTTTGGCATGTGGGTTTTTTTCTCCTTCTTTCAGAGGCAAAGAACGAAGGATAACTAATATTCAAATTCACATTGAATAAGCATCATATATTCTGCAAAGACCTGAACTTGCAAATTACCAAGAAGTTAAAAATATTTTTCTTACAAAATGGTCATAATTTTGCCAAATGTATGTATGTGCTTTTGGTATATGGAATATCAATTGATATTTAATGCAAAGGTTAGGCAATTTTGTTTACAGCTAAGCAAGGACAGACTAGCATAAAAATGAGTCACATTAAGCAACAAGGATATTATTTTGAGCCTGGAAGATGCAGTGGGTGGAAAGTTATAAGAGTGATGGGTAAGCTTTGTCCACATATTAGTGCCACTGGAAGCTCCATCTGAAGAGAAACTATCATTTGGATAAAAGAAACAAAAATAAATACAAATAAAATATATAAATAATTTTAAAATCTCCCTGCACTGTTAAACTGGGAGGAAACTGCCACAGCACAAAAAGAAATGTGTGTGTGTGTGTGTGTTAGCTATTGTAAAGCAACTGTAAAGTTGTGTTAGGAAGAAAAGGAGTTAAAAATAAAAATGAACAGAGCCAGAATGTTGAGGCCAAATTTAACAGATTCCTCTATGTTTTCCCCTGTGAGACAAATAGAGCCTTGGCCAAAGGACAATTAAAGTTGTAAAATGGTGTTCTTCTTCAGCTGTCTTCTACCCCCCACTGGGCTGGATCTAGATGAAATTTTCGGCTCACACAAGATACATCTGTCAGTGAAACAGAATGTTCCTGCCTCCCACCCCGTTCCCCTTACAGCCCACTGACCTCCCCCAAATGTTCCTTTTAGGGGACAGGACCCCCAGAGGAACAGCGTGAGAGGAAAATCAGGGATCTGCAGCAGGGAGAGAGTACTGGTTGGAATAACTAGTTGTTATGAGAAATTTAGCCTGGATTCAACCTGTTGTTTCATGGAAACTCTGGGATTTAAGCAAAAATTGAACGTGAAAATTAAATTTGAGGAATCAGTAGCCTTAGAGAAATTTCTATTTCCTTCAAACAAGTTTAATTTTTTCCCCAAATATAAGGAGCATTTATCACTTTATGATTACCACTTTATGATTATCATTCACTTTTGCACATCATTCCTGTGGGCAAAGCTGTGACATGAGAAAGACTTATGCACTGGGCAGGCTGGATAAGTAATGAACAGTTTTTCCCCTTGTGATCCATTTCTATGGTAGCCAGGTGAAAAAGGAATTGTGGCTGTATGTCATTGGTGCGTGTGAAAGATTGAAAGGCAGTCAGTGCATGCATCTGGAGATGCAATGTGCATGCATGATAAGGCATCAATGCTAGCATGTACAGTTTCATTTTTGTGCACATGCATGAGACAGAGGGAGAGAGATGAAAAGACAAGGGGAAAAGAAAGCTAATCAAACAGACCTCCAGTGCTAGCCACTGCCCAACTGAAATTTGGCAATACATCTTTCAGACCAAAACAGTATCCACTCTGGTCTACAGTGTATACATTGCTAAAGAGTGCTAACTATACAAGAACTAAAAGAAGGGAAGGGGAGATAGCATAGGACTTAGCCACATGGTTTCCATGTACTGATTTCCATGTGCCCTCAACTGAGCTTTTATTCAACACAAGTTACGGTGCAGCTGTCCTATATATTGGAAATCAAAGTGTTTTCTGATTCCAAATGACATTAGCAGGCAAATGACAATAGCAAGTGTGAGTGGATTAGATGTGATACGCAGAGAGATAGTAGGTGTGGAGAAATCAGCATTGGTAATGAGTCAGGAAACCTACGTCTCGATCCAGTCCAGGTGAATGCATTGTCTTAAAAAAACCTTATGATAGTCCTGAAAAGGGAAGTATACCTTCTGTCCTTTTACCTACTGCTAGGAGCTCAGGGTAACAACATTCTTATTGCCATTTTATCCACACAATGGTACTGTGAATTTGGTTGAAGTGAGATTGACTGGTCCAGTCTATAAAACATGTTGATGCAAAAGTGGCCAAACAAACAGGCCCAGAACTACAGTGGGGCATCTCGGGGCTGGGCCCCCTGGCTTACTGGCAAGGCCCCACAACTTCCCATCAAGCCCAGGGCCCCAAGTGGGGAAGGGTGCAGGGAAGGAGCCAGGTATTTCTGCAAAACTGTCTGGCATGAGGGGCCAGCTATGGTGGCCATGCAGAGCCAGACAGCACCTCTCTATCCCCCCCCCCAAAGTCTATTTCCCCCAGAAAGTACTTGTTGCTAGCAGGCTGTGCTGTGTTGTATGGCACGAGGGGCTGGCTATGGTGGAGTGAGGGGCCACTACAAGGAGGAGGTGACTTGGTAGAGGCCCGGGTGAGGGAAACTACAGAGCAGCATGGGACAGGAGTAGGGGTGCCCCCTAAGAAATGGAAATGCCCCCCGACTTAAAAAAATCCTGGCTATGGGCCTGCAAACAAGTGTTACTGAAGAAAAACAGTGAGCAAAGGAGAGTCATGAACCCCTTCCCCACACAATAGCTCTTTCATGCAAATGTCCTCTGGACCTGCTTTACACATTACAGACAAACATGGGATTGGGACTCCCACCTTTGCCACTGAATGCCTTTTGTGGTTGACTGCCATACTGGTGGTTTGCATTATGTTTAGTGGGTTTTTAAAAATAAATATTGCATTTAAAGATGCCTTTTAATGTCTTGTTGCTATATGAGGTTTAAATTTTTTTGAGATTGACCAATAAACTGAACTGAACTAAACTTCCACTGTCATTTTAAAGGCTTGAAGCCAGCCCAGAATTTACACAGGTGCAAAGAGAGTCTTTTTCACCAATTCCTCCCTCCCGTGGCAGTTCAAAATACTCCCCCCCCCATGCTGTTCTTGGGTAATGGGGAATCCACAAAAATTATCCCCATTGCATCCATGGAAATTCTAAATGGGAACCCAGTCAAGGTGTAAAGCTTACTAAGAAAATGCACGTGAACAACTTTTAGCACTCAATAAAGTCTTGTATGAATGTAAAGTATTAGAATTATGAAGCACACAGAGGATTTGAGAATGGGCTGTGGCTCAGTGGTAGAACATCTGCTTGGTGTGCAGAAGGTCCCAGGTCCAATCCCCAGCATCTCCAGTACAAAGGACCAAGTAGTAGGTAATGTGAAAGACTTCTGCCTGAGACCTTGGAGAGCCACTGCCAGACTGAGTGAACAATACTATGATGGACTACGGGTCTAAGACAGCTCTGTGTGTGTGTGTGTGTGTGTCTGTTTCATACAACTTCTAATACAGAAATGACTTCTTTGGAAGTAATTTCATCTTGCACACAACAGCTCCAAGACGGTGGAAAGCGTCAGAATGATAACATTAAATGCAGGCCCCTGCGCTGAGAATTTCCATCATGAAAGCCTAAAACTGGCTACAGAAAGAAAGAACAATAGCCTTCTACATACCAAGACTTGTTGCATTATAGTTCTGCCCTCATTATTGAAAAGGAAACTAGTTATTTGGCTTTTATTTTCTCCGGAGAATTTGCATCTTGGGGAAAAATTAAAACTTTAACCACTCATGGGTAATTGTATCAGATTCAGTCTTTCCCCCCCTAATAGACCAATTAAACTAACAGCAATTTTATGTTCCTAGTGATAGTTTTGTTCCTTTGTTGTTTTCAAAGTAATCTGTGTGAGAGCCCAAGTGTGTTCTTCATACATGCAGTCAAGCCACAATAGCATCACTGTTAGGTTCCACCCTACTTTGTTTGCTTCTAATATGTAAATGCATACAATCTAGAGCCTTGTGATAATACTATAGAACAATTCTCAGAGCCAGTGCTAATTACCTGTACACTAGGACAACACAGGAAAAAACTACTTTCTGCTTTGGGGCAGAAGGCATTTTCATGCCACGTTAGAATGAAGCTTTCATGCCCAGCTTATTTTAGTTTAGCAAAACAAACCTAAATCTTCCATTTTTATGATGCAGATTTTTTTTAATTATACCCATTTCTCAGTCAGGCCTTTTAAAAAGCCATTTCCCCCATTACCAAAAACAGTTTCAGTATAAAAAAAGTCTATCCTGTTTTACAATCAAAACAGCTCATAGCCGGTTCATGATACAGACTTTCTAGAAGTCTGAACTTCTAGACAGATGAATGAGCTGTTCTGCTACTGATTTCCTAATTTCAGGCTCATGATGAGGTAAATACAAGAGGTATTTGCCAGCAGGCCACACTGATGGGGAGCAGGACATACGTTTGCTCCACAAATCCAAGGGGATGTCAAAGGTAAACTTTCCATATTGTTAAGTTTATCTTTGTGTTATATTTTCATTAGATTTCATTTCATTCAGTCTGTAAGCAGTAGGCATGACAGTATTTTCTCTGCCTCGTGCTCTAGCATCTTTTCCTGTTTAAGAGAGCAGACTGTGATTCGGTTCTTCCCTGTGTGTCTTAGATCACTTACTCTAAATCATGCTTAGACACACACACACAAGGAGATAGCTGGATTATCTGGAAAACTCTTCCCTTTGTACTTGAGGCCTTTACCAGTGTTTCCCCCAATCACTGGTAAAGTGGGAGTATGGGTTGTTTACCTAGAGTTGTAGCATGAAGAAGAGGAATACACTTTACATACACACAAACATGCAACATGCATGTAAACATACATAGACCCAAGGCGGGTTTATGATACTTTGAAGGTCATTTGTCCTGTGAACTGCCAGTTGGGGACTTGTGACTCCAGGTATGCAATGGAATATTCATGCGGTGTTGCAAATTTGCAGCATAGCTGCTGGTGCCTCTCCTAAAAAAAAATACCCAAGTTTCAAAAAGATTGTAACAGGGAGTCCAATTCAATGGGTCCCAAAAAAGTGCTCTGATCCTCCATTAGTTTCAATGGAGGAGGGAAAGTTGTTTAAAGGGATTGCAGTGCCTTAAATGCCTTCTACAAGCCATGCAAGTGACACAACTCCACGAGTGAACTCTAAAGGTGTTTAAAGGGCTTGCATTCCCTTTAAACACCTTCTCCAAGCAGTAAGTTCACTCAGAAAGCATTTAAAGGGACTGCAATCCTGTTAAACACCCTTAACTACAACAATCCCAAGAAATCTCAAATATTTTCGGAATTTTGGAGCTTGGATATTTCAGATAGCCAAAAAATGTCCAAAGAAATATCCGGCTGAATGAATATCCAGACAATACCAATAAGACATTTTTCAGTTTTTGGTGTTTTTTTTGCTCGGATTTAGATGAATGTAGACCCCAATAGACATACTGGCTAACACTGAGCCTCAAATCCAACCATCCACGCATGTAGCCACCCAAGGTGCACACATGTAGAAAATAAGCAGTCACTCCAATCAACTATGTAACCAACAGTAGGGAGGGTTGCTAACGTTCAGGTGGCACTTTGAGATCTCCCACAATTGATCTTCAGATTACCAAGATCAGTTCCCCTGGAAAAAATGGCTGCTTTGGAGGACAGACTCTATGGCATTGTACCATGTAGAGGTCTGTCTCCTCCCCAAATCCCGCCCTCCCCAGGCTCCTCCCCCAAAATCTCCAGATATTTCCCAGCCCAGAGAGGCAGAGTCTATCCCAAATAATGGATTCATTTTCTGTTCAGAAGTACGCATGAGCAGCTCCAGCAGCCTTAAGAAAGCACACATAAAGCTCTCACATGTATAAGCTCTTCCTAATCAAACTACATGTATGCAAACAGAAACATGCTTACACATGTGTAGAGCTCCTAATGGGAAAGGGTTGTGAATATTTTTAGAATTTGTGAATGACTCGTAATGTAGCTGACTGTAAATCAGATCCAACAGGTTTGAAAGATGACTTCCAGTTTATTAACAAAACTGTTGCAAATCATGTTTCTGTAAATATTACTTACAACTTTCAACAGCCTAGAAAGAGAACCCCACATTAAAAAGAGAAAGAAATTATACTCATACTCCCATAATCACTATCTGATCCTATCCATAGTTACTTAGCAGTAATTCCACCTTATTTCAATGGCACTTTATTTCATATAAAACCTACCAACAATGTTAGCAGATATTGTGCTTGTCAGCAACGTTTTTGTTTGTTTGTTTGTTCTTCTGTTTTGTCTGAATTTTTAGTGAGTGATGCAAAGAAAACCTGCTTCCTAGGGGGTTATGAGGAAAGATAATGAGTAATATTTCAGATACTGATAACAGAGATGGGTGGCTTTTTGCTTTGTCATATCCTATTATGCACCAACATTCCTGACCTTAAAAACACAATAAGCAACCTATTCAAGGAAGAATGTGAAAGATCATAAGAGATACTGTATAGATAAAATGATTGAGCTCATATCCATTGCTTTCCAGAAAGTTGCCAGACTATGGCTTTCTGTTACTCCGTAACATGTTTCTCCCACACACACGCACCATACACCCCATTTCCCGCGCCTGCTTCTTCCTTCTCCTGGGTATGGCCAGTCATGTGTTCGCTAATACAAATCAAAGTGTTGTAGCCTTTTTTAAAAAAAGAACAAAACAACCTTTTTTCATTTGTTGCACAGAATAGACACTTAAAGTGATCACATTTGAAGAAATGTATTAGCAGGAAGTGAGGAGGCAGCGTGAGGATTTACCAATTCTTTGCTTGGCAGTGAGGCATAAAGTCACCCACCTATGTCACTCAAGCCTATAAACATCTTAAATAGATAGAAAAGATATATGGCTAAGTAAGAAATCTGACCTTGGAAAGTTTTCAGTTCAAAGACTCTGATGGATCTAACAATAAGCTTCTTAATATACCAGATAATACAGTGAATGTATCTTAGGCAGTGGCAAAGGCAACACTTGGTAGTGAACTTCTTATGGTAATTTTAAAAGTTTTGCTGTGGAATGTTTTTCAAAGAACCAACCGAGTCCCATCCAGAGAAGTAAAGTCAACCCGAAAAATAAATTAAAGGGATTGTGGACCCTTTAAATGCCTTCTCCAAGCTGTGCGACTCCACGGAAAACTAACTCTGAAGGTGTTTAAAGGGCTTGCAATTCCTTCAAATGCCTTCCACGTGAACTTGCAGCTTGGAGAAGGTGTTTAAATGGACTGCAAGCCCTTTAAATAACTTCAGACAAGATTGTACAAGATTGTGATCCCTTTAAATACCTCTTCCCCCTCCACTGAAAGCAAAAGAGGCTGGGGGCACCCTCTTTGGGGGCCCATAGAACTGGACCCTCTACTCCAGTATTTTTTAAACTTGGGGGGGGGGTTGAGGAGAGGTACCAGCAGCTGTGCTGCACATTTGGTGTCTCTGCCTCAAAAAATAGCCCCCCTGGGGGCATGGCAATGCTGGGCAAGATGGCAGTCATCTAATCTGCCGGCTCTGCTTCCCTCCCCTCATCTGTCAATACTTGAGACTAAACTTGACACCAAATCTCTTCACAACATGGGTAGGAACAACAGGATTGCTTCTACCTCTTCAAAAACTTCCTTGAAATCCTCCCAGGCTTTTTTCTCTCTGTGGAAGGCTCGTGCGGAACAATGGGATGTTGGCACCGAAAAACCGGTAATGGCTGCCGACCTGTCCATTTCAAGCCTCATAGAATCCGTATTCAACAAGCAGGATCTGCCTAAACTTTTAGAGAATATGGAAAGAAGACTCACCGAACACCTTAAGACCTCCCTCCAGCCAGTAAGAGATCAGCTTTCTGAAATCCAGGCCTCCTTGTCTCAGACCTCTAAGATAGCAGAGACGTCTATGAACCTAAGCATGACTCTTAAAGATGACATGAGGGGGGTACAAACCCCGGAGGGAAATCTTTGGGACTGCCCAATTTCACAGGAATCTCAGGTCAAACAGCTTAATTTGAAGTTCAGAGGGCTGCTGGAAAGGGTGGAGGAATCCCAAGATCCCATTTGTTTTGCTTCAAACTGGCTGGCTTCTGTTTTTCGTCTTGAAGCTGGGATTGCACCAGCCACTTTAAAAGCTTATTGCATCAGCCCTCCAGTTAATCCAAGGTGATTGGGACCCAGGGATCTGCTGATTCAGTCTGCAGACTGGAGGAATAAAAAAAGGATCCTAGAAGAAGTGAAATCAAAGGGGCATCTGCTATATAATGATTTGAAAATACTTGTGTTTACGGATGTTCCCTAGGAAGCTTTAAAAATTAGGTCTTCAAAGACAATTACCTCCCGCATGCAACATGCTCAAATTAAATACAAATGGCTGCCAACAGGAAGCTCCAGGTCTCCTTCCATAGATCGGTCTTTCACGCAACAGACAAGGAGTTGGGCTTTGAGCTGCTGGAGGCACTTTGGATCTCAGATGATACAGATCATGGGTGTCACTCGCACAAACGCAGACTCCACTCACCAGGAACGCTGGAAAAGAACAGCAAAATACCTATCCATATCCCTGAGTCTCCTATGGCTACAGAGCAGTCGCCATGCACTTCACTGCTCTAATCAGCTTGCTAACAGCATACTCTTGGTGCCCTGAACATGAGATCTACTTTTGCAACCCATATTCACTGTTTCTGATGTTAATATGTGGTGCTGTTTAAATTTAGTCTTAATGGTTTATAATTTCTTAAATCTTGAGGGAAGGGGGGAGCTTTCAGATTGTGTTTGCTCCTATTTCAATAGGCTTGGGTCACCTGCCCATCATGGTGGGTTAAGTCTTCATGAGTTTTTTAATCTCCTTATTTGTTACTATATGTTTTACTCAGTTAATATATTGCATAAGTATTGAATCCACAGTCGTGTTTTTCACCAGTTGGAACACATTGTTTTATATTTTAGTTTTTAGATAGTGTACTTGTATTACTCTTATTTTTTTCACATGCCTTCAATACCCCACTGGGACAATGCCTGCTTAGTTTTTGAAATGTTGGAATAGCATTAGAGAGTTTGCATATGACAGGCCTCACAAAGAACATTAGCTTTGAAAACCTCTGCAGAATACGTTGATTGCAGCAGGGTATTTTTTTGATCTGAAGGCAGTGCAGCTGGGGAATGTAGCCCATGCTTCTCAGATGCTGGTACATATCTCTGAAGTTTATATGAATGTGATCACCCTTCCAATCTAAGGGATCATTCTTCATCCTCAAATTATCCCTTGGGAAATACCCAGGTGGATAGCGAAGATTGTGATACTGATCCCACAGGACTTGCTTGCTCCGAGGGGGAGTCGGGATCACTTTCACTTTTATGGGGAGTTTCACTGTTGAAGTCTGGTCGGCACCAGCTTTCAAGTCTTTTTCTGCAGGGGAAGAGACTGTGATCATGATGTGTCCTTGAGCGATGCCCTCCCAGGAGGCCGCTTTCTTGGCTGCGGAGATGATCGCTAGGTACCCTGACCAAGGCCACAAAACAGGGGAATAGGAGAAAGCCACCTCAATGTAATCTCCATTCTGTGGTAGATAAGGCTGCCAGTCAGGCTTGTCTACGATTCTTCCAGTGACTCCCATTCCATTAAGGATGGTAACGTTCACAATCGTTGGCATGCCTCCATAATAGATTGGCTGGGAACAATAGGGCCACATGTATGGACATTCTGTCAAGTTGACATAGCTTGGACTTAGACTGGCCGGGAGTTTCCCACGCGCGTGCTTGCAGGTCATTTGCTAGTCGCCTTTTTGCATCACACTATAACCATGCTTGAGCAGCTTGTCCCGCCATTCCTGACAATAATCTCTACACTGTGGGTTTTAGCACTGTATTCCAATAAAGCCCTTCTTACTTTTGAACCTGACAGCTGGGCTGTATCAATTAGCATGTCAAAGCCTGGGGTACTCCTATAAGATAATGACTCAGCCCTACCCCACCCTCCTGAGTAGATACAAATTAGCTGCCTACTATTTTTCTTCATGCCTTGACACAGAGAGTACTCAATCTTTCTGTTTTATACCTCTGAGGATGCCAGTCACAGCTGCTGGTGAAATGTCAGGTCCTACTGTGCCAAGACCATGGCCATACAGCCCAGAAAATCTACAACAACTAAATTCATTGGCTCAACTTAATAAATTTTATCAGAGCTTTTCCCAATATAATATAGTAGCCTATTATACCCAGCTCTCAACTGCACTAGCCAACTTGCTATTCTTGTTATTTTGCAGTCTAACAGTCGTCATTTAAGTCTGGTATCTACAAATAGACTTCAAGGTTATAAATGGTGCTTTTATCTTTTTCTTTGATGCTTGTGGCTGTTGAGGTGATTTAAGGGAGTGGGGGCTTTTATTTCATTGTCTGAGGTATATTTGTAATAACAGGTTTATGAATTAATATTTAGTGATTTATTAGATTGGACTAACTTAATAAAAGCTCGTAGACCCTCTAGGACGTTTTCTGTTTATCAAAGGATTGATAGAAGGGAAGAAATTTACTTTTGCATCCCTGTACACCCCCAATCAAAACCAGATACCTTTTCTACAAGATGTCTTGACAACTTTGCAAAATTTCCAGGCTGGAGATACTATAATCAGAGGGGACATGAATTTCATTGCAGACGACATTCTGGACTGCTCCTCCACACAATACAAGGGAGCTCACTCTTTGTAGTCAAGAACAAAGCTGGCTAAACTATTTGACAATTTTCATCTATGTGATGTTTGCAGATCCTTACATCTGTTGAAATGGGACTCCTCATATTACTCTGCCAGACATTATTTATTTACCCGTATTGACTACTTGTTGATCTCTCAGTCACTTAGATCACAACTGCAATTGGAAAACATCGGCCCAGGCATCTAACAGACCATGCTTGGCTAGACTGTCACCTTCATTCCTCCCCAAGTTTCCACACAGACAGACAGTGGTCGATGGACACAACTGTTTTATTGCAAGACATGGTAAAGGCAAAACTTGAATCTGACATCAAGAACTTCTTGGAGGAAAATATGGCACCCACCCTCCTTTGGGATGCCATGAAAGCTGAGATGAGAGGCTCCATTATCTCACTGATGTCCTATCTGAGAAAAGAATGAAAGTGAGATTAGAAACTTTAAATCGAATTGCCTCACTAGAGCAAGACCACAAACATTCTGGGAAGAAAAAAAAATTATGCTAGACTTCTCACAGAGAGAGAAGTGCTTGATTCTCTGGAAACCACAGCAATCCAGAAGAATCTTCTGGTACTGAAACAAAAATTCTGTCAAAGATCTGCTAAAAATATATGCCTCTTAGCATGGAGAGTAAACGATAAATGGAGATTGTCTGTGGTAGGAGTGTTTCGGCACTCAGATGGCACTTTCCACGTCATCGAAAGCTTCACACACTCCCTTGCACAATTCTATGAAAATTATATTGCTCTGACAATCCATCCCAGGAGGATATTGACTCCTACTTTGATATAGTGTCTCTAGTCTGTCTATCATCCACTCACTCAGTTCTTCTAGATAGTCTTATAACGCTTCAGGAAGTAGATGACGCCATTAAACAGATGAAGACAAACAAGGCACCAGGTCTTAATGGTATACCATCAGAATTTTACAGGTCCTTCCACTCCTCCCTAGCAGTACCCTTTCTTTCAGTCTGTAATGAGGTTCTTCATTCTGGAATCATCCCCCCATCTTGGTCAGAGTCTTCAATCCTGGTGATCCCCAAAAAGAACAAGGACCCTGCTGACCCTGCCTTGTATCGACCAATAACATTGATCAATAATGATGTAAAACTATTTTCTAACATTCTGGCAAACCATCTTAAACTTATAATATTGGATTATGTGGCCCCAGACCAAATGGGGTTTATTCCAAACTGACAAATCATAGACAACATTAGACGCACTCTCAATGTTATCCTGCCTGGCAAACGTTCTTCGAAAGATTCTTTGATTTTGGCGCTGGATTTTGAGAAGACTTTTGACTCCCTTGAAATCTCTTATCTGCTAATGTGACTTCGAAAGATGGGACTTGGGGACAACTTTATTATGGCTATACATTCAATCTATTCTCTATCTAAGACTAGAGTATGAGTCAATTGACATAACTCATCTTTTTTTTTGCCCCTCCAGAGGCACTAGACAGGGCTGTCCCCTGTCGCCGTTAATCTTCGTGTTAGCAATTGAACCTCTTGCAGAGGAATTATGTCAAAATGTCAGCTTCTCTGGACTTAACATCAGAGGGGCAGAACATAAAATGACTCTTTATGCAGATATCTCACTTTATAGGTCTCAGATCCTCAACGATCCCTGCCGGTCATAGAACAAATCATCTCAAGATTTGGAGAGGTCTCTGTACTATACCTTAATCCTCAGAAATCTGAAATTTATCCTGTAATGATTTCTAAAGCTACAATGTCAATCCTGATGCAGACCTTCCCATATAAATGGATCACATCCTCTTAGAGACACTTAGATGTTTTTATTCCTCTAGACCTCAACAAGCTTCTGGAATATAACTTTTACCAGATGCATAAGGAAATTCAAGGTTGCTTCCAAGACTGGAATATCCTTCATCTCACCCTATCTGATTGCATTCATCTTATCAAGAACTTCATATTCCCCACCTTGCTTTTTCTAGTTTGGGCACTCCCTAGTCCTATCTCGGATGAGGACCTTCAGACATGGCAAAACACCCTCACTAGCCTTCTGTTGTCCTCTAAAAAATCAAAGATCAACAGGCACATCTTAGCCAGGCTGGCATCTACGGGAGGATTAGATTTACCATCACTACATACTTACCACCACACTGCTGCCTTATCCAATGTGATTAAGATGATGACACAAGACACCCCTATGACTTGGATGCTCATTGAGGAATCGTATTCTGCTCCATGCACCTTACAGGAAGTTTTCTGGCTCCCCTCTCCCCTCTGCCCCAAACAGGTACTTTCTAACCACTTTTTATCGTATTCACTTAAGGTTTGGGATTATAGGAGAAGATATCTTGCAACTATGGTTTCCCCTTTCTCAATCTTCACGAACCAACCCTGGTTTGCACCTGGTATGGAAAAAGACATTTTTAAAGACTGGATCTTGGTGGGATTTAGCACATTAAAGATTTGGTCAAGAAGGATCAGATCTACACTAAAGCTCACTTTGAAAATCACATTGGTAAGCAAGTTTCCTGGCTGTGTTACTATCAACTACAGAACCTGATGGAAAGGCTAGCTACAGCTGGCATATTTCACAAACCAAAAACCAGTTTTGAATCTGTTTTGGAATTTAACTTGTTCTCCTCAAAAGGATTACTATCTAAATTGTACAAGATCCTGATGGACTCAGAACATGATTGCTTACTACATTATAGGAAGCTTTGGCAACAAGACTTACAACTAGATTTACAACTGCCACATTGGAAATCGATTTGGAATTCTTTGGCTAATCTCTCCCAGGTCTTCAACAGTTGCCTGCAGTTCTTCAAACATGTTGGTATTACACTCCAGCCTGGTTACACAAAATGAATTTGAGTTATAGTCCACTTCGGTGGAAGAACTGTGGCTTAAATGAGAGCTTTTTATACTGCTGGTGGGATTGCCCTGTCATACAGGCCTTCCAGAAAACAATCCTGATGGAAATCAACATAATCACAACTCAATCACTCTCCTTGGCTCCAGAAGCCCTGCTGCTAAATCTGACAGATCTGATGGAACAGGAGATTGCCCTCTCAAACCTTACTTCCATCCTTTTGGTAGCTGCCAAGATAACAATTGCAGCTGTTTGGAGAACATCAAAACCTCCGACCCTGACAGTTTGGCAAGATAAAGTCTAGGATCAATTCATCATGGGTAAGATTGAGGATGCTCTTGACTACAATTATTCTGGCTCCACTAAAGCTTATTCAAAATTTGTTCATACGTGGTTTCCACTGATCAGTTATATGGCAAATAATGACTTTCTTCCCTCCAACTACAATCCTTGGATTCATTTTTGAAACAAGTCTCACTGGGAGATCCCTTATGTTAGTGTGTTTGTAAGCCAACTTGAGCACCTGAGACCATTGTGCTTATGTACCTCGCACTGTCTCTCACAACTCACTCTCTCTGTTTTTATCTTAGATCTGGGTTGACTTGCACTTGATGGTTGCATTTTGGTTGACATCACTCTCTTTGGACTACTTGAATTGTTTTGTTTTGTTTATGAGTCCACATTTCCTGTATTACTGCTCTGTATGTTCTTTATTTTTTCTTCAATAAAATTTTAAAAAGTTTTTTAAAAAACAAAATAGCCCTCCTGATCCCCAGATACCCCCAGACTGGTTCTGCATTATACCCTATGGGGACCATTGACTATTCAGGTATAATTCAGGTTTCTCGAATATTTCCCAAATCCGAATACCATACCAGTATTGGGATTCGAGAATATCAGAAAATACTGATTTCGGGGGGTTTAATATACCCCTAGTTAAGATCCATGTGCTGTGGTAGCAAAAAATGCAGCATATTGGGTGTACTTGCTATTTTTCATATAGAAAACAAAGACATTTATAATTTTAAATTGCATAAAGATTGCATAGTACAATTTTAAATGTTAACATTATAGATGATGCATTTCTTCTTTTTATACCAGTAAAATAAGTTTAGGTTTGATATGAAAGCAAGTATTGTATTTATTTCAATATCTCCCCAATTTCTGGAAGGGTTTCCCCCCAAAACAAAATTAACCCACCAATTCCCACCCCCCAGTTTCAAACTTTCTGGAAATTTTACATCTCTGCTTATAAACAGCCAGATTTGAAGACGGATCTACACATGATTGGATACTGCACTATCACTGCTGTACAGCACTCATTCACTTTTGGATTTTCCTATAAGGCAATCCAGGAAATGGTATCCTAACTACAACAAAAAATCCAACCATATGTGGCTCTATCTTGAATAAGCTCCTAACACTACAGGTAAAAATAACAAAGTCCATAAATGATCTGTTAAGTTTTCCATTTCTCTAGAGCAACTTAAAATGTATTGTAGTTTACAACTCTGACAAGCTTATTATAACATTAATATTTTGTATGTTCAGGTACTGAAACAGAGACCAGAATTATAATAGCCCAGTAGGTTAAATTATGAAGAATGACTAAACAACTACATGTCCTATTCATTCCGTAAACAATTGGCATCCTGACAAAACACAAAATGATGTGCAAGAAAAGATTAATACCTAAGCCAGAGGAAGCAGTTATGTACTTGATTAGAAACACATGCGTTTTCATAAACATCTACCTAGAATACATTTAATGTACATGTGACAAACTAGGTAAGAAGAGCAGAGATTATTTTGACACAATGGGACATAAATCAAATTGTGCATTATTCTAAGATTCCATTCCGTTGATGCATAATGTTTTCTTCTTTTGTTCGCTAGTTCCCACTGGTTCCCGATGTCTAAAGAAGGAGACAGCGAGCCAAATGTTTCAATGAACACGAAGAATGCATACAAAATAATGGTGTACATGAGAGAGATTATTTCATCTTTAGCTGTGATTACCGCAGATTTCAAAATTAGCTTTAGTTCAAGGGCAACTGAACTGAAGATTCCAAAATAACTACAGCTTCCTATATAATTGCTCTTCAAAAAATATCATAAGGAGTGTGTTGCCAGGAAAAATGATCAGATCATATACATTATTATGTCAACTGCCATATTTGCCTTTGTTACCAATAGGGTTGCCAGCCACCTGGTGGAGCCCTGAATTACAGCTGATCTACAGACTAAAGATAACAGTTCCCCTGCAGAAAATGACTGCTTTGGATGGTGAACTCTGTGCATGAGGCCCCTCCCCACACTCTGCCCTCCACACGTTCCACCCTCAAATCTCCAGGAATTTCTTAACCCAGAGCTGGCAACCCTAGTTACCAAAGATCTAAGTACAGTTTGAACTATTAAGATAATACTGGGTTATATTGGTATGAATTTTTCTGATAAATCCATTCAGATTTGAATGGAGGAATGGAGGCTTAAAATGGGAGAACTCCAAGTGTAAAGAATAAAGGACTCTTGAAAAAGAAGTTTCCATGTACAACCCTCATGTCTGTTTAGCATCTGAGACAAAAAATACCTTGTCTATTTCCCTTCCTGCCAATAGGTAAAGGTAAAGGTTTCCCTTGCTCAAAAGCCAGTCGAATCCAACACTAGGGATGCAGTGCTCATCTCTGTTTCCAAGCTGAAGAGACAGCACTGTCCAAAGATGGTTCCATGGTCACGTGGCCGGCATGACCAGACACTGTGGCACACAGAACGCTGTTACCTTCCCACTGAAGTGGTACCTATTTATCTACTCGCAATTTCTTGCTTTTAAACTGCTAGGTTGGCAGGAGCTGAGACCAGAGATGGGAGCTCACTCTGTCATGAAGCACTCAGGTCTTGAACTGCAGAACTACCGACCTTCTGGTCTGCAGTTTAGCATCTTAATCGCTTGAGCCACCACAGCCCTTTTCCTGCCAATAGCTTGAGGCAATACAGAATATCCTGGCAGTGGCAGTCTTTTTTCCTCTGTCAGAGCAAACAGCAGTTGTGGGGGGTCAGCAGATAAGGGATTCCCCCCCCGAGATCAGACCTCCAATGGAAATCACCCTACTATTTTTTTAACATTATAGTAAATGTTAGATCATTGATCTCCACCTACAAGCTTAAAAGCATAGGAGACAAAAGGAAACTTACAGGAACCCAGGAGAAGTCTTCCAAAACCACCTTCTGAAAGCTACCTTCCAGAAAGGACTGAAACCTGCCTTGCACAGAACAAGTACAGCCTGTCTCAACTAGGTGTTTCAGAAAGGATGCTGTAATTGACAGTACTTGATGACAAGAAGAGGTTCAGGAGAACCAACAGTGATGGTCCTTGTCAGAGGATCAGAGAACAAGGTGGCCAACACAGTTTCTGTGCCATGCCCAGGGCAAAAGGCAGATTGAAATGGATCAAGATAGTCAGTTCCCTCTATAGGTGCTTGGAGATGCTACTACTTTCTCCAAGACCTTGCCTCAAAACAGCATATTCAGTATTTGCCTCTAGTTGTTTTCAGCTTAGCTGGATACAAAGATTCTTTATCTATTTATTTGTTTGTTTATTTTGTGAATGGCTGCCTTCTTAAAAGATGGAAGAATTGAGGCTTCTATACAGGAAGCACTGATTGTATCTGTCATACCAACTGAAAAGATAAGTAGATGGCTACCCATCTAGACCACAGCAAGTCTCTGAAATGTCCTCGTTTGCTCCCAGAGCCCTAGATTCAATGTGCCTCTTCCTACAGAATAACAATGTGCCTTTTCCTACAGAATAGCATCACTAGTCAACACTGAGCAGATGTAATGTTGTAGAGAAGTAAGTTTTCACTGCTTCATTAACAGAGTGTAGACCCTAAAATTAGTGCTTATGGGATTAGGCTTTAATCTTAATTGATTTATATGTTCTTAATTTTAATTGTAAATCTGCACTGTGTGCAGATTGGTTTGTCTGGAACCTGCCTTGAGCCTGCTACATGGGGAGGGCGGGGTATAAATTTAATAAATAAATAAATAACTTGGTTGGATTCTGGTCAAGTGTTCCTTCACCACAGCTCTAGTTTCCCTAAAAGCTAAGATATGTAATGGTCCCAAGTATGTGGGGCAGGGTGCCAAGGAACAATTGTTCTCCACCCTTAGATTATCCTGACCTGTTCCAGTTTACTGCTGAAATTTCAGCTGAGACAGACCCATGACTATCATGGCAGCCACGAATCCTGAGTCACTCAGACCACAAGCAGCAGCATCTCTAGATATCTAGTTAAACTTAATAACATTGAAAATGCTGAATTATTCAGTAGAATATTAGCATTATACACATTAAAGCATAGTAATTGTCGAGCAAATTAGTCACATCTAAACAATAACTATATCCCTGAAAATGCTGTATATGTTTACAGTATGTACAGAAATTATCATTTTTTTCTCTTGTCTTATATAAAAATCTCCATAGTCTGGGTGAGCAAAGCATGTCCTTAAAGGTGTTTCATACATTCCAAAAGGGGGAAATATTTCAAAGGAGTTTCTTTTTAAGTACTCTCCAAACTGAATTTAAAAACCTGGGGGGGGGGGGAATGAGGGGTTCTGCTGAATTCTGCCAAGCACTTTTCTGGGCCTTTTCTATAATACTCACTGTGATAATGGGTCCTGAGGAGAAAACAAGACCAAATGAAAGTACTGCTGAAAATGAATGGAGGTTCTTTATTCAAATGAACTTAAGTTATCATTTCCAATTAAGTTTTACAAACCATTATGCTACATCTCTAATTTGATGGCCATCAGTGGCACAAAATACTGTATCTGCCTGAATCAATTAACCAGTTGGACATCTGCAAGAGCTACAACAAAGCAATTCTATAGATTCCATTTCATCACATGTGTTTTATTCCCATATGTTCATGAAAATCTACTAAAATATCAAGTTTATAGTCAATGGCTTAGCTGGAATGTCAGTATTAGAATTTAAGAATAGTTCCGGATTATTCCGGCACAGATCCAAATCTTAAACACAAACTGTGGGCAAGAAATGAGAGGGAACAAATCTCCACACAGCATTTCACACATTTCTTTTTGGAAGAGAAAACATATCTAAGGATAGTTAGGTAGAAGTATTAAATTCAAATATATTCTTAATTGATTATACAAACAATATTGATAGGCACCTCTTTGTAGAAAACTGTATGAATGGGCCACAACTTCCCAACAGTCTATTTATATTTTTATGCCTTCCTCGTCTGTCTAGAGCGGTCCACAGTGGCTTACCTGAGTGTAACAAAAGGCATAAAACATATACCATAATATAAACCAATAAGAATCACATAACAAGTAACACAATCACCAAAGCCACAGATTAAAATAAAATCTTCAATGAAACAGAATGGTCTACCAGGATTTCCTAAAGACTAGCAAAGAAGATATTCTCATGACCTTCTTACAAGAGCCCATGACTGGGCTAACATTGATCTAATAATCCTGAGGGATGACACAGTAAATAAAGATTGCTACAGGAAGTGAAATAGATGTGCAGGTTCATAGCAGGAGAGATGGTCCCTGAGGCGTGTGAATTCCAAGTTGTAAAGGTCCTTAAAGGTAAGAACCTGGCCTAAAATGATCCCAGAAACACACCAGCCAAAAGGAGATATTCTAGAACATGGTTAATATGTTCGAAACAGCTTATAACCACCCCAAAATGAGCTGCTGCTACTAACTCAAGTCCCTGAGTTGTCTCCAAGGGCAGCCCCATTGCAGTAATCCAGTTTCAAGACAACAATAACATGAATCAACATAACCAGATCAATTCATCCTTGAAGGAACAACCACCAGTTTACCAAACATTACCAAATGTAATTTTAAAAGCTGTTCTTCGCCACCATATCAGTCTTCTCTTCGATCAAGGGATGGAACCACCTAACCCACACTTAAATTTTTCACTAAAACTACAAGAGACAAACTCATTCCATTCAGGGTAAACACAGCAATCTCCTCCAAAAGAACTGCCTTATCAAACATCATCACCTCCATCTTATCAATTTAGTTTAAGTTTATTCTCCTTCTGCTACTGGACTGCAAGTGAGTCAGACAATGGCCAATGGCAAAAATAAACTGAAGTCTTAAAGCCAAAGTTGCTGAACATGACATACATGTGACAAAACAAATATGTGCACTTGTCATGCTATATATGCACAGTATAGCATACTTATCCATTGTTATGTCCCACTGATTTTAGTGGGACTTACATCACAAAACTATTCATTGGTTGTGATTTACATATAAATGTTCTACACAAACATTAATTCAGTATAGGTGCACGTGAACTGCATGTAATCCACTAGTTCTTACACTGTATGAAGTCTACAAACTGGTGTTCTCGAAGATTTACAGTGCAATCCTAAGAATACTTTCCTGGGAGAAAGCCCCATTGAATAAATCTGAGTTGGACTCTAAAGAGATCTTGTTAGGATGGCATTGTTAACATAATATCTCTCTCCCTCTTTACAAGAGATTTGGCCTTAACCTCAAGGCCACATTACCATCAATTGTTTCCACAATAAACACTGCTAGAATAAATTGTAAAACAAATTAAATTGAGCTTTCATTTGGTACTATTTTCCTAATGTCACAATGTACACAAGAAAGCTCAAACACATTGCCTGAACAAAGTTTACATAACTAGTATGACTAGTGACAATTGTCTATGGTGTTCCACCTTTCTAAAGTCCTTCTGCTATCTGCACTCTGGTGTAAAATTTTTAAAAGTTTCAGCCTCAGGAGAAGACACAGATATTATGTTGCCTTTGTGTTGTGTTTTCCACTGTTGTTGTTTTTAAAAAAGCAGGCCCACTTGAATATACTGTTTTGTATGTAATTCTCTTTTATATGTCACTTTATATATTTATTTGCTGTATAAAAATATTTTTTCCTGGGCATTCACAATCGAAGATATTTTTAATATGCTTTTATATTCAATATTTGTTTTTTTCTAAGCCTCTTCACAAACTAGTCCCTAGTTGAAAGACTACAGGATATCAAAGTCTAAAACTAATAAATTAATTGAACAGCATTAGTAAAGTTTATTCTGTCAAAGTTGGGTTCAGTAACAATGGGAAGGGGAGATCTGTCCCACTGTAGAAAGTAACTGTTCCTCTTTAGGTGTTAAACTAGCACAGCAGTTTTCTTATCCACAACTATTGCTGGAAATGTTTCGAACTGTTCTGAGCAGGCATTCATTGAACTAGGGTTGCCAGGTCCCCCCTGGCCACCAGCAGGAGTGGGGGACTATACAGGGAAATGTCATAAATATGGTGCAATCTTTTGAATTTCATCATCTCCTAGACCCACACTTTAAAAACTGCCATTCTCTGATCTCATTTGTAGGCTGTGGTCACACACACTAAATAATCCACTTTCAGCGCACTTTCCAAGTGGATTTTACTGTGTGAAGTGGCAAAATCCAGTTGGAAAGTGCATTGAAAGAGGATTGAAAGAGGATTATTCAGTATGTGTGGCCACAGCCATAGACCGCTATCTTTTTCTGAAGGATGAAGATAACTTCTGCGTGTCTATTTAGCAAAGACTTCATCAGTTCAATAAAACATATATTCTTTATACTTAACAGGACTTGCTCCTACTCCTAGAGGTTGTTGAAAAATAAAAGAGCACTGAAATGAATGAAGGTTCTTCATTATTGAAATCATTAATAATGCATAACTATTTTATTAGTTGTTGTAGATTTTCTGGGCTCTATGGCCATGGTCTTGGCGCTGCAGGACCTGATGTTTTGCCAGCAGCTGTGACTGGCATCCTCAGAGGTATAACACAGAAAGATGGAGTACTCTCTGGGTCAAGGTGAGAAGAAAAATGGTAGGCATTACACAACTGCTGGTGAAATGTCAGGTCCTACAGTGCCAAGACCACAGCCATACAGCCCGGAAAATCTACAACTACTAATGAACTCCAGCCACGAAAGCCTTTGACAAAACATAACTATTTTGTATTTGGTTAAATTTTTCAGCCCTCAGGGAATTTGTGCAAGAAATGCTAAGTTCTCTACCACATTAAGGCGCTCTCTTACCCTGAACAGAAGGCTTTTAATCAAAGAGTTCCCGAGACCTAGTTGTTTTGCAAGCACAGCTTAAATCTAGCTCAAAATTCTGCTTCAAACAGTGGCAGATCACATGACTCTAGGAAGGTCATCCACAGTTACGGTTATTCCTAACTCTCTCCCCAATTTCTCTTCTGGCTATGCTGCCTTGTTTGTTTGTTTATTATTCTATCTTTCTTCATCACAATAGATAGAATGACCTATAAAGGGTTCATAGGTGGTCTCCAGGACTTTAGCATCAGCAAAATTGCTGTATCATATGCCTTCACATCTTTTTTTCTTACTTGCAAGCCATTTATTTGGAAGGAATATCCAAAAATGGTAGCCCTGAAATGGTATCAACCCAGGATTCTATGTTCTCTAGCACTACTTAAGCCGTACTCATTGTAGTGAATGTTCATATCACATGGACACATGATGCTGTCTTATACTGAATCAGACCCTGGTCCATCAAGGTCAGTATTGTCTACTCAGACTGGCAGTGGCTCTCCAGGGTCTCAAGTAGAGGCCTTTCGCATCATCTACTGCCTTGTCTTTTTAACAAGTGATGCTGGGGATTGAACCTGGAGCCTTCTGAATGCAAAGCAGAGGCTTTTCTACTAAAACACAGCCCCTGCCCACAGATCTTAATCATCACTATATCCTGTAGTATAAATTCTTAAACACACTGTAGTGTAAACAGAGAAATCCATTGCAAAGAAAAGCATTGGTAGAAAACAGGAATGGGTCCTTGTCTTACATCTTAAAGACTTCTGATGCCTCTCTAGAGTTGTCAGTTTTCTCTGACATCACTTTGTTCTGCTGTACTCACTAATCAATCTGTTTCAGTTAGCTGACTTCAAGCTACCAAGATTAAGTCTCACAAACTGTAACAATCTTCGTAGAAGACTGACGGATTTCAAAACCTTTTCTGGGGTCTTGCTATCTAGAGCACGAATAACTTGAAATGCATAGAGGTGGGGCAGGACAAGGCCAAAAATGGTCTATAGCACAATTAGGGTTGCTAACTCTAGGTTGGAGATTTTAGGGAAAGAATTTCAATGGGGTATAATTCCATAGAATCTGCCTTCCAAAGCAGACATTTTGTCCAGGTGAACTGATCTCTGTCACACGGAGATCAGTTGTAATGGTGTGAGATCTCCTGTCACCACTTGGAGATTGGCAAACCTAAGCAGAATCTATTTGCATGTATATTTCTCTTTTATAGTAATCCTCTTTTAAGGTATTTTTATGCCAATAAAGGCTAACTGAACTGAACTGTGTCACAGCACAAACTATAGCTCAATAGTTCCGTAAGTACTGCGAGACTTAGGTTTGTGCCTCTACATAAGCATGGAAACCTACCCTTAAAAACCCTACTCATGAAAACTTCTTAAATAATAGTTTTGTTCTCTATGAATGATGCTAGGACAAAGAATGCTGTTAATTTTTATTTTACAACTACTTGGTGATTTCTTTATGCTTGCTAATGGTAAGTATATTTCTGGTAAATATATCAGATGGGGATGGAAGGTCAATAGGACCTGAAATGATGAAACCAAATGGTTAATTAAATATTAAAATTCAATTATCTCAGAAATTAATGCTGTTAATTATTTTTGTTGAACAACCATATTTTAAAATGTAAAGTACCTTTCACTCCCTTATGTGCACAATATGAACAGTTTTCATTTGGTATGGGATTTCATTCTTAAATTCTTTCTCTCAGAGAAATTACTCAAAATAGAAAAATTTGAATGTATGATTTTATTTGCATACTATATTTATCCTATGCTTTATACTTCCATATCCTAATTAGACATTTTGCCTTTAAAAGAGTGAACACTTTCTTTACATTTATTACAAGACAGTCATGTTAACGTCAAACTTGACATTTTTATTTTAACAGACGTTAAAATTTCATACAAAGAGGGAAAGTACTTTTCCGAGGAGTGGCCTGGGTGGGAGGGATCCTCTCTCTGTCCATGCCACCTGTGCCAAATCCAAGACCACAGTCAGGACCCAGTAACATATATTAATGAGTAGTTAATGGTTTGGGTCTTTCCCACATCTCCACCAATGCTGCCATTTCCAGGTTAGATACAAGGCTGGCTCCCATTCAAAGCAGGGAAATAATTTCTTTCTTCTTGTTCAAAACAAAGTAGCACCTCCCTATCCTTCCGTATTCAGCCTTTCCCCCTTATATGCGCATAACATTTGCCCACTAAAATAGGAGGCCAGTCATGTTTGCTTTCATGGTATGATTAAGTGCCTGGCTGTCCTATTTTGCTCTCTTTTGTCCTTTTACTTCACTGGCTTATCATGTCATTATTCAAATTGTACTGAAAGTTAAACAAAAACTACAACTGCCCCAGTTGTTTTAAAAATGGTCTGCGATATGACCTGGAGCTGTGACTGAGGCAGTTTGCCAGGATTCATCACTGGATGAAGTCAGACTTAATGTTTAAAGAGAAATCAAGTGACTTTTCGTTTGTCTTTCTTTGCTCATCTCAGGAACTCCGGCAATAGAGCCCAAGTGCCTTATCTGTCACACTGCTAAGGGAGCTTGAAAGCAAGTGTTATGTGCTATTTATCTATTTATCTGATTTCTCTGCAGTCTGCTCCCTCCCAGAGAAAATTAGTTAGGTCCCTAAATTTTCAGGGCTGGCGCCTGCCTACATCCAAAGAAAATTTGTCAAGGCCTTTCCTAGTATACAGCTTCATCTGCTCATGTGACATAATCCTTCCTCAGAAGTAAGTCACTTTGATTTCAGTGGGATTTATTTCAAAATAAATATGCTTAGGATGTCATCCTTCATCTTACAACCAGTTTGAAAGAGAATTCCTATGGCTTACCCAGTCCAAACAAAACAGCTGGGCAGCATACCCCACGAACTCTCATTTCATGCTTGTTTCAATATTTCTAAACCTACACAAAGAGCCTTTCCACAGATGATGGGATAAACTCTGTTTTTATCTATATAATGAAGATTTTATGATAGTGTGATAACCCACAATGGTCACTGGCCAAATTTGTCCTGCTACAGAAACACAAGTTTCTGTCACCCACTTAGACGCACAAGAGAGAGCCTGAACCAGTATGTGAGAGAGTTTATTTAAGCAGGAAAAGCTTTCTTTTAATTTAAGGTAAACACTCAGGAAGAGTGCAATCCCAATTGATTCCCTGGATTACTGAGCGGTTTTCAGTACAATTGACCTTGATACCTTTTCTGGACTGCATGGCCAAGATTAGGTTGGGGGAAACACTGTATGACAGTGGCTCTGGTTTTTCCTGGTGGGTATATCTTATAAGATGGTGCTAGAAGACTACCATGCTGCCCCTTGGACTTCAGCTTATGGGTACCACAAGGCCTCCAACCATATGAATTTATCTGACATTGGAGATCACAGGTAATGCCCATCCATGAGGAGATAAAGCTGGACATATGAGTTACAGCTTTCCCAGCCACAGCAACTATGCATTGGAACATTCTTCCCCAAGAAGCCCAAAGAGCTCTCTTGCTCCTGGTCATTCAACCCGCCATGAAGTTATTTGAATTGCAGAAGGCATTTGGAATGAATAAGGTTTTTAAATTTCTAGTCTTTCATGGTTGTTGCATTTTTAATATGCAGTTCTGTTATGTTGCTGCTAATTGTTCTTCATCGGTTTTTAATTTTAATTGTTTGCTTCAACACATTGATTTTTGTATAATATTCCATGCCCTGAGTGCTACACGGTTAAAATACATATCCTAGCTACAAACCAGATTCCTGAGGCATTTCACAATCAATCAAATTAAAAATAATAAAACCAACACATTTAACTAGAATGTTTATAATAGAAATATCTACAGGATTCAGAATGTCAGCATTAAAAATGTAAACTAAATAACAAATGGCAGTAGCAGATCAAATGATGAGACCAACTCCCAATTTATTAGCATTGCCAACATTGCAGCCTACCAAGTTTCACACTTTATATCTCTTCTCTTTACCACTTGGAAACTGGATTAGTCCTTTGAAATTTTTCTTAGTTTCTTAACGACAACAGCAACAACAACAAAGTATCTCTGACACAGAGATACACTTTGGAAAAGAGGGTTCTGCTAGCTGACCTCTTGCAGTCACCTTATTGAGTTGACATGGCTTTTTCTGTTGAGCAGTCAGCTATGTGGTACACTCTGATGGGTGAAATATTACTGCAAAAGAAGCAGATCCAATCGCACAGGAACTCTTCAGGAACAGTAAAGACCTGCTCACTGCAAATCTGGCCAATTGCATAAATCTTGAGGAGAAAACTAGTATGACATTTAACCCTAGCCAAAAAACAAAACATTGAGTGTTGCTGTTCAGTGGCATTTTGCCTTTTGTCGTACCGTTCCATTATTGCTTATTTTACTTACTTTATGTGTAATAACCCTTTAAAAATTTAATCTAAACACTTTATCTCTTCATATTAATGCTGAAGATCTTTTCTGATAACAACGTTTCTTAAATAAGATCAACGCAAAGAATGAGAGAACTATGAGTTGTCTCCAGCCAGTCTTAAATCAAGTTCCATAGCGAATCCTACTCTCTTCGTAGAATCATAAAACAGAATTGGCACTCAGGGGCAATATTTTGAAAAGAATAGCAAGGTGAGCCAGTGCAACAGTTTGCCTCTGTATGAAGTCTTGCAGCCACTCCGGCTGCTGAACTAACAGGCTTCAGTCTGTCCAAGTCTCCTTCTCCCCCTTTCCTTTTCCTCCAAAACAGGGAAACACATGTTCCATGTGTAGATCCACCCTTTCCTTCTAGGACAACAAGCAAAATTCAACTTGAAATAAGCTGTAAATGGTTAACTATTTGTGAGACAGGGGTCCCATTCCTGCAACAATTTTATGGTATGTTAACAGAGCCCCCACCCCCTTTACATAGAGCTGCATTCACATGTTCCAGATAAAGTGGCCACATATATATGAATCAATCCACAGTACCAAGTTTACCATCCTTCACAAGTGCTGCAAAGTGCCTGATTTTAAACTAAGGAGTCTCAGCTAGTGCTAGGCTGGTTTTATTGATCATACTTTTATTTATTTAAAAAATATTTTAATGTTCCTTTCCACCTAGTCAGGCTCCATAAGGTGGCAAGTATAAAAAATCAAAATGTTTGAGCAATTAAAATACATTCGGAATTATAAAATAATTCAATTAAAACTCGGTTTAATTGGATTTTATTCTATCGGGATATTTTTATACATGTTTTATAACAACTTATCACTGACCTTTGTGACAGGGTATGGCAAAAATTCACAGCCTAGGGCCCTCACACTTATCGGACCGCACCTCCCATGCCAGTTATGTTCTTCCTTGTGGAGTCCTCTTTTAGAATTATCTGTACAGCAACACAGGCTTTCCCTGTGGTAGGTCCATTGCTTTGGAATGGTCCAGTAGAGTGGATCGGGAAGGGGGAACCTTCACTGGTTGTATATAAGAAGACATGCAAGACTATTCTATTTCAGAGGGTATTTGATGGAAAGGAATCTGTTGTGACAGGTCTGGCTGCATTTTCTTAATCTGTGCCGTTTTAATTTGTGCATCGTTTTTTTTAATGGACTATCTTTTTTATGTCCTTGCCCAGTTCCTTTCCCCCCGCCCCATTTTCTTTTCCATTGCTTACATTCTCGAGTGTAGGAAGATGAGGCAGGGTATATAAATAATTTTTTTAAAGAAATGAATATTCCGAATTCCACTATGCAGCAGTAGGACCTGTGTTCATGTGTATCCTGCTCAGTGTCAGAGTTCTGAAATTCAGACAGGTTATGCTGCAAACATACAGGGCAATCCATTCCATCTAAGCTGGTCTTCTCCCCCCCCTTTAAAAGCCAGCTTGCACAAAGTAAATATACTGTAACTGCAGTAAAGCCAGACTAAACCATCATAATATTAGCAATGATTTTATAACAGCAAGAACACCAAAAAACCCACACCACCCTTTAAAAACTGCAGCTGAACAGGATAATGTCAGGTTGCAGGCACTGTTTAATATAGAATGTTAGAAAGAAAGCTAGGAAGGAACTAATCCAAGTGCATATAAAACCTCTGTAGGGAACCCGTTTTATAATGTGGCAAAACGAAGAAGGAGATGCTAGGTGTTCTGCAGCAAACAGCGGCAGAGGCAGCTGCCGAAACTGCACATCCCGTAATCTGAAAGCCCAGCTACAGAATACATAAACAGACACTTCAGATGCAAAACTGCTTGTTGAAGACTTGTCAGGTGGTTTTCCAGCAAGAGGTTATATTTGGATAGCAGTTCTGCAGCAAAGGAAGGGGGGGAAAGAGTTGCTTGGTTATTGTTTCACCTGCTACAGACTGCGGATGTTTGTAACAACAAAAAGCCCTACGTGGCGGTGCAGTGGTTCTGTGCACCGAAGGAGTTGTCAGATATGAGCCGAACATTGTGCCCTGATATTTAACTCATGAAGCACTGCTGAAATAAGCAGCATATTGATGCTGCATTTAAGGGGATCATGCACAGCCCACTGAAGGAGAGAGAGAAAGGGTGAGGGAAAATAATCACAGAAACTGAGGACGCAGTTTTCTACAGCAACTGAAGTTCTTTAGGAGTGACAGAAAGGAGATCTCCTTACACAACAAGACGATGCAGGGAGCTGTCAGAAAGCTCTTAATGACTTTGAACTGCTTTTTCTGAGGCACTCTTTAGAGGAAAGTAGCTTTGACCTTGTTTCCATTTCGAATCTAGAACAAGGGTCACTCAGTATACTTTGTGAGCCACCACATTGTATAAACTCTTAACACAGATCAAAGGTTAGTTTTGTTAAAGAGTCAAAATGTAAAATCTAGTCAGGTCAATAGAAAAGTACAGAAAGCACAGCAAGAAGGGAAGCTGCATCTAGGAGGCTGGCACTGCAATCCTAAACACTGTCTCCAAGTCATTTGTGGGCATATTTCGAAGAGAGGGCAGTGAACAGCCCTGCCCTCAAGGGAACCCCTTTAACCAGCATGGAAGTGAATGGTGTTTGAAGCATGCCATGGATGGAGTTTCCTGATGGAATAAGTTTCCTAGGCCTCTCCAGCCCCAGGCACACATGGGATACCGATGCAACACTGCACCACCAAAACCCTGGTGTATCTGTCAAAAATCCTACAGACACTCATGCAAGGCAAAAAAAAACCCTCAAGATGCTTACTTCTTTCTATGTGTATTCTATGGGGCTAAATTAGGAACAGAACTTGCAAGACAATGCAAGTTAATACATTTCTTCAAGTCAAAACAAGGCTTGTATACCTAAAAACACAGGTGTAACAGAGAACTGAAACTTTCGTAGGGTAATGTCTTTGAATCCAATTAAGTAGATGGTTGTTGCTTGGTACCACTTTGTGGCGAGGCAAGTCAAATTTTCTGCTTCTCCAAGTGCCCATTTTCCAATGCAGTCCTCTCATTTAAAAGAACAAACTGGGCATCACAGAAACCACGTTTCCATCTTCAATTTGAAAAATAGAGCCCTTATGCAAGTTGATAAGAGCCCAGAACTATATACAGCTCCCCAGCAAGCAAACTCTCCCTGTGCTGCTAGCCTCCATTCACACACTCCATCCCTACTGAACTAAACTTAATTCGATCTTGGGAGTTACACTCCCACCTCCCACCCTGTCCACAAGTCTCAGAGCAGCTTAGAATACCAACTGATCTTGCAGCCAGCTGTAGCCTTTCAAAGCAGTATACAAGCACCAGACAACTCAGATGATAGGACGCATGGCATGGAGCTATATCACTCATGTCACACACTCTGGGAAAAGGGGGGGGTTTGGTGATGGGACCCCACAGCATTTCAATTGGGGCCAGAAACTAGCTGGCACCCAGGGTAAAGGTAACTTGATACTGAGATCCTCACAAATGATGTGTTTAAAATCAAATTAATCCTGTTCACAATACCCATGTTCTTTCACATGGTCATACTGTTTGTTTCCAACAGTTTGCATGTATTTGAAGCTATGCAACTGGCAATAATCACCAAGGTGCTGAAGGCACATGTTCAGAACCTTCTGGAGCAATAGAAATTGTAGTTTTCTAAGCCTTCTGATTCATCTTAGGAAATCGCTATTCTCATCACCTAGAGGAACGCTTAGGACTGTCTAGCCTAGGAAAAAATGGGTAAAGGGAGACATGGTAGAAGTTTATAAAATTATGCATGGTGTGGGGAGAGTGAACAAGGAGAAGACTTTCTTCCTCTCCCATAATACTAGAACCCAGAGGCATCCACCAAAGCTGAAGGGTGGGAGATTCAGGATAGACAAAAGGAAGTATTTCTTTACACAGAACATAGTCAATATTTGGAACTCATTGCAATAGAATGTGATCATGGCTGCCAACTTGGAAGGCTTTAAAATGGCAGGTGACTGGGCTATCAATGGCTACTAATCATGATGGATAGCTACTCCCTCAAGCACCAGAAGTAATATATCTCCGTAAATCAGGAAGCACAGGCAGGATGATGCTATTGTAATCTTTGCTGTCTGTGGGCTTCCTAGAGATAGCTGGTTGGCCACTGTGAGAACAGAATGCTGGTCTGATCCAGCATGGCTCTTCTGACATTCTTCTGTAGACAAAAGATATAAAAACCCAAATTAAAATTAAATTTGCCAGACATGTGTGTTGTAGTGGTTAGAGTTTTGGACTAGCACCAGACAAATTTAGGTTGAAATCTTCATTTGCCATGAAACTTATTTGGGTGACCTTGGGCCAGTTATTCTCTTTCAGCCTAACCCACCTCACAGTGTTGTGAAGATATAGTGAGGAGCGCCCTATGTGCATACCTGAACAGTGTGGAGAAGGGGTGTTATGTGGAGGAATGGATATATAAATAAGTAAAATGTGTGTTCACCAAACAGTCCTTTTCAACAGTTTTATCTTTTGAATGTTTTAGAAGTATGCCCATAAACCAAATGGCATTAGAGAAAAACAAGCTTTTCATATTCCCTTATACATTCTCTTCAAATTGGCAATACACACCTAACTAAACCAAGCTAGAATACCTTAAAAATACCTTATCAATATTTTTCAAGAATTATATAATTAATAATTATATAAATAAGGGTATAATGGAGCTGGAAAAAATTGGCAAACCCGAATATTTTAGAATCCGAATATCTTACTGGAGAAGGCATTTAAAGGATTTAAATCCTTAAAGAAGGATCTGAGAATATCAGGAAATAGCGATTTTTTCGGGTTCAGACTCAAACTCAAAAAATCCCAGATATTTTTTTGCCCAGCCCTACACCTAACTCACTGTGTATATAAAAAAATTCCTCCTCTTTGGATTGCTATGGGTTATATGCTGAAGGTTTTAGAATCACTGCATCTTTGCCAAACTCCAACGCTATGCCTATCCTCAAGTATCCCAATGTTAACAGATAATACGCATTTCATATCTCTTGACTGTGATTAAAAACAAGCACAAAGCATCTGTCACTTCTAAAAGAGTTCTAAAGCAACTCAAAGACAACTATGAAAAATTATGGACTGACAGAATTTACCTAGGAATGCTTACATATTTGAAAAATCAGATATTCAAATAATATAGGTGGTGGGGCAAACACACCAACACTCAACTGCATCTGTGGCTGTCTTTCTAGATGTGCAGTCTAAAGTACATTAACACTGCAATTCTAAGAACAGTTACTCCCTTCTAAATCCATCAACATCAATGGGCTTAGAAGGTTCAAACTCTGCTTAGGATGACATTGTAAGCTTCTCAGTAATTCCCCCCCCCCCATTATGCAACAGAATACTCTTTTTCTGCCAATTTGGTATTCACCACACTTGTGCTGGTTCTCTTTTTCAAACTGTGCACTTTTTGTCACAAAAGTCTTAGGGAAAGAAACTAGGTTTCGTCGTGCGACTGTATAATGTTGCTGTAAAGAACAAAAATCCTTACCTGGACAAAATGATCTTAGAAGACTGATCATTCCATTATTTTCAGCATGAACCACCTTTGCCTACCACTTTTTCTCTCACTGGTGTGGTATTTAACACTCATCTTAATATCAGAAGTAATGGCAAGCTAATAAAGTACTCAATTAATCCACAGTTCAGTGCAGCCAATGAAGTGTGAACGCTCCTCGGCTCAAATCACAAGTTGATCACAAATTATGAGCAACATCTTCAAACTCTTGAAAAAAAATCTTCTTTTTTTTTAAAAAAAAGGGATTGCCTAAAATTCGTTTGCATATGCCTTTGCGTATGTGTGCTCTTATGCAGCTTTCCCATGGCTACTCCAGTCCCATTTTCTTGTCCCCTATCTGTCCAATCCACTCTGTCAGAAAAATTAACGACTTATGGAAGAAATGCTTTCCAGTAGGATTAATGCTGCCAACTGAGGATGCCAACAACCACAAGCATAAAAGTAGGATATACACGTAAAACAATAGCTGCTTTAAAATGATGCATGACCTGCTTGTGATGACTGCAGGAAACAGGTGGTAAGAAATCCAATCTCTAGCAAAAAAAAATGGCTTAATAAGAGAAACAAGTAATTAGAGGTGAGAAGCACTACAAACATATGTGGGTTTTGGACTTCCACCAAAAATACAGATGTCTGACCTTCAAATGCATGAAATGTAATAAAAAGCTTGAGCAAGCCATTGGTCTCAGTACAGTTAAAGCTTGCAGACAGTGAAATGCATGGAAACCAATAGAGAAAGTTAACTGGGACACAATGGAACTCAGCCATGGCTTACTTTAGCTGGATTATGGCCAAAGACTTTGGCCAAGAAGTTTGAAAAGGTACCATGGCATTATTGCCTGCATTCTCCAACCCCCCTGATCACCAAATGAATCTGTTCAGTCGACGTATTCCTGAGTCTCACTGTGTAACTTGATCTCCACATCTTTCACAGAGTGCAATAAATCAGAATAAGTTAATGGGCTGCACAGTGTAAAAAGAAAGGTCAAACGGTGTCACAAGATATATTATAGTCTTATTACTGTTAGCAGTATTGTGGTAAGGCAACAAGCCTTTATAACATTGTAGTATTTAAATAAGGAGGAATTTCTGGTAAAGTATGTGCAAGTATCTCAGAATTTCATCATCTGGGATGGGAGTTTTAGTATTCTCACCATGTTCTGTTAAGAGTATTAGTATACCATTCTAGAAAAATAATATATTACAAGTGGGGAAGCGCAAGAAACTTGCAGGGTGGCTATCCCATTCCCCCCACTTTGCTTCTTCCCCTCTCCCCCTACCTGTCTCACACTTTTTCTCCCTTCTTCCACCCCTTTTCTTTCCCTCTCTCCTTTTCTCTTTCTGCCCCCTCATCATTCTTTGTTCTTCTGCATCCCCACTCCATCACTCTTCCTATCACTTTCTGCCCTCTACTCCATCACTCTCTTTTTCCCCATTCGTCTCCCAGCCTCCTTTCCCCCCATAGCAGCAGCAGTAGAAGTACAGCCACCCACCTGCTTCCCCCCCCCCATAGCAGCAATGACAGCTCTCCAGGAATCACAACAAATCTCCCACAACAGAGATCAATTCCCCTTAAGGTTGCCAGTTCCAGGTTGGGAAAGTCCTGGAGATTTGGGGGTGGAGCCTTGGGACAGTGAGGCTTGGAGAGGGAAGCAACCTCAGCAGGGTATAATGCCATAGACTTTACCATCCAAAGAAGCCATTTTATATGGAGGAACTGATCTCTGTTACCTGGAGAGTAGTTGTAATTCTGGGTGATCTCCTGCCCTCACCTGGAGGTTAGCAATGGCAGTTCTCATGGAGGAAATGGCTGGTTCGGAAGGTGGAGTCAATGGCATTATATTCCTCTGATGTCCTTCCCCTCCTCAAGCCCCACCCTTTCCAAGCTCCACCCCTCAAATGTCCAGGAATTTCCCAATCTTGGCCCCACAGTTCCTGAAGGCAGGATATTAGGTCATTTTCTTCCCACCCCTGAGGAGAGGAGTACCTCCTTCTTCAGTTCTGAGGCTTCCAGAGCTTTCCACAGAAAACCACAAAGTGTGCCATCATTCATTGCTGCCAACAGAATTTAACCTGAAGATTAAACAACTAGAGGACAAGGCCAAAGGGCCAATCACATTTCAGAGAAGAAACAACTTTTGACCATAACACGTTTAAAACAATTCAGACAAAAGGCTGTTATCCACAAAGCAACCAGAGCTCCCTATATCAGAGTGGGTCCAGGTTGTTCTCAAATAAAAGGACCCTTCACGGTTCCAAGTAAAACGGTACACGGACAGGGATTTTAGGCAGCAAACTTCATCCTGTTAAGGAGCCGTCTCAGAAGCACTATGGCCCTTTCAAACTGTGCTGCTTTCCCCCCACACATTCCCTTTTTCACCACATGATCTTCCTCGCCCTTTCCCCCAAAACATTGTAAGCTGACTGCTATAGCCAGGGTATTGCCAAATAGGAAAAGTAATGTGGCTACATTAGCCTTGGAAACAGCATCCGCAGTCCTATTCTTCAACCTTGCCAATTCATCCTTGCCAATGCAGTGGAGGCCATAACCTTTGAGGAAAATTTCACAGAATCAAAACTGGGATCAGCAGTGAAGGCTGCAGCTCTAGTCTAGAAATGTAGCCAGTGAGCTTCCCTGATAAATCAGCATTTGCAAAGCCACATGACAGAGGCGCTAGCCATGAGGGAGGTGGCAGCTGAAGCTCTAATAGTATAGGCCATCACTTCATGAGCTCAGAATATAGTTGCCTCTCCTTTTTTTTTTAAATCTATGAAATACTTTTAAGGAGCTTCCTCCCTCTTCAGGCAAAGGCCATGCCTGTGGTCAGACAAGCCACTGGGATGTCTCCACCAGAATTTTCAGGAGGAAAGATACCTTTGGTGGAACAGCTTTTTTTCATGTTGGATGTGTAAGAGCTGACCTGAAGGTTCAGTCCATTCCTTCTTGACCCCTTTAGCGAAAAAGTGAGGGAAATGGTAGATTTGGGACATACTAAACACCTCCATGGCCCCATCCTCCTCCTCCTCAGGGCCTTTACAGCCCTATAGAGTAATGGTGGCAACTCATCATGAGTAAACAGTAAGTGAGACTGAGGGGCCTGTTGAGGAGGCTCTTCATCTGACAGTTCCCTCTTCTCCCTGTCTGAGTCAGACTCTTGAGTGCTCAGAATCAGGGTTGTAAATCTCCTCCCCCAGATGGGAAGACCTTGAAGATGAAGCCCTGAGATGGCTGGGGGCAGGGGTTTTGGTGCCATTTTGGTAGCCCAAGAGGGTTTTTTGGTGATCTGAGTCTGGGCGGTAAGAGAGGCCCTGGCCCCTTGAGTGCCCTGCGCCTTTTAGACAGAACATAGGCTGATAAAGTGGTGCCTGAAGAGCTGTGCCTCTTTCTGCCCTGAGACTGCTCTCTTCTGACCACTGAGTACCCAGACACCAAGATGACCTCCCCTCCTCAAAGGAGAATCATTACTTTAATGCAGTTACAGACGTTCCATATGTGTATTGTATTTTCACATTTGGAGGCTGAAAAAGCACCTTACAAACTGCCAGACAAGTAAAGTAGCATGAATAGAATAGATGTGCAACTTATCACTAAGACCTCGAATAATTCATAGTGTCTTCTTTCTCTCCCCCCTCCATCACACACTTAACTACATAAAGATCCGTGGTTCTGTTTATTGTGCTAAAAGAAACTGGATTTCTTTCCTCTATGGAACTACTCAGAGGACTTTCACAGTTACTGGACAAGGCAGGCTATAAATTTAATTGAAATGTAAAACAAGCTGTAAAAAGCCAAAACAATTTCCTTTAACATCTTTGTTTTGCTTGGAAGCATAAAGTGCATACTGGTTATTTCCTTCAAGCTGCTTAGAGGTGTGAATTATACCACCTGGAAGCTGGACGGCTACCACAATCTAGGCATCTTCCAGCTGGAATATCCATGGTAGGCTCAAATGCACTTTATTTGCCTGCCAAGTTTTTATTGGGGGTGGGTTAACACACCTTATATATCCTCCTTTCAATAATTTTTAATTGAAAGGGTCAGCGACTATGGAATAAATTAAGCCTGCCAAGTCCTCCATGAGCATAACTCTCCTAAGCATTATTAATTTTAAATTGCTGTATTTTTAACCCCCTTTTCAGCCAAAGATTGGCTCTCTTATCTTGAAATTAAAAAAGGAACAATTGCAAATTATGCCTCAAGGAGGGCTTGCTCAGCATGATGGAAGGTTGCCTTGGGGGCTTCTTCCTCTAATGGCCTCAGTACTGGCAGGAGTATGCTGGAGAAAGGGAATCCTAGACTGGAGCTGAATCCAAGCACAAGGATGCCTGGCTGCTGCATCCTTCCCTCTGGTGGCCTCAGTCGAAAAGAGGAAGGAGAGTCCTGAGCTAGTGCATGGTCTAGGCCAGGGGTCCCCAGCCTTTTTGAGCCTGCAGAGACCTTTGGAATTCTGACAAAGCATGATGGCTGCCAAAAATGGCTAAAGAAAAACTGGGCTGCACCCAGCAATGTGCCAGCAGAACAAAACGGGGGAAATGCCAGATGATTGATTTATTATACGAAGTCCCTACGCGTTTCACCGTGCAGGCTTCATCAGGGAGAATCTATAAAAACATAATTCTGTATTTAATACAAATAATAGAAAGACCCCTTGATACAAATTACTCCAGAATTATTAAAAATCGTATTAAAAAGACAGGATCAAAACTAATTTCCAAACAGATACATACAAGTATTTTATACTTGTTGGAAGCCACCCTGAGCCTGCTATGCAGGGAGGGCGGGGTATAAGTCTAATAAATAAATAAATAAATAAATATTGGTCAATATGCAATGTGAGATAAACAAACTATACATTGGGCTTGAAGCAAGACAATGGAAGTAAATACTGACCAGAACATTCACCTAGTGCCGGAACTGCCCACCGCAATTTAATTTTTTTTTACAGTGGGGAATGTTGCAGCATTTTTTAAACATACAGTGATTAGCTGAGCAAGGTCAGAAGTCCAAAATCAGAGTTTAACCCATGAGGTGCCCAAGTATGCAACCTTAAAATCCACTCTATTTCCTTTTTTAACATAACTTTTTCATTATGATGGTAAGATTTATATAACCCCCCCCAAAAAAAAATTAAAATCAGTGGGTCCATGTTCTTTTTCTGTAAAATGCTGTACCAAAGGTGCACCAACTATTCTGTGAAGAAAGCTGCTCCTATGTTCTGTGTGTCTTTAATTTTTTTTAGTATAGTTTATCTCATATTGTATATTGACCAATATGTACCTATTTGGAAATTAATTTTGATTATGTCTTTTAAAGACTATTTTTAATCATTCTGGAGTAATTTTATCGAGGGGTTTTTCTATTACCTGTATTAAATACAAAATTACATTTTTATAGATTCCTCCTGATGAAGCCTGCATGGTGAAATGCGTAGGGACTTTATAAATCAGTCATCTATTATTTTTTCCCTTTTTGTTCTGCTGGCAAAAATGGCTGCCACGGGAGGTGGGGCCAGCCACAAAATGGTTGCCACAGCTCACTTTCAGTCACACAGATTCTTGTGGTGTAATGGTAGCAACTGCCAAAGCAATGTTTTTAAAAATCAGCACAGCCAATCAAATCTCTAGTGGCCAATCAGAAGCCTTGCTGGGCAAAAGCCCCACCTTGCCATAGCCACCTTCTAAAAACACTTGGTGGGCACCCAAAAAGGTGTTGGCAGGCAATATGGCACCCATAGGTACCACATTGGGGAGCCTGGGCCTAGGCAGAAAGGAGAGGTTGCTGCCTCCTCTCCCTCTTGATGGCTTCAGCGATGGTAATGGTTAATTGGTAAGAAGGGGATTCCAGTGGGTTCTGAAGAGCTTTAAAAAAAATCTCTCCTAACTGGGCGAACAGGCCCCAAATCATCAAATAAGATTCAATGTAAAGGATGTACACTTGAGCAAAAAAAAAAAAAAACTCCTCTCACTACATACACATTGATGCTGTCTGAACAGCTGAGATGACTGAAATTTTCAACTCAGAGTATAGTGGCAGTGAATTAGGCAAATTTCATGTTATAGATTGTCAGGAAAGAAGTGGTAAATGAAACAGCCAATATACTAATGCCTTTAACCAATCCCGAATTGTCCTGAACTAATCTAGGGAGCATCTGGAATAGTAGATGGGATGATGCACATTTTGCGTTACAAAGAAAGGCACAGAGTTGGAAAAGTTACAAAGCAGTGAAATTGCGCTTCATATTTATACAGCAAAGAAAAAAAGAGGGTCAAGTTTTGCCAGCTAGTTGAGACAGTGCTGGACTGTCAAAATTTGTGGATCCCTACACAATTATGAAATCTAAATGAAGCTGTGTAGAATGATTTGTACATATCTTTATTTATTTTAGAAGTATATGTTACCTTTCACAGAAGAACAAAGGCAGTCCACAGTGTATAAATCACAAAATATAAAATATTTTACTTAATAAAAAGCTCAAACATAAAGTTGTGTCATAGAATACTTTCCCAGAGAACAAAATCTTATACATTCTTCCAGGGCTCTTTTTGTAGAAAAAGCCCAGGAACTTATTAGCATAATAGGCCACATCCAGCAACAGAAACTCGTTAGCATATTAGGCCACACCCCTGACAGCACTGCTCATTAGCATATTAGGCCACACTCCCATGTTACCAGAAGTGTCATCATCCAGCCACACCCACCTTTTTCTGTTTACCTTGTTTGTTGTCAAAACCCAGGGCTTTTTTTGTAGCAGGAACTGCTTTGCATGTTAGGCCACACACCCCTAATGTAGCCAGTCCTAATGAGTTTCTGCTGTTTGGTGTGGCCTGTTATGCTAATGAGCTCCTGCTGAGCGTGGCCAACTTGGGAGCCAGCCGGGAACTCCGTTCCTGTGCGTTCCTGCCCAAAAATAGCCCTGCATTCTTCTGAATAACTCTGAAGATTAGACTCTGGAAGGCCCGCCTGGTAACTGAGTTCCACAATGCTGAAGGCATTTCAGAAAGAACTCTACCTTGTGCTTTGATGATTTGGGGAAGAAGCCTATGCTGGTCTACTCAGAAGTAAATTCCATTTTACACCATAGGACTTACTCCCCAAAAAATGTTCTTAGGATTGCAGCATTCATAATGTAAACAAATATCTGCAAACCGCCTCTGAAGCAGAGCCTTCTCCAAAGATCTCAGAGCAGCAAACAGACTCATGTTGGTTCATGTCCTAATTATTTCACAGCCAGAAGTAAAGCTAGCGAGAACTGAGATGTGAAACAAGGAACTCCATGGCAAAGGTTTACTGGTGCATCATCTAGTTGTTTTATATGCAGTAAATGAGATTTGACCTGAAGTTTGTTTCATTTTATTCACTTCATTAGAAGCAAATTATGTTTCAAAAGGCCAGAAAACAATTATCATCACACTATAGTTATATGACTTAAAATTACAGAAAAGAAGAGGTAGGGTCCGGAGAAGATAAATTTTTATCCAGATGAAAAGAGGATAATATTTTATTAAAATGCATAGAAAATATTATATTAAAACAGTAATTATGAAATCTGCATTTTTGTAGTTTCTGCTGTTTATACAGCTACATTGATGTGTACTAGCACCAGAGATAATTTATCAGATGCATCATTTTGAAGCTTGAGGAAATTATTTGGCTCATAAATAAAGGTAATGTTGTAACACAGCATGTTAATTTTACATCCATTATTCCAGTGACACAAACAGGCACAAAGCACAGCCTCAGAGCTTGTTGTGGTAAATTACTGTCTGTTTTTTAAAAAGGAAGACTTGATGTTATAGGGTGGCCAAGCCAAGCCTGACAAACAGTCAGTAGGGTTGAGGTGGGGATGGGGGGAGCAGGATGTCTGCGTTGTCTCTAGATAGGGTAGCCCTAGGAATTGCTGGAAATTCTATGGTAAACGTTAGCATAAATGAAGATTCCAAAAATGAGTTGGGGAGGAAAGGAGCTGAAATATAGGGGAGGAAATAAGAACTGTATATGTCTTATGGCATTTCTGAATTATAATGCATAAAAAAATAGGTACTTGCATGGGTTCTGCACGTCTTTCCCAAAGAAAACACTTTGTTTCAGGGACATATTTTCAGACCATGTCTTAATGCTATGGATGTGACTCCATTCTGTACAGCACTACTGGAGCAGAACCCATGCAGAACAGAGTGGTGTCAGGAATGTATTTGTGCAGGAATTTTTTAAGGAACATTTTATGCCATCTCTCCAGGAACCAACCCAAGGCTGTCTACAAAATAAAAACAATAAGAACATAACACAATTAAATCCAGAATTCAAATGCCCTAGTCCAGCATAAAAAGATAGATCATAAAAACCAACCACAGACAATTTCAGTATTCCACTAGGGAGATGCCACTACTGAAAATTCCTGTTTCTGGTTGCCACCTGCCACATTTCTGAAGGTGAGGGCACAGAGTGCAAGGCTTGTGAGGCAAATCTTAACTGGAAAACTAGACAATTTGTGAGGAAGTGGTCCTTCAAGTACCATGTTACCAAGCCATTTAGGGGTTTAAAGGTAAGGACCAGCACCAGCAATAGGTATCACAACACCTACTGAATAACAGAAGTGACATCACTAATGACAAACAGCACAGCTTCTCCTCATCCTGTGCCATGCCACGTCCCCAACAAAAATATTCATCTTCCGAAGGGAAGACTCACATGGGAGCCAAAATGACTGGTCATAAGCCAAACATACAAAAGTTCTAGAGAAATAACATGCCATTTTCAGCTCCAGCACTGGCATCTGTAGAATGTGTCTGAAACTTTATATAAAATCTCTATTTAGGTTAAATTGGCAAGAGTATAACGTTTCCTTTAGATTATGCATCTGCCTTGAGTGTTCCACCTCTTATGCACTAGAGTTTACACAAACTTTAAAATAATGAACAGGCAGATGACAGTGTAGCTTCCCACCTTCCAGAGGGAGCATGTCTATCCATCGTGCTTTTCAGTCTCTATATGTCTATCCATCATGTCTATCCATCATGCTTTCCCTTAGGACAAATCATTCATAGTTTGGGGACTGGTTGTCATCAGTATGCTGATGATACCAGCTCTATATATCCAACTCTCCTGGTGATGAGGTAGAGGTCATGAATAGCGGCTTGCATGCTGTGGTTAATTGGCTAAAAGTGAACAAACTAAAACTAAACCCTGAAAAGACAGAGGTAATACTGGCTGGGAAGGCAGGGGTCTTAAAGGACATTGTTCTCCACATTTTTGATGGGAGTTCATCTGGCCCTTGCTGACTCAGTTAAAAGCCCTGGAGTTACACTGGACCCAGCTTTATTACTGGAGAAGAAAGATAATGCTGCTGCAAAAAATACTTTTTACCAACTCAGCCTAGCCCATAAGATGGTCCTTTATCTGGCTATGGTTGATCTGGCCACCTGGATTCACACCACAGTAACATGGAGACTAGACTACTGTAATGCACTGCACACTGATCTCCCCTCCAAATCAGATTGCTTGTGCAGAATGCAGTGACTCAGCTATTATTGGGAGCTAGACAAATCAAGTATATGACTCCCATTCTGCAGACACTCCAATGGCTGCTCATTTGTTACCAATATCAATTTAAGCCACTGGCTATCACATATAAAGTCCTTCCTGGTCCCTCTTATCTGCAGGACCACCTTTCCCCCTATGCTCCCCCAAAACAGCTTTGCCCATGTCAGCAGGGTCTTCTGTGGGTGCAAACCTGCAAATGGGCAAAAGCAACACCCACCCATACATGTGTTTTCTCAGCTGTGTCTCTCACTTTACCAAATGGCCTGCCCAAGGAGGTCAGCAAGGCTTCCAGTCTCCTGGCTTTCCAGAAACCATGCAAACCTGAATGCTTCAAGAGGGCTTTCCTGCACAGGGAAGAGGGTTGCCCTATACAAAACGATTAGCAAACTTACTTGGATAAATGATTAGGGACTGTGGTCTACACTGCTGTGTACAGCTTACTGTAAGAAAGATCCGATTATGTAATTTTTGCACTGGTTTATGTGTTGTCTTAATACTTATGCTGTGCTTCACATCTATCTTTTAGATTTCCGGCTGGCTCCAGACTTCTACAGTCCTAATGCATTGCTTATTGAATGTCTCGTTTTGTTGACTGCATTGACTCACTCTTTTTTCTTTTTTGTATTTTTGCATTTGTGCGTGTGTGTGCCCATGCCTGGAAGTCATGGTGACCTCTGACGACTCCTACTGGGGCATGGAGGACATTCAGAGAAGTGGCTTGATAGCCTACCTCTGGCCTCCCAGCCCTGGTATTCTCTGGAGGTCTCCCATCCAAATATTTGCCAGAGTCGACCCTGCTGAGCTGCTGAGATCTGATGAGATCAGGCTTGCCTGGGCTATCCAGGTCAGGGCTGCACTGACTCACTCTTTGTAATCTGCCTCGAGTCCCTCTGAGAAAGGAGGGCTATAAATAATGTAACTGAATAAAAATAAATAAATGTATGTGTGTACTAGGAATCGCACCAATTGTTATCAAAGTTCCTCCATCTTTCACATTCTTCCCTTCCCCAATGTGATGTCAGAACCTGCTGCTCTCTGCATGCTCCATCGGGCCAGTAAATAGGGTTTCTCACCATTTTCAATATGAAAGGCTAAGAGCCAGCAGAGCAGCAGGACTGTCCCTGTCTCACTGTACTAACTGTAGCAGAACAGACTGTCCTAGGGAGAAGCCTTGCCTTGCCCAGTATCTGACCATAAGAGGATTAATTAATGACTCTCAGAAACTAATCAGGGTGCCTTTAGCCACAACCAAGAACCTGCAGTGTTAACTAAAAGAACTCTCCCTCACATTCATATTTCCCATCAAGAAGTTTTCCTGCCTTAGGTATATCATTGCAATAATCTAATCAAACTGCCTTACATCTGAACAAGAACAGATCAGAACTTCTCTGCCTGGATATCTGACCTCTTTTAACTTTGCTTGAAAGAGTTCCTGGGAAACGGAACCAACTATTTCCCCCCTTCATGCAGCTATGAAATACACTCAACCCTCTCGCCAACATTCCTCCTCTCGCTTTCTGAGCCCGAAATGAAAAGAATGGTCTCGTTTTAGACTTGCCTGCTTCACTTATAACTGGGGCCAGAACCTATTCCCAAAATGAGTTTTACCTAACCCACGTCTTGTGAGCTAAGCATTGATACAAGTCCTTGTTACTTCTCCTTTTTTATTATTTGCTGCCAGACCCTGTCTTGGTGCTTCATGTCCCACTTATACCTGCTTCCTCCCCCCACCCCAATGGAATCATTTACACAGAGATTAGATGCTTTAAGTGACTGGCTGGTCACATGGACTTGCCAGTGTTGACATGTAAATGCTGGATACTATTGTGAATGCTAGTGTCTGCTCATTTCCCAGGCCAAACAGTTCTATCATTCCTTTCAATAAATGTTAGTTCTGTTTTTACTCTATCTAGATTGGGTTGAAATCAAAGCTAACAGTTCTATTCGCCTGAAGCAAGAGTAAAATGCCACACACTTACTTCGACAAAAGTCTAGGGTACACGGGTCTTCTGAGCACACACAGCAATACTTGGACTTGACGTGGAACTTGCAAGGATTAAATGCAGAAGGGCACATTCTAAACTGATCATAAACCTTTAATCTGACCCAAATCTTTTGGCAGGCATGAAGCTGTTGGCAAACGTAATTAACAGAAGCTACAAGTAATCTACCTTAAAACCCTTGGCAAACACTGATGGGTTCTAGTTTTTCAAACTACATATGTCATCTGCTGTTATGTAAGTAAATACTCTAGCTATACTTGAATTGCTGAAACTTAAACATCCACTTAAAACACTTGTTTCCAAGCCTCCCCATAGCGTTGTTCACCAACAGATCTGCTTTCCACAAGTGTTTCTGGAAGGAAGATGTGCTTCTGCTTGCAAGTCCCCACCACATCCAACCTTGTAAAGGTCTTCTAGACCACAGAATCCCAACGCAATTTCTGTGGCCTACTTCCTCCAAAGTCATTCTCCTTTAGTATAAATGAAGAATGACAGGAAGCACTGATGCCTAGTTATATATTTCCATTCTCTCAAACTGAGTCATCTATTGAGTTATGAGGAAGCGTTTGGACTGAATTATCCCAGAAGATTATGAGAGAGTTTCTATTCTTTTCTCTTAGTGCTACTTTCCTGCACTCCTGTACGTGTAGTGACAAGACTTCGATTCACACATTACTAATGCTGCAATGATAACAAGAACCAAAGTGTTCCATGACTTCACACATGGAGGGAAGCAACTCTGGAGAACACCAGCAGATAATTGGAACCTAGGAATGCAGACATATTGTCATCAGTGTAAGTAAGAGTTGTTCAAAGTCAAATATAGCTTGTTTGTTCTACAATTCAGGATCCTGTGGAATCATTCTGTAGTAGCAAATATTATGTGTGCCATGTTTGGCCGAAAAATTACTTCCCCATGGTAAATCTTCACATTGCACTAATGATTCTTGGATACAGCAATCACATGGTTTGCTTGGTTCATGTGATTCCTTCCCAGCGGGGCTATGGCATTGGCAAGGAAAGGGATCATATCAGCTGGACAATTTAAGTGACAAATAAGATAATGTGTTCCTGATACTATGCACAGAGGCACGTTCACAGTGGCTACCACACTGACTTTGTAACATACTAATTGGGTCAGATGCTGTATCTGTTTGCAGGGCAGATAGGGAGTTTGCTGGTCTCTTGCCAGCCAAAGTACCAGTACACAAGAGAATGAAAAATGGCTGAAAGTGAAGTGCAAGTTGAACAAAAAGGATATTAATCTGGTTGTGCAGAAAAGCTTTCGTATGACTGTTTCACACTCAGTAACTTCAGGTAGCTGACCAGAGCATGAGAGTATTTGAAGGCCTCCACATGCCAAGTCCCAAACCTAGCGGAATTTCTAATCTATCCTCACCTCTCAAGAGGTGAAACAGGAGGCTGGATTGAGGATAATGATGATAATACAGTTGGTATGCTCTGTGATAAAAACTCATCATGCAGTTTTAAATATGTTTCAGATATTTAAATTAATAGCTTTGTAATATTATATCTAAAGAGAATATTAAGTCCTGTTGCTTGAAATTATTATATAGGAATCTACAGGTTAACAAAGAACTGGTATACAATGGGCTAGATCAGAAGCCCTGAAACCAGTTGGGGAGAATCCTTTTACAACCTTGAAGTAGTTAAAGAATGACAGTTGAAGGACAGCTGACAAATGTCAGTTTAGAATATGACAGTTACAGATTATGTACTGGTTGGGGCTGAGGGGATTTTGTTTTTGATTCAAGGGAATTAGAGAAAGATTCACTGTCAAAAATAGGATCAGAAAGAAATACTTACAGTTAAGGATGTGTTCAAATATGAGATATGATACAGTTAATCTAAATGGCTGAGAAGTATGTATGAAGAAGCATGTGTATTAACTTCGGAATCAATACAATTGCTCATGATGATAAATCAGTGTTTTTTTCTTCATAATAAATTGCTTCTTCTTCTTTTAAGAAACTGGTTATCTTAGAAATTTAACTTTAAAGAATAGCTCTGAATGGTGACAGTGGAAATCAGGTAAATGGGAGGGGGCTGAGGCCCCCTACCTGGACCTGGATCAACTACCTAGGCAAACAGGTAGTAGTAACTGAGGTGCTGCTGAGCTATTTCTCAATAGGGAAGAATGATATTGAACTTTGTGTGAGCTGGCATATTTCTTATCTTCCAGCATGATAGCTAATAAACCCTTATAAATTCTTTCCTGGTATTCAGGAGACCAAGGGATCATGAGAACAAGTAAAAGGAAGACAAATTTTTGTCTTGAGAGACAGCACTGCCAATAGTTGTAGACATTATGTTTTAGGTCTTATTTTCACTGATACCTTTATTCTTTAAAAATGTGGATTAATACATATTGTTAAATACTGCAATCAGTTACAGTTTCTTCTTCCAAGTAGACAGCTGTCCATAATAAGTACAAATTGGATATGATGTAAACTACAAATAAAGGGCCAGTATAAACGGTTCTAGTTTTCCATCATAAACAAATTATTCACTTTGGAGACAATTTTTATTTCCAAAGGAAATGCTTCCCGCTGTGATTTGGGGGGAACACAGCAGCAAATGTTTAATTATTGCTGATTTGTTTTTCTGTATAAAATCAACAGCTTATTTCCTGGAACAATTTTGTATCTCATTCTTCTTCAGAATGCTGATATGACAAGGGGTGTTAGTTATTGGAGGCAACACGGTTCATAAATCTAAGGTTTATAACGGCAGAACTCTATTAAGGGTTGACGAGGAGTCCTATCACACGTTTGACAGATGTTGACTCTATTAAGAACACACTAAAAAAGATTCAATGTGTTGTTTAAAACCTATCACAGGGTAATAATTCAGCAGGGCCATATGTAAGAGTGGCAAACTAAGAGTGACAAAGAACAGGAATTTAATCCAGACTAGGAAAAAATATTTCAGGTTCTTAATCAACAGCAGCAGACTTTTAAACAATGTTCTTTGGGGCCGGGGGGGGCGGGGGGGAGCTCATACTAATTCCCTGCCACAAAGGCTGCCAACTCCAGGTGGTGGCTGGAGATATCCTGGGATTACAACTGATCTTCAGGCAACAAAGGTCAGTTCAGCTGGAGAAAATGGCCACCTTGGAAGGTGGGCTCCATGGCATTATACTCTATTGAAGTCCCTCCCCCGCCAAACCGTGCCCTCCTCAGTAGAATATGTGTAACCATGATGTGGCCAGGCCTCTGTCGAAAGAGGCTGCAACTCAGTATTGTTATTTTACAGCCAACTGACCACTAGGGCTGAAGATGGAAAAAGTGGCTTGGAAGCCTTGAAAGAATGATTTTAAATTTTCACAATTAAAGAGCCAAATTATGTCAATATTCGGATCAGCAATGACTCAGTATAGAAAGGCCCATCTGAGTAACCGAAAATGTGCAACTTAACATAATAACTGACATGCTCATTAACAATCCCTTAAATTTCTGCAGCCCAAACTCCAATTGTTGTAAGCTGTTTATTAGGAAGTCTCACACTAAGCAACAACAAACAGGAGTATGATGCAGGATTGTTTTAGTGCACAGGCAAAAAGCTGCATGCAGTTCACACACTTGGATTACTGGCAATTGTAATGCATTTTCTAAGAAGCCCTTTGGTTCCATAAAAATCTTTGTTTGCCATCTCCTTCACACTCTAGTTATTCTAGCATCCCACCTTTTTAAAAGAACTATATTTGATTCTGTACTGGGCCAGATTTGGCTCTAGAGTCACGGGGGAGGCAGACCCCTGATACCAGAGGCAAACGTGGAATAACTATACATTCCAGGAACAGCAATACCCTTTTCAAACCCTACTCCGAATATTCAGGGAGGGAGGGAAGGAGTTGTTTGTGGCCAGCCTTACTTTTCTCCCCTCATGTTAAATGGGCAGGTGTAGCAGCAGTCTCTCATCTTCCACTTTTAAGTGCTCACATGGGTCAAACCATTGGCACAAACTGAGAGAAAAATGGTCACAATGTGAGGAGTGGTCCTTTCTTCAGCTGAGGCAAAATACTCTAAGCAAAATAAAATGAAGGCAGTGACAACTGGGAAACGTCCCATTACTTCCTTCCTTCCTTCCTTCCTTCCTTCCTTCCTTCCTTCCTTCCTTCCTTCCTTCCTTCCTTCCTTCCTTCCTTCCTTCCTTTCTACTTTTCCCCACAGAATGAAGACCCAGAGTGGCTTACAATGTGCACCACCACAGAAAACAACTGAATTTCACAAACATTACTTGGCCATTAACAAACTAATTCACAGCACAGAGCAAGTAACAGCACTTCTGCCCTTGATAAAAACAATCTCTCTCCCCAGGCAGGCTGGCTGGCTGATACTCAAAAATTTGTCTGAATGCATAAAATAATAAAATGTATCTTGTTAAATGACAGATATTGTCTGGCATCTGCCACCTTCAGACACTTCTGGGTTTCTTTCCACAACTGTGGATGTATTTGTATATCCCTCTGCTCAATTAGTGCTTTCAAAGTAATCTGCATATGCCCCAAATAGTGCTGAATTCACCTCGATTATAATTGTGAAATGACTTGTTTATTTTTGTCTCCTTCTCTTTCTCACGTATGCACAAATATCCAGTTCCTTTTAGAAGCAATCTTCTCTGGATTATCTGTTACATCCCTTTCCTAATCAAACTGATTACTGAGCAGCTGCCCAACACACATCTAAACAAACAGAGCAAAGCAGAGAACAGCACTATCAAAAGTGACAACCCAGGGGATGGTCAAAGCCTAACCATTGACTTTCCATGACTGCATCATTCCAGAGAAAGGTGAGAGGAAAGATACTACCTAATTCTAGGAAATGTCCTTAAATACTTATTATTAGCTCACACACAAAAAACCCCCACTAGCCTTCTTTCCTAAAAATACCTGGGTTACTTGTGACCTAAAAGCACAACAGAAATAGTCTTTGTAAAAGTTACTCCCTACTCAGTTTCAAGAAGACTTTTATCACAGACAGATAAGCATCTCTGTAGCAGCCAATACCAACTAGTACTGAACCTTTCTAAATCAGAATGTTTTCAAAATTCATTTAGAACTGGACATCTGTGAATTTAGTCACCAGGACTAGAAGTTTCTCCGCATCTTAACAGCAAACTAAAACTGGATGAGAAGCCAAATGCTAATGCAGCATAAGGCTACAGCTGCCCTACAAATATATAATCAGTTTTATATTGATTTAATTATCATAATTACTCTCAAGCAATTTCTCACATGCTATTTATTTAGTATTGTTATGTCTCCTGGCAGACTGTCTCTTAGCAGCCAAAACAGCCAGCGGTTGTTTGATCAATGAGGGATAATGGTTAGGAGATGATTTCATAATACATGGTCAATCTGTGTGTGTATGTCAATGATTTACCTATCAAACACTCACATAGACACCACTGAAGGGAGAGGTCAGGGATACATGTCTGTGAGTGTGCGAAGAAAAAGCAAGAAAAGAAAAAAGTGTTGTCCTCACCCTGACTCTTACCACAGGACTAAAAACAAATCCTGATATAATGACTGGGTGAAAACTTGATATGTGATAAAACCTAATTTTGGAAACAACTTGACTGAGTGATACAACATCCCAGAAACAGACTGATGTATGTGAATCACAGCTCAGCAGACTGAGATATTAAAACATTTCAATGTGATAACTCATTACAAAAAACAACAACAACAACAAAGCCTTGATATTACTAAGGGTTTCTTCTTTTATTTTGACCATGAAATAATCAATTTAATTTTCAACAAGATGAAATTAAGGTCATGAGGAATGTTTCCATTGGCAAATGGCACCATGACATCACCTAGTTCTACAATACCCACCGGAGATCCCAAATGGATCCTTAATCATTTCTGATAACTTCATATGACAAGAGCAACAAGAAGATGACATGAGAATATTTTACAACATGAATAAAACACATTTTTTTATAACACAGATAACATGGTATTATGGATCAGTTACATGAACAAGCCTCTTGCTCATATGTTCCCTCTTCTCCCCTTTCCTTCCTTAATGACCCTGTGAAACTTGCTTCAAGTAGTGATTAATTCATACAGACCACTGTACACTCTTTTGTCTATTCCAGGATCACAAACCAGCATGATCAATATATCCAGTTCTCATTGTGCCACATCTGCGGATACTTAAATCCAGAGAATGGGGCCATGGATGGACAAGACAGACCTTTCTAAAAGAATGAAGACCAAATCAGGTTCAAGGTTTTGGTGTTAACCCAAGGCCCTAAAGGGTCTGGGACCAGCATACCTATGGGACCGCCCCTCTTGATATAACCCCCAAAGAGCATTGCGCTCAGCTAACAAAAATCTACTAGTGATCCCTGGCCCAAAGAGTGTTTGGCTATCCACAACCAGAGCCAGGGCTTTTTTGGGTCTGGCTCCGGCCTGGTGGAACTCTCTACTGAGTGAGATCTGGGCCTTGCAGGATTTGATGCAGTTCTGCAGGTCCTGTAAAATGGAGATGTTCCGCCAGGCCTACAGCTGAGGACAGCAATGATCTCTAACTGGGCTGACTTCCTCCTTTTCCCTTTTCCTTACACCTTCCCCCCCCACACTGTCTGAAAATGAGGCATCTCTTTAAGTGCCATCTTATTCAATTGTTGTAAATTTTAGTGTTGTTTTAGATATTTGAGGGGGCACGGTGGCTCAGAGGTTAAGATGCTGAGCTGAGAATGGAAGGTCTGTAGCTCACAGCTCGAGACCCTAGTGCCGCGTGACAGAGTGAGCTCCCGTCTCTGGCCCCAGCTCCTGCCAACTTAGCAGTTCAAAAGCAAGAAATTGCAAGAAGATAAATAGGTACCGCTTCGGTGGGAAGGTAACAGTGTTCCGTGTGCCTCGGTATTTAGTCATGCTGGCAACATGACCATGGAGAAGTCTTTGGACAGCGCTGGCTCTTCGGCTTGGAAATGGAGATAAGCACCACCCCCTAGAGTCAGATTCAACTAGCTTTCGAGCAAGGGAAACCTTTACCTTTACCTTTAGATATCTGCTAAAGGTTTTTAACCTAATTTATTGTTGTTAGTCTTCATGTCTTCCTTTCTGTCAGGAAAAGGCAGGGTGAGAGGGCAAGGCCCTTTCCATGGCTGCTGTGGCCTTTGAGGGAGGACTCTTCTGGGCCAGGCCTGGCAGCAACCAACAGGTAACTTACTGCTACAGAAGCTGCATGATCTACTCAGTTTCATAGTTTATTATTATTATGGCCCATGGTCAGCATACATCGAAACAAACTAGTTTACATAAAATACAGAAAGTGCACAACCATTTATATGGGAATTTTATAATAAAATATACAAAGACTTAAGAAGGAAGTATTTTAAAAAAGAAGGGAACTCATAATATTCTTAAGGAGAAAAATAAAAGGAATGCAAAGCCTAGGGGACATTTATATCACTCCTTTATGTAATCTTTGCAGATTCTAGAGGTTGCAGCCAAAAATCTGGAGCAAGCAAGCGTAACTTAAGGGTTAGAATCCGCCAAAAGTATATTCCTTAATTCGGGAGGCCCATAAATTTCACCAGTATTGGTTGAATAAATTTGGCTTGTATTTCTTTGTAGGGACTACACCCAAGCACAGTATGTTTGATCACTTCTACTTTGCCCATGCCACATGGACAGACACGCTCAGCCATAGGCACCTTTTTGTAATGACCCTCTATAACTGCAGAAGGAAAAGTGTTACATTAGGCCACAGAAAAGGTCCTTCTATTGGATGTAATTGTCAGATTCGATAGATAGGGGCTACTCAGGCCCAGCTGCTTGCTACTGTTCAATGGCAGTCACCTCATGAAAGCAAGAGTTTCAGATTAGGATCTGGGGGACCCAGGTTTGAATCCTTACTCTGCTGTGGAAATTCACTAGGTAACTTTGGGCCAGTCACCCAGTCTTAGCCCAACCTACCTCACAAAGCCTATTTTTGACTGTTTGATGTTTCCGAACCAGTTTCAAAGGCAGCCCCACACTGAGTGCATTAGACTTTTTGAAGAATTATAACAGCTAGTAAACCAGCCAGAGCTGATAAAGGGGCACTATGTGCCATGGAGGAGACCAGAATGTCCAGCCATAGGCCAGGATCCATCCCCAAGCTATGAACTTGTGCTTCAGGGGGAGAGAAACTTTGTGTTTAGGGCTCTTATATTACCTGAAAATCTCATTTTGGACTAGCCTCTCACCATCAGCAAAGTGCAATATAATTTTTTCCCCTAGGTATAAATTTATACAACTGTAGGGTAAGGTGTTACTTCACCATTCCTTGTAGTTCTAACAACAGCCAATCTGCAATGTACCATAAGCAGAAACAGACCACACCAGAGAGGTGGTCAGTCCAAGGAACACATTAAATAAAATCAACAACAAAAAAACAAATACACTATGACACAAGCTTTCATGGGTCAGACAAAGCAGATGAATCTTCACAAAGTGAACTTTGCTTACAAAGGAATAAGCTGTAGCATGCCAACCATATTAATGGCCTATTATACAAATTTTCCATAACTGAAAATGGATCGTATAACTGAAGACTATGGACAATCATAGTGTATGATTCAGCCCCAATAAATGGTTTCTGCAAAAGTGGCTGTCCAAGAACTACAACTAGCATCCTCTAATGATGAGATATACACACATCATTCAATTCAGTTATCCATACTGGCAAGGTGATCTCCTGAGATACATACAGATCTTTTACAGAGAAGACACAGTTGAGCCAATTTGGTGTAGTGGTTAAGTGCGTGGACTCTAATCTGGGAGAACCAGGTTTGATTCCCCACTCCTCCACTTGCACCTGCTGGATGACCTTGGGCAAGCCACAGTTCTGGCACAGTTGTTCTTGAAAAAGAGCAGTTTCTGTCAGAGCTCTCTCAGCCCCACCTACCTCATAGGGTGTCTGTTGTGGGGAGGGAAGGGAAAGGAGTTTGTAAGCCGCTCTGAGACTCCTTCAGGTACTGAAGGGCAGGGTATAAATCCAATCTCTTCTTTTTCTTCTTAAGCAGCAAGGGATAACTCTGAGACACAGGTTTTGAAATATATGTTTTGGCACCGTCTGTCAAATGGCTCTCTGCCAAAGTACACATATTTTAAGCTATAACTCAAACCCCTCGTTCATCCTCCTGTGGGAACCACTCTTTTCCTAATAAACCCTTGTTCTTCTGAATAATGCACCATGACCCCCAGTCTTTGGCTGTAATCTATTGTGTGCTCAAATCATGCCAGAATTTACTAGTGATAGCAAGGTAGGAGGAGATTGTTCTTAGACAGAACCTGCAGACATATATGCCTGATCACCTACCTACCTACCTACCTCTACAGCAGTGGTCTCCAGGATTTCCAGAACCAGGGCAAACTGCAAGCACATGAAAGAAAGGACAGGTGACACAAAAAGAGGAAGCCAGAGTTATAAATGTACCAGTGTTAAGACCAGGACTATGGCCAGACCAAAAGATCCATGGACACATAAGCCAAGCACCAGGAGGTTTGCCACAATAAAGAACAGGCCAAATGCCAGAACCATTGCTGCCCTGCAAGGCACTTATAGCGCTATCATGGACTTATAGTTTCATAAGTGATACAAACCTGGACTGTGCAAGTAGCGTGCAAAAGGGACTGAATTATGTGGTGATCCAAAAGTGATGCCAGTTAAAGACACAGCCCAGAAGAAGATAGCCTTCCATTTGAGATTATGTGCCAATGGCACCTGAGGTTACCTGCCCTCTTACCTGCTGTAAGATGGGCCAGCTCTCTAGCCACATGAAGCACTGAAAAGCCAGGCAGTTGCCATGCCAAGGCAGAAGACCAAAGACAAAAAATTCAAACTCCATGCGGAGTTTCTTCCTTGCACACGCAGGCAGCATTTCCCTACCCCCACCCAGCCTCACCTAGCTGGAAGCTACAGCCATCAGACAATCAAGGAACCACTGGAATAACAATGACTCTGGCCGCATGAGTCATCATCCCTCCAGGTGCCACTGTCCTGCCCAAAGTTACTAGATCTCAATATTGCCCATTCCCTTAATCCCCTCCCCTTGAACCCAGCTCCAGTCAGCATGCTTTGGGGGATGGACCAGCAAGAGGTGTGCCAGGGGATGTGGCTAGCCTAGTCCACCCCTCAAACCCCCTCATATAGGTCTCTCCTGACCTATATACCCACCCTACCTCCACGACTCTTGGTTTAGCACTACCAGAGTCTCCACATGTCTCTGCTGGCCCAGGACATGACCCTGAGCTATCGGATAGGGCGGGGTATAAATCCCAAAATAAATAAATAAATATAAATAAATATTACCCCATAGTCTCCCTTATTTTTCCTAAGGATCGCTTCATCCTGCCAAGGACAGGTAAAGTATTACCCCTCAATGAAATACCCTGCTGATGTGAATGTGCTATCCTCTTCTCTCTAATTTTCCTAGATCTGTGTAATTGTGAGTGTGTTTGAACTGTTGTATGCTTGTGATATAACTTCCAGTAAAAGGAACCATTTTTATACTGAAGTCTATTTCTGGTTTGTCTGGAAGAAGTGGGACTCCTGTATACATAGGTGCTTGCTCCCTTATTTGCCTATTGCCTTGTGTACAATCATAATTCCCCATAGTTATCAATAATTCAAGGCAATTTAGCTAACACCATGCAGGTATCATCTCTACTTGTCTCACTGTCCTGCTGCTCCTCTCAGTGTGCATGCAAAGGTAGGCAGGAGATACCCTAGCTCTCTTTAAATCCTGAACAGCAGCAGGCTGCCAAAAATGTCTAGAGGCTTGCAGCCCAAAATCAGCAGAACATATTATGCTGAGGGCCCTCCTTGCCACAAACCCCACCCTCTCCAGGCTCCACACCCAAAATCTCCAGGTATTTCCCAATCTAGAGCTGGCAACCCTAGGTTAAGAGCATTTTTCTAAGGGTGCTAGGTTAAGAGCATTGCTCTAAGGGTGTTATCCCCTCTGCAAGTCTTTCTGTCAGTTTCTCATGTATCAAACATAATATGTCTAATTTTGCAACTTTACATCAGGCTGAGAAAATTGGTCTGATGATGCCTACCTTCCTCTCATATCTAACATTCACTCTCCATTCCACTGGAATCTCAGCTCTTCTTTTTTCTGATCATCTGCTTCCTTGAAAGCTGAACTGTTAAGAGATTTGGGCCAGGGACCTCTACCCCAAGAGAGACCAGGATTGAAACACATAAGTCTCTACAGAGTCCATCATATGCCACAATACATTTTTCAAGACTCTATCAAGATTTTGATAGACAAATAAAGCTATCCCTCTGGAATTAAATAAAATAAGATACGGGAATATCGCTGGAGGCGGATTTAAGGTTATAAGAATTCACTACATTGCTTTAAACCTTAACAGTCAGACCTAGACCTCAGCAAAATGACTGATGCTAAAAACCCAGGAAACTGGGAACTGCAAAATATTCTGTTACATTAGGGCCATGTTATGAAATAAAACAAAAGCTTCTATGAATCTGTTTTTAATCAGTTATGAGTATCACTTTGTTAAGATACAGGTAAAGTTAGAATACCATCAGTATTGTGAGTATACCAAAACTCTGTTTTATTTTATTTTGGTGTGGACTTATTTTGAGAGTCTAGTTGCGTTAGCATGCTTTATCCCACCTCCCTTTCTGCCATTTTGCCTTCCAGAATACATTATCACTCCTTTCTTTCGTACTCTGTTTCCACCTTTATACCCCACCTGTCACTCAAGTCTCAGAGTGGCTTACAATTTCCTTCCCTTCCTCTCCTCACAACAAACACCCTGTGAGGTAGGTGGGGTTGAGAGAGATCTGAGAGAATTGCTCTTGAGAGAACAGCTCTGAGAGAACTGTGACTGACCCAAGATCACCCATCTGGCTGCATGTGGAAAAGTGGGGAATCAAATCTGGTTCTCCAGATTGGAGTTGGACACTCTTAACCACTACACAAAATTGGCTCTCCTTTTTGAATCTTTTTTGAGATTATGTACATATAGGAGGAAGCGGAGTTTTGGCGCGATGAGAATGGTTGCACCGGGAAGCTCTCCCGAGTGTTGACCGGATCGCTGGCTTCCTCAGAGGGGTGCGGGGGCTCCCAAACTTCAATGAGTTCCCTGTAGAGGAGCTCATTGAAAGGGGCTTGATTTGGACCCCTGGCAAGCAGCAGCGAGCAGGCAGAGATCTGAATGTGCCCTGATGCAGGAGCCGGCTGAGAGCACCCATGCCGACATGGCTGCATGCAGTCGTGACTGCTCCAATGGAAAGGGGAGAAGCTGGGACCTCTTCCATAACACTGATGAAGTATAACACCATGAGTACATCTTAAAGCAACAATATCAGAAAATCTACTATATATCGTCAAGCCCCTTTAAAGCTTAAAAAGACAATGGAATGGAGGGGTGAAGAATTCACTTCCTGACCCCCTCCTTTCTTTCCGGCGGCTACGAAGAGAATTCAAAGCAACTTCTCAAATAGCCTCTTGGGCAAAGAAAATAAAGAGAAAGATCTTCTCTAAGACTGTATTTTGTGGAATATAAAATATAAAATTGGAGAAAAACTAGTTGAATTTGACTCGAATATTGGTGAACAGAAATAGAGTCTCCCCAAAAACAAACAAACAAACACACAGCAGAAAAAGGGGGGGGTATTTGCAGTAGACAATCATCCAGCAGAGAAAATGCTAGATACCCACTTCCCACTTGTCCTCCTTCCCCAACATTAGTGGCACAAGGTAAATACAGACTTTTAAAGAGTTTGCACATGTAGTTCAATTCATAATTCCACACTGTCAGTTACAACCTCATCTGAAGTTAGATCAGATGGCCTTTTAGACAACTGTGACATAATGTGCCTAATTTATTTCTTTGAGCACATGCAGGTAAAAGAGGCTGATTGCCTCTTTAAAGCAAAATTATATAAAGATTTTCCAGTAAGTGTCACATGCACTAGAAGCAAACCATTTAATATGGCTAATTCAAGAGAGATTTTATGAATGTTGTTTCACATGTTAACAGCACTCTGTTGTTGTTTATATCCACAATATGGCTCTTTTAAGGGCCAGAACTAAATATAGCAGGCTCCAAACCAAAATGTATATTTATGCCTTTAATAAAGTCATGGCCTTCTGGATCAAATATCTCCCTGGTCCTTGTTTTCTAAATGACGCAGAATATCATCATGCCTCAATTTGTGTCTTGGAGCATGCGCTCGCTCTCTCTTTCTCTCTCCCTCCATACGCCCACATACATGCCATAACTCCTATATTTTGTTTAGACCACTATTTATTCAGATTCATGATAATAATAATACAATGTTTGCATAATCTACCAGTAAAAATGATACATATGATCCAGCACTTAGATCTACTTATTGTTGATTTCAGTGAAAATTAAATTCACGCTTGTTATCACCTACAAGAGATTACTTTCAGCTGAAATATGCCCCAGTACTAGCAGTACCGTAAATGGAAAGAATATTTTTTCCTTAGATGAAACAACATCACATATTTGCAATATGGCAGAAAGGAGTGAGCAATCATATTATCAAAACTGCATGAGTCCTATCTCAGTGGTATCTTACTCCCCAATAGCTAGTCCATGTTTCTCACTCAGCAAGCCCTTTGTGCTGGGAAAAAATGCAGGAAGCTTGGAGATTACCTTCACTGTTGGCTACATTGTCTCCATATTTAAACTTTTTGGGACAAAGTACTTAAGCAAATCAAAATTATAGCAGGAATCGAACTTTCACCTCCCTCAGACCACCTGTTCCTTAATGGCTGGAAATGAGCAATGGTTCACCATCATCATCCCAATCTGATACCTTCTCAATTCTTCTATCCATTGCAAAAACAGCAATAGCCTCATGCTGGGGAAAATACCCTGGCTCCAGATTTATTGTTATGGAGCAAAAAAACCTGGGATCAGTATATTATGGCGAAAATAACAGACAGTGTATCTTACTTGAATGTTCAAACTTCTTCTAATTTTGTTGCAATTTGGTTCCCCATACTGGAGTACTTGGTAAAACAAGAAGGGATTCCCAATGTGATCAATGATCTGCTTCTATGGTAACTACAAACTGTAAATGGAGCAAACCATATCTCAGTGATATTGAATACTGAATGTTTAGTGAATGATGACATATATTATGTTCCTCCATTAACTCTGATTGTACCTATGTTGTTCCAGTGTTTAATATGTTCTTACTTGTTATGTTATATTGAAAAATAAAATGTTAAAGAAAATCTGCATGAGTCCCACTTCTCCATGGCCATGGCCCTTCCACTTCAGAGCATAAAAGGCAAAAATGTATGTTCAAAAATTTACATAATATACCCTGACCTGGATAACCCAAGGCAAGCCTGATCTCATCAGATCTCAGAAGCTAAGCAAGGTCGACTGTGGTTAGTACTTGAGTGGGAGATTTCCTTGGAATACCAAGTCAGGAGGACAAAGGCGGTCTTTATTCAGCCACCTCTCTTAATATCCTCCAGGCTCCCAGTAGGGGTCAGTCACCAGAGGTCAACGTGACTCCCACACACACATACACACAGAAAATACCAAAAAATATCCCTAAAATATTAAAAAACCTAATACTTCCTCCATTCACTTAGCATTTTTAAATAAATAATTAGAACTGATGATTTTCTAGAACTGAATCCTTATAGAAATATTTTAAAAGCTGTTTGTCAGGTAACAGGTTTTCTGCAATTGTAAGAAAAAGTTATAACTCATTTAAAACTTCAGTAGAATGATGCAGTTTTCTTTATCACTAGGGGTAAAGGGGAAAATGTATTTTTCAGTGGCAGTCTGTAGCTTCAGTTTATTTCCCAGCTGAGAGCATAATCCTATGTGAAAAATCTTTTTCTTGTGCTCCCACAGAACAGAAGAATAACATGATTTATTTCCAGGCAAAGCTAGGTCGTCAACACACCATCAATAAGATTTCAAGGGAGAATAAAACACCAGGATAATCTATCTTGTGGTGATTTTTAAAATCAAGAAATAACATAAATGGGATGGTTTGATGACAAAAACGGTTCCTATGCAGTCTGTATTTTTTCAAAACTATGTTTTTTTCCCTCAAGTATGGGGTTCTCGGAGAGTGTTTTGTTATGAAACTTTCACTCTGGCCTGTTCCAGGCTCCTGTTGTGTCCCACACAATTTCCCACAAGGGTATGTGTGATTAGCATCAGGCTTGCCAATTCAGCTGGGGTTATGCAGAGGTGTCTGTTTGCAGCACGGATCTGCCTTGATCTTCATTTTCACAGCAGCCTTTTTTCAAAGCTGCCAGTGTTGTACCAATTGAGGCACCTCTGTGCCCATCTGCCATGGTAAGGCAGCAGTTTATATAACCCACCCATGCAATTTCAGCTGTGTCACATTTGACAAATGTTTGGACCAGACGGCACCTTCCCCGAACCCAGACCTGTGATTTTATAAATGCTCAGCACTCTTAGCGACTTCACACTGGTGGAATGAGCTCCCGGAAGACATCAGGGCCCTGCGGGACCTTATACAGTTCCGCAGGGCCTGTAAAACAGAGCTCTTCCACCAGGCCTTCGAATAGGAGCTGCTGCTAACAATAATAACTGAATGCTAACACCGACAGCCTGACATGCTGGACAATGACAGGGGCCATACTTTGGACCATCCTATCTTGGCCTGGGATGTTACGGCCACCAGCACTTTATTTTGTTTTGTATTGTGGTTTGTTTATCTATGTGTTTATGAAGCTGTATTGTACTAGTAGGCATTTGTGTTTTAATATACCTTTAATCCTTTTAATGTAAGCTGCCCTGAGCCTGCCTTGGCAGGGAGGGCGAGATAAAAATTGAATCAATAAATTAGCACTAAAACTAAAATTTACTTTATTTATACCTACAGTGCTTCCTTGTCTCAGAAGGCTTTAGTGCAACTTAAACACCTGTTTTGAACCCAACACTATCTGATCCAATTAAGCCTGCAACACATTCTGACTTCCATTTTCAGATCACAAGTGGAACAGCTGGTTTTTTGCCACCATGCTGTAGGCAACTTATTCTTTCTCCCCACTCCCTTTAATTTTGTACCAACACAATGAAGACTTGTAGAGAACTCAAAATCTTGCATACTCTTTGATTTTTCAGTTGGTCCTAATACAAGGTTTTGCACAACATGCCAGCCTCCAGGTGGGGCCTGGGGATATCCTGGGATTCCAGCTCATCTCCAGATGACAGAGATCAGCTCCCCTGCAGAAAACAGATGCTTTGGAGGGTGAACTCTATGGCATTGTATCCCACTGCAGTCCCCATCCTCCCCAGGCTCCATCCCCAAATCTCCAGGAGTTTCCCAACCTGGATCTGGCAACCCCACCCCATCCTCCACCGGTGGCCGGGGGGACCTGGCAACCCTAATCTTATGTGTCTGGATTTTTTCTATGATTCTACAATAATGATAATAGTGTGCAAACTGCAAAATATCTTGACAATAATGGAAAGCACCCCAACCATAACAGAAAAGGGGGACTTTATCTCCATTGCCCCCATTTTCTGTAGCAAACCTATTTGTGGATTGTGCCCTCCTACCAATTTTAGGAACACATGCATATTCATGGTAATAGTATGTAAGGTGTCAAACATCTTGGTAATTCGATAGCAGTCCTGAATCATACTATCCATTCAGGAATCCGTACAGCCATTTACCAGTAGGTATCAAGCATTTATCTCGAACATGGCACAGATTAACCTTGTGGGTGTCTCATTACAGCTATAATACAGAGATTCTCAGCTAAAATTAAAACTGGCAATTGATTGGCCTGCTGAAACATGATGAGTGGTGCTGTTCAACGTCTACTCTTAAGGGACACATTATATTTTAGACAGTAGTGAGAACACTTACTTCATCTTCTAAAAGAGGACAATGGCTCTCTCTCTCCCACTTTCTGTTCTGCATTAACGACATTCACAAACAGCACAACAGAGGCTTAAAGGCACTTTAAAGGCCTTAACCAACTGGCATAGCTCCAATAAATGGTACCTCTTTGGCTATTACTTTTATGGTGTTTGTGTGTTACTGTTTTGTCTGTTTACTATGCCATTCAGTGATATGGCTTTAGGATTGTTCACAATGTATAAAACAGCCATCTCTCCGAAAATAGGCAGCTATATATACCAGGGCAGGATAGATGGCAGAGAAAGGCAAAACACACTTGAAATGCACAGGTATAGTGTATCTTGGATCCCCAGTTCAAGCCTTGCAGATGCTCATTACCAGAGAGACCTGTTAGAAGTCCCAGGCACAGCTGAAATTTTGCATCTTCAAAGATTACTCACCAAAGATCATCAAAGGTGTGAGAGGTGTGGTTCTGCTCCAGTCTCTTTCTTCTTTGCTGTTGAGCTGGCAGTTGCAAGCAACCTAAAGGGTGAGCTTTGCCTTCTCACATGCATCTCCTATGCTGTGTGTCCTCTACACCGCCCTCCTCGACCCACAAGCAGCCACACACTTTCCTGCACCTGCTGGCCATCCAAAAGAGTCCAGTGGTACCTTTAAGACCAAGGTTTATTCAGGTACAAGCTCTCCCTCCTCTGTGAGGGCAGATCTGCATGCTCCCCCCCCTATAGCTAGCAATCCAAAACAGTCCGGTGGAGCCTGAGCAGTGGGTGTTGCCTTCTGACACACTTCCGGTTATGTCAGGGGGTGTGGCATATGCAAATAAATTATGCTAATGAGCTCCTGTACCTCTTTTTCTATGAAATGACCCCTGACAGAACCCATGCATCAGGCAGCTGTTCAATTCAGTTTGCTCCTGCCAAGCAAGCTGTGAAGGCATGCAGATGATATAGCTGGACAGGCTGTTTCCTTCTCTGAGCATCTGCCTGTCAAAAGAGAAAATGACAGTAGAAAATACTGAACTTTCCCCAAGATTCCTACTAGAGATGCCATCCTGCAGCAATCTCAGTTGTTCACCAATGCTCAGTACAGCATTGAGGGGAAAATAGGGGACGGGGAATTGACCATCAATCTGATGCTGTGATGCCAATTCTGGCATGACCCAGGAAGTGACATCATTGCATCAAGGCAATACCTTAGGACTCCTCCAAAACTCTATGGTCTGACACAATGATGTCGGTTCCGGGGTCAAGCTGGAAGTGACGTTGCAGCACTGGAATGACAGCTATCCCCACCCCTCTAAACCTCCCACCTGACTCTGGTCAGGACTGATTCAGACACAGGCATGCTTTTTCTATATCAGATCATCTAAATCTTGGCAACAGGAACATCCCAACAGCCTTTTTGGATCTAGTACACAAGTGATACTATTAGAGAATCTCTGCTTCATTTTACTCTTTTCTTAAAATATTGTTTTTTAACATTGACTAACTCAACAAAAAATTATACCATCTACTATTGTTACATAGATAATTAAAAGAGAGTGATTACATGAGTCCATAAAAGTATTTTACCCAAAGACAAGCAGGTCACAAGCAAGGAACCCCTACGGAGAAGAAACTCCCAATCAATGTTGCTTTCCATATTCATAGGTTCTTAAAATCATCTCCTAACAGCAGTTATTTTTCCCACTTGATATGGGTGCACATTCTTGGCTACCTAATTATCTTATAACTTCAAATACCATACAAAGTTATCTGTCCTTGAAAAATATAAATATTGTTTGTTCATTCTTGTTACTTTTTATCTTAACAAAGTCTATTTAATAACAGTGAATATAAATTTATCATACGTATGATTATCTTTTGGCCCTCAACCAATACACCCCCATCTTTAAACTGTGGAGGATTCTGCATTGGCTCTTCCCTGCATTGTTTTAGCAAACCCACGTGGGAACAGAAATTCTCCTCTGCATTGCATGCCGTTTTCACTTTCTTTGATCATTGGGTTTTATGGTACCTTCAGCATAGATTTATGGCCATTCAGGGATGGCTTTGCAGTCAGTATAGCATTGGCCTGGGGTATTTGAGGTGGGGGATGGTGGGGGATGGTGGGGGCTGGGGGAGCCAATCCAGCCATAATCTGGCCGCCCTGTTTGCCACACGGTTTTTTGGCCGGCTGCTGTAGATCTCCTGGTCAAATTTCTGCCTTCACCTCTGGCCTACACTGAACATCCTCTATGATCTTTTTGGTCAAATCCAGCAACTGTTCTCCTATAGCTCTGGCCACATCTGCAACACCCAGCTTCTACTGATTATACCACAGTGCACCCTGTGGGGGGGGGGGTGATGCATTCCCTTTGTTCCACCCCTTGTTGTATCTCTTTTTTGTGTGGCTGCAGCAGGCTGATATTAGGACAGCATACCAACATCGGTGTGTTGCTGCTTCCATCTCTGATTGTCACAGGAGCATTGTCTGCACACTGTGCCATCATTGGTGGGTTATAGCAAGGTTGGTATGGACTCCAGTGTAACTGCTATTCTCTCTCTATCTTGAAGTTGCATTTTTTGTTTGCATAGTATATGGACTAGCAACGTTGGTAGTTAGAACGGGGTTGCCTCATGTTTGCTACAAAGCTGACTGTTGTTTACAGTGAATTATGCCACAACAAACTAGCTGGACTCTAAGGACTCCTTGCTTCCTCTGCCTATCTAATTTTCTAGAACTTAACCTCACAACAGCTCTCCACAGAGAACAGGGGAACAGAATCCCGTCATTATGCAGGAGACCTAAGGAGAACAACACCTACGATGGTGGGGGGGGGTTGTTAAAAAAAACTGCAGCAGACGGAGATTTCAAAGCTTGTCTTGATCTAAAAACAATAAGGGCAAAAACCCACAATGATATTAAAGAGTTCAGGCCTTAGAAAAATCAATAACAAAATTTTAAACGATCAGCTTGAAATTTCAAAGCAAAGCTATGAAGTGACAGGAGGAATGACATATTACCGGTGGCAAAACTAAGAGATTAAGCCACACTCCATTAAGATTTCCTAAATGTTGCAAAGGATTATGCCCCAAAAAATTGCTATATGCCTTTAAAGCAGTAGTTTACAAGCAACTACCTTTGGTGTTGCATTTGAAAGGCTGCTGCAGAATGTCAGTATATCCAGGGACGTGAACTGTTCTTAAACAGCCAAGAACATCTGAAATAACTTGTCTTAATACCACATTCACTAATTTGTGCAGAGAGCTCAGAGCTGCATTTCCAGGGAGGACAGTGATATAGCAGGAGACCTCCAGCTTAATCAGGCCAAGGAACTTTGATTGGACACTCAAGGTAACAAAGCCAAATAAAATGCTATCTCACAACGAGATGACCAGAATGATGCAACCCCTGCGTGCTTACCCATCCCCGAGATTCTCTTCAATCCAGACTACTACTTAGTAGTTGTCAACAAGCTGTGGGGGGAGTCGTGCCCTTCTACCACAACTTAATGGGTGAAACTGGGCAGTCAAAATGGAGGTAAATAATATCTCCTGGTTTTAACATCTCACTTATAAAGGCAGGACCAGTCTTCTCCAGGTTGTTGGCAACCCTACATTGTTTCTAATTTTTGTCATCCAAGTCCTCTTGCATTGCTTGCTGGATGTCTCATATCATTTGACTGCATTGTTTTACACTGTATGATCTGCCTTGAGTGTCAGCAGCAAGAAAAATATGCTATAAATAAAGTGAATAAATAAATATTTCTTGGGGGCCTCAAAATAAACACTGAGAGAGAGAAATATAAGGGAAACAGGAATAGTGTTTCAACAAGCATATCAACTTTTTCAGACAGCAATGACAGAAAACAGACTCAAAGCCCAATTTAAAGAGCATCCCAATACTGCTTCCACAGGATATTCTCAGACTACTGCGAAATAAGGGATCTTTCTCTCAGTCCTGACCCCCTGCAATTTGCTTAATTGCAGTTTTTACTACCTGCTCCATAAATAACTCTGATTTAATGCAACAGTTTATACATGTAGCTAGGAGAAAGATTTATTCATCACACCTTGTAGATCTCTCCAGCAAGACCATATCTTTAAATCCTAATGCCAGATAAAAACAACAGGAGGTTGATACATATAGTTTCCATGTAGAGAATGAGTGGAGGACTGCACTGCCAGGCTATGTACCTTGAATGAACAAATACTGTGCAGAATATAAACAGCTAAGCTTCCTAAAGCTAGGCAGTCGAACCTAATGAGGCAATTCAAACAAATCCCTTCTAATTTACTTTTTGATTGCATGTGTTTAAATAGGAGCCATATTTTAAGAAGCGCAAGGTTAAACACAAGTCGAATCTCTGTTCTTCTGCTAACAAAAAAGGGGTTTTCCCCTTCTCTTCCTTGTGTTACATAGAAGAGATTAGCAAACTAGAAAGAAATACTTTGTTTGCATTATTTACAAATTCTCAGCCAGACCAGACAAAGTTCAAAATATTGTTTTGTGTGTGTGTGTGTTTAATCTAGTAGCCTAATAAATATCGTATAAGACATAAAGGTACTTGTAGGAGCCAAAGGTATTTGAAAAGTGCTCCGAGTTAAATCTTTATAAACATCCTGAAAGGATATGCTGCCTGAAAAATTGCCTGCATTTAGTGCAAGACGTTTGCTTTTTTAAAGAGGATGTTAATGCAGACTCTCTTTAGGCTGTTCACGGATAACATTTCAGAAGTGATAGCTGCAGATTCCTTCTCAATACTACTTGATCCGAGAGGCACAACATGATATTGGCCAAATGCAAGGGAAAGGGCTGAAGAATTTTGTGGTAGAAGGTGTCTCTCAGCTGGGGAGAAGGCTCTTAGGCCTAACATTCCAACAGAAGACATAGGTCTGTAAGAAGTAAAATAAACAGAAATCCATTAATATAGGCTTAGTGCAACAGCCAGCCATTGTATATATCACTCGCCAATGCTCTCCTTTCCCCTAAGTGCTCTGCACTTGTCAGAGAACGTAGGAAAAGGGTGGGGAGTCTCACAGATTATGCAAAGGCAACATGAGTCTCTTGCATGTTCCAAATTTCAGCACAATGTGAAGTGTCACATCTCTCCTCTCATCTGAGCATGCAAGGAGACTCAGGACAGTTCTCCTCCAAAATTTAGCATGAAAGAAGGAAAGTGCTTTTTTTCACCCCTGTCAATCTTTCAGGGTGTGCCAGAAGTTTAGAACTCCTGTTCTGCTCTGTGATCACTGAGCATTCCGGAGCTGGGTCACTTGCCGGCAAACAGATCTGTAGAGTCCTCCTGAGCTAGTTACAAACAAGGACACTTTTTGTAATTTATTTATGTTCAATTCATTATTTTCCTTTTGGAATACATTAGATTTGTGCAATTCCCTACCCCAGCTCCACCATATTGGCCCCTGTGGACAGAAGTAGGGAAATGAGCTACTTTGTCATATAAAGACACTGGGTACATTTTATTAGAATCATGGCAGGGGAGAAATTTGACACAGGAGAAGACATTTGCAGCAGCAGACTGTACTTCTCATTACATGTAGTTCTGCCCTGACATGTCATGAGAACTACTGTCGGGAGTTTCCAGCATCTTAGCATTTCATTTATATTATTTATTTAGGTGTTTAAACACTTTCGCTCACCCCATCTTGAGATCATAAGAGCTGTCCTGCTGGATTAGACCAAAGATCTAAGGAGTGCAGCATTCCATTTCTGCTTTGTAGCCTGTGGCCTGATGGGTCCATCCCAGCCCAGGATGTTTTGTGTATGCAGGGAGAGTGTTGCTTGTTTCTTTCTTCTGTGTTTTGTTTGTTTAGATTTATTTAAATTGTATTTGTATTCTGTAAGCTGCTTTAGGTCCCTGTTGGGGGTAAAGCAGGATAAAAATACTCTAAATAAATAAATAGGAATTACCCTCAACAGGCTGAAATATACATACACAATGCACACAAGAACACACATGAAGCTGCTGTATACTGCAACAGACTATTGGTCCATCATGGTCAGCACTGTCTACTCAGACTAGCAGCAGCCCTGCAGGTTCTCAGCCTGAAGCCTTTCACATCACCTACTACCAGAACATTCTGACTGGAGGTCAAACCTGGGTCCAGAGGTACGCCCATTCTGTTTCGTCTGTTTATTCTTGTGACCAGATGCTTTCAGCGATTCTCTGCATAAAATATGGCATATCTAAAAGGCATGGCTGCGTGTCCTGGCCTCATTTTGTAATGGCTCTCATCCTGCCACATATCTTTTCTGTTGCCAACCACAGCAGCCAAAGAAAAGTAAGATGGACCAATGGTCTGACTGGATATAAGAAAGCTTTACATATTTACATGGATTGATCCTACAGATCTCATGGGAAGAGGACTGGTGGAATAAGAAATACAGATATCTTGACAGACATGAAATATGATACATAATAATAAGTCATGTTTTATAATCTTTTTTCCCAAGGTTACAGTGACTGTTTATAGGAGAATCTTTATAGCTACATTTCCTGAGACTGTCATTCACTTAATGACAACAGGAATAAAGCTTTAATTTCTCTTTCCCTCTCTCTGCTTTGATTCTTCATAGTTTTTATTAACTTCCTCCTACCCACAATCTCATCATAGCCTCTGACATTTCATCTTTTAGTTTCTTTTGCGGTTTTACTTCTATATCAATTTTCCTTGACCTTTAGAAGCCCTGATGAGTCACTTATATTTATATTCTCCAGAGTTTCCGGGTCTTTACTTGCAAGATAGGCAGGTCCTTTTAGCTAATATTTTTACTTGTTTGTTTCCTATAGATGCAGATGAGTCTAATCAATACAATATTAAAAACACATATTTAATTAACAGAGCTCAGACTGAAAAAACTGCCTCTTAGTTTGCCTACAGTGGTAATAGCTTTTCATCTTGTGCAAATTAAGATATATATATTTTAGGCTCAATTCAACAAGTCTGTTTGCATCCCCACATACATGTGTGATACTTTCACAAATGAACACACCAAGCTGACATCCCAAATCAGAGCATTGGTCTATCGAGGTTTGTACTGTTTATTCTGACTGGCAGTGGCTCTCCAGGATCTCAGGAAGAAGTCTTTCACATCACCTATCTCACTGTTCTAAATGGAGGTGCCAGGGATTAATCTTGCCATCTTCAGCATGCAAAGCAGATCCTCCATCACCGAGCCTAGGCCCTTACTACTCCTAAACAGCAGCTTCCCTCACAGCATTCTAAGCTGCTTTTCGAAATGAGAAAAATTTAAAGAACAATTTGCTATGCAGCACAGACAGCTATTTCTCAGGCCAGGAAGATCAGAAGCAGTATCTTTAGATAACCGCCAATATTAGAATAGTAAACAGTACAGTAAACCTACACAGAACAAAGTTTGAGTCCAGTGGCACCTTTAAGACCCACGAAATTTAATTTCATGTGTGTGCACATTTCTTCAGACACAATAAACAGACTTCCTCAAGCCTCAAGTTGTGTGTGTGGGGGGGTAGTTGCTAGGAAGGGCTAGTTAGAGTCAAGATGCATAAATAACTGAAAGTAAGCCTACATATCTGTGGCAAACTTCATCCTTCCACAAAAATGCTGATTTTTATTTATTTTTACTTATATCCCACTTTTATCCCTAAATGGGACTCAACACAGCTTATCACATAATTCTCCACCCCTCCACTTTATTCTTACAACAAGCACTTTGTGAGGAAGGTTAGGGTGAAAGATCATGATTGACCCCATAAGCTTCCAGTTTGGTGTAGTAGTTAACAATGGTGGACTCTAATCTGGAGAACTGGGTTTGATTCCCCATTCCTCCACACGTAGCTGCTGGTGTGATCCTGGGTCAGTCACAGGTCTCTTAGAGCTGTTCTCTCAAGAGCTCTCTTAGCCCCATCTACCTCACAGGGTGTCTGTTGTGGGAAAAGGAAAGGAAGGAGATTGTAAGCTGCTCTGAGACTCTAAGTGAAGGGCAGGGCCTCCAATATCTTCTCTCTCTTCTTCCCTTCTTCGATGGCAGGGCAGGGGTTTGAATCCAGTTGTCCCAAATCCCAGTCCCACATTCTAACAACTACACTATCCCAGCTCTCTCTCTGTACACTGAGAAAGGTACTACCATCGGTACTTTGTATTAAACAGGTATGATTCAGACATGGCAACATAAGAACATAAGAGAAGCCAATGTTGGATCAGGCCAATGCCCCATCCAGTCCATCACCCTGTCACATGATAGCCAAAAATACCAGGTGCCATCAGGAGGTCCATCAGTGGGGCCAGGACACTAGAAGCCCTCCCACTGTTGACCCCCTGTAAAGAAAATGCTTTCTTAAATACAGAATGTTTGCCTAACCTACGGTTCAGGCCTGGTATGGGTCTGTAATGGTTTGTATAACCTTAGGGTTCAGGCCTGGTATGGGCCTGCTATAAAAACTTCTTAAGTGACAGATGGTTGAGTCTCTCCCTTTAAGGCAGAGATAGCACGAAGGAGCTCTGGGTGACCTTGCAGAGTACCCCCAGCTGCAGACTGATAAGAGGTCTGGAGATGACCAGTTCCCACATTCCAATTAATTAACCATGTAACACCTGTGTGGAGGCCATCACAAAATTATGCTGCAGTTAACTTTCGATTCCCTCCACCCAATCTCATTATTATGAGCTGTAGCAGGGCCTGGAAACTAAAGAAGTTGACATCATTTTTCTGGCCTCTCATTGGGTAAAGCCAACCTGGTGAGAGACCATTTTTCCTATAAGTTAAGCACTAGCTCCATTATGTCATTCTGGGTCTGTGACTGCTGAGCCTGGCCTGGTCCAGTAGTTCAATTTCCCAGCCAATGGTGTTCCAGTTTGCTTGTGCCTGCCAAGGCTAAGAGATGCCTGCTTTGTATGCTGACCAACTGAACTCTGTCTTATGGAGAGGTAATACTGAATTGCTGCTTCATGTTTAAGTTAGGCTGGTTAAGCTAGGATTTCTTTTGTTGTACCTTGCACAGTCTTGTCTTGTGATTTCTTGCACCTAAATAAACTAGAATATATTTTACTTTGATAACCTTGTGTGGCTCTTGTGTTACCAAGTCTCAAAGCCTACGCCCTGTATGCCTAGACCCTTGTGACCATTCTACCAAGACATTTTGTTTCGTTATACCTTTTTGTGACCTGCAGTTTTCCCTCTGCAGACTTAGAGTCAAACAGGAGTTCTTTAGTTCCTTTTACTCCTGACTGGTAAACACTTAAGTGAAAGGAACTTGGTGGCAGTTCTACCATGATATTTTGTCTTTGGGTCTGTGCCAGCAGGAAAGAGAGCCTTTTTCTCATCTTTTCCTGTTGGAGAGTTTTTGTTTGCCCGGCTTGGGTAAAGCCTTTTGAGCCCCATAGAGATAAGCATTATTTTTACACACACCCCGAGCACCAAGAATACAGAGCATCGCTTGCCCCAGACTGAGAGTTCCTATCTATACCTTGTGGCTAATGTTTATCTAATTCCCTCTTGAAGCCACCACCACCTCCTGTGGCAGTGAATTCCATGTGTTAATCACTCTTTGGGTGAAGAAGTACTTCCTTTTATCCATTCTAACCCGACTGCTCATCAATTTCATTGAGTGCCCATGAGTTCTTGTATTGTGAGAAAGGGAGAAAAGTATTTCCCTACCTGCTCTACCCCATGCATAATTTTGTAAACCTTGATCATGTCATCCCTCAGTTGTCATTTCTCCAAGCTAAAAAGCCCCAAGCACCTTAACCTTTCTTCATAGGGAAAGTGTTCCAACCCTTTTATCATTTTAGTCACCCTTCTGCATTTTTCCCAATGCTATAATATCCTTTCTGAGGTGTGGTGACCAGAATTACATACAGTATTCCATGAGGTCGCATCATCGATTTGTATGATACTGGCTGATTTGTTTTCAGTTCCCTTCCTAATAATCCCCAGCATAGCACTGACCTTTTTTACTGCAGTTGCACACTGTCTCAACATTTTCTGTGAGTTACCTACTACAACTCCAAGATCTCTCTCTTGGTCAGTCCCCGTCAGTTCGGATCCCATCAACATGTATTTATAGTTAGGATTTTTGGCCCCAATGTGCATCACTTTGCACTTGGCCACATTGAACCTCATTTGCCACATTGATGCCCACTCACCCATCCTCGACAGATCCCTTTGGAGTGCCTCACAATCCTCCCTGGTTCTTACCACCCTGAACAATTTAGTGTCATCCACAAATTCATCCACTTCACTGCTTACTCCCAACTCCAAATTATTAATGAACAAGTTTAAAAGCATTGGACCCGGTACTGAGCCCTGCAGTACCCCACTGCTTACCACCCTGCACTGTGAAAATTGCCCATTTATACTCACTCTCTGTTTCCTATTAATTAGCCAGTTTTTTGATCCACAAGAGGACTTGTCCTTTTATCCCATGGCTATTGAGCTTACTTATGAACCTTTGATAAGGAACTTTATCAAAAGCTTTCTGGAAGTCAAGGTAAACAACAAGCCAAAATTTGTCACTATGGCACTAATCATGGGGAATTCTCATGTTCACTTACACTCTTTTCCCTCCCCTTGCATGAACAACCAGTTAATTAAAGATTTCTGCTTTCACCACAAAAGATGACTTGTTGTTACATCCAAGCCACAAACTACGGGCTGTGCTCTTCCCTATAAACCAAGCTCTAACCACCCTTTTTGAAACCTGGTTTGCACAGATCATGATTTGCGGTCTCAGATATAATAAACAACCAAGGCTGGCTATGAAAGCAAAAGTGTTTAATTAGACTGACACATCCAATGGGAGAAGAGAGGGGGAAGTAAGATGCACCAATTCATGGCTGTTACATCTGAATGACACCTCAGTGCTCATAGCTCAATCCTGTCAACCCGTACCTGGATCCCAGAACACCTAGGATAGGTGGCACAATGGCTTACCTTGAGCTGTTACCCTGGAAACAGCAGACAACTCTATTTCCAGTTGTAATGTAGCCACCTCTGTCATTTCTGACTACTGCTACCTGCATAAGGATGCCACGGAGGGAGAGCCTTTGCTGTCGTATCATTCGGGTTTATATAGCTGGCCAAAGCTGACTTTTGTTTCTGAGTCTGATTTGGTATAAGGAAACCATACAAAATATTTCATTTATGGCACATTCCACAGGTCAGCTGAGTAGCTCAAGTCAGCTATGCTCTGGCTGCCCTTAGCGACCAAAACAACTGCCACCTTGGAAATAACTTTGATAATTACAAATTCTTTCCTGTTTTCAGCTTTACTTTGGTATAACAGTGGTTTAGTGACAAGAGTTTTGGATAACTACAGAGGGATAGAATTCACAGAGAAAAAGATAATATCATTACTGTTCAAGAAATATCTTGCTGTAACAAGCAAACCCAAGATAAAAATGTTGACCTGGGGTAATTTCATCAAAATTATCTGGACAGAATCCCAGTGCATTAAGAGGCTTCTAAGAGACACATCCCAATGGAAATTTTCTCAATACGATATTAAATTCTGTCACAAATTGGTATACTTTTATATGATGAGACAATTATACATGTTAGAAGTTCATGATCTCATTATTCAGCTCGTGTCTCGATTATGCAAATTAACTATATACAAGACTGGTTTCAGTATTTTATTTAATAATGGGGGGAAATGATGTAAAGATTTGGCAGAACTGAAAACAACTAATTTCACAAAAGATTCCTGCACGGACGCAGAAATTAGAATAATTGTGACAAAATTATTGCAGTGTTTTGGTTTAATTGCTTCATTGTTAATTGTTGCAAGCCGTCTGATTTAACACTTGGAAGCAGGTTCTGCAGAAACGTATTCCTCTTTTTTGTGAATGTGATTAGTATATACAAAGCCAACATCTGAAATGGAATTGCAAGTGTACGTCAAAAAGCTGTTACAGACATATTACACCCAATCTCTCAATCATGTTTAAAATTTGAGGAACAATCTATCTCCCAGTCCTTCCCATTATATCCCTGGCTTGACTCTACCCCATAAGCAACCTTAACTACCATTAAATATCACATTGGTAACAATCAGTGGCCCCAGTCATACAGGCCAGAAAACGCGGGGGGGAGGCGTGGCAGTTCACCCCGGAGCAAAATAAGGCATGGTAGCCTGATCACATGGGTCACCGGGTTGCCATGCTCCAGCTCCAAGTGCTGATCACACCACACTGCTGCAGCGCGGCAAAAAAGCGGTGCAGCAGACCACGCAAGCCGCGCTGTTGCGAAGTGCACATGTGCCATGGGGGGGGGAAGGCCACTGCCGGTGTCTTGCATATGCATATGCCTCATTCAGCGTTGGTGCACATCCCATGGAAACTTACAACATCCGGAAACCCCGGGACATGGGCCGGCGTTGGAAGCTGCGGGATACTAGCGCTCCCACAATCATACACCGGCCTTTGCCCCGGGATTTCCAGAAACTAGTACTTCGACCCTAGTAGTTTTTTACTCCGCGTTTTTGGAGGGAAGCTGCGGGTTGGCCACGGGAGTGCTATGCCTCCCAGATGTGCTCGTATGATCGCGCACGGAAAGTCCACGGGGCTCCCGTGCCTTCAGCGGAGCAAATGCTCCGTGTGAATGGGGCCAATATATCTATTTATGAACCATGCAATTGAGGATATGATGGATAAAGCCACAAAATGGAGCTAGGAACAGACCAGGGGATTTCTTTGCAAATTTGAAGGAAGTCCCAGGATTGCAAAAAAACTGAACTCTAAAAAAATGGGGGATTAAAACTCCCCAAAATAACAAACACAACACTTAAAAAAAATGTACACAAAACTCTCAGCATCTGTTAAGAGGTGCTAGGCAACCACAGCAATATTGCCAACCCTTCCAAGCCTTGGTTTCTGTAAGGCAAAGCCATAGGGTAGAGCAGGAGTGGACTGGGAAGCCAAAATAGCCCTGAGAAAGTCCTGCCCCTCCCCCCTCCACTGTCATGTGCCCTGGTGGAGGAGGACTAGCCAGGGAAGGCTGAGCAGCCATTTCCAGAAACTCACTACCCACACAAATTGGCCTGGCAGCAACAGCCACCACACAACTGAACCCAGCTACACTTTTCCTGAGGAAAGGCTGTCAGGGGTAGGAAAGCAGTGAAAGCTAAAGACACAGAGGCAGAGAAAGGTAGGCTAGTGGATGGGAAGGAGAGATGAAAACAGGCCCAGACATAGGAACCATTCTGCAACTGGGCCTAGCATTGGCAGGGTACAACTGAGCCTGGTCTGGTGCAAGCAGCCACCAAACAACTGGAACCAGCCCAGTGCCTGAAGCTGCCATGCACCTAGGCCAGATTTTTTCTGCGGAGAGGCTGCCAGGGTAGGGAATGAGGGAAAGCTGAAGACAGGGGGACAGATAGACATGGGTTGAATTGTGAATGGGAAGAAGAAAAGGAAGCAGTAAAAGGGGAGAGGCTATGGTGGCTGCCAGAGAGGGGAAAGAAGAAGTAGCGAGGTCAGGGATGCAGTTGTTAATAAAAATAGTAATAACAACAACAACAACAATGGCTGCCTTACCAATATCAAACTTTCAGTGCAACCCTAAGAACACTTTCCTGAGAGTAAAGCCCACTGAACAGACCCGAGTAGGATTCTGAGTAGATCTTCTTAGGGCTGCTCTCTTTAAATCCTGTTTAAGAAGGAATCCTGGTTAATGCATCAACTGTAATAAATTTGTTACAATTTTGGCTTTTGCGGGTTTGTGAGTTAGATGCAACTCCCATTTCAATGGGAGATGTGTAATTCCCCCCCCCTCAGAATTTGATTGAAGTTCATGTTGGACATGGCTATATTTATCCTTGTATAGTGAGATGTAAGTGTAGGGTTTTTTAGACTAATTTCTCTCAGCTACTTTCACCAGCGTGTATAAAATATAGCAATGATTATTTTAAATACCATTCATAAATAATACATTAAAATTCTCATTACTATTAATGTTAACACAGTCGCTGAGGCTGATGTGAGGAGATTGGCAAGAATAATTTTAAAGAATAATGATAAAGCACCTAATATCAGGCTAAGTACTACCTTCACTTCAGAGAAAAAATGGGAAGTGTGACATGTGATCATGTGGTCTACTGCTAACTTTGGTACACACACTAGTTCTGGGAATTCTGACATATTCCAAAAATACTCAGGGTTACTAGGCTAGACATCTACATCCCCTGACCCATCAATTATATTATCGTATAGTGCAGTGCAGTGCAGTGCTGTAGCTTTCCCAGATGAGGCAAATTGTTTAGATCCCTTGTAAGCAATATGTGGATGACACTTAGCTCTGTCTTGCACTTCCAACTGATCCCAGGAAGGCTGTAGAGAACCTGAACCAGTGCCTGGAGACATTTTGGATGCAGCTAATAAACTGAAGCTTAATCCCAACAACATGGAAGTGCTACTGGTTGGTGGAAGTTCTGACGGGATTTAAGGTGTCACCTGTTCCACATGTTGTTACACTCCCTTTAAAGGAACAGGTCCATAGTCCGGGGGTGCTCTTGGACCCAGGCCTACTGCTAGATTAGGTTCAAAACAAACAGCATGCAAAGGACTACCACAGGAGCCAGTTATCAGAGTGGGATTTATCCCATGGGGTTCCACAGAGTGGAATCCTATCCCCCATGCTTTTCAACCTTGATATAATGCCCTTAAGACAAATCATTCTTAGTTTGGAGTTTGGCTGTCATCAATATGCTGGCAATACCCAGCTCTTAGTCAAATCTTAGCCAAATCTCCTGGTGATACAATAGAGGTCCTAAGTCACTGCTTGACTGCTATGTTTCAATGGCTAGGAGTGAAGAAATTGACACTAAGTCTTAGAAAGGTTATGCTGGTTGGGAAGGCAGAGATCTTGAAGGACATTGTGCTCTTCACTTTGGATGAGGTTCGGCTGACCCCTGCTGACTCGGGTCAGAGCCTGGGATTATACTCGATTCAACATTACTGCTGGCAAAGCAAGTTGATGCAATGGCAAAAAAACCTTCCTCACCCATTCAGTCTAGCCCAGAAGATGGCCATCTACCTTGACATGGCCAATTTGGCCACCTGGAACCACACCACAGAAACACTGAGACTAGACTACTGTAATGCATTCTACATGGATCTCCCCTTGTAGTCAACTACAATACCTCACACCGTGCACAACACCGCAGCTCAGTTACTATCAGGAACCAGACCAAGCATGCTTATTACTACTATTATGCAGTCACTCCATTGGCTACCCATCAGTTATTAGGTCTAAATCCCTTCCTGGGGTTCCTTGCCTGGATGTACTGTGTGTGCACCCTGTGGGACTCAGTGCAAAAACCCAAGCTCTTGGATCTAAACACCCTGCTGCCGCCTTAAGTTTTTAACAGGCTGCTCTTGATCAATCAATAATTCTCCATTCGAACACAGTCGGTGTGTGCGTGCGTGTGTGTGTGTGCATGTGAGAAAGAGAGAGAGATGGGGTAAGGGTCTCACCTGACTTCTCCCTCTTCTCCCTCAGTTGCTGAGTGTACTTGAGTTACAGAGTGGGAAGGAAAAATAATCCATAGAGTATCTTACAATCAAAAAACTAATGTAAAAAAAAAGCTTTTATTCCATGCACCCACAAACAAGCTAAGGAAGAAATCTGAGATGAAAATATGAAAAGTGAAAACAAAAGCTCAGGTTCTTGCTACCTAAACCACGACGAGTCTTCAGTTGCCTCCCTGCTGGAGATGGATCACTTTTCCATAGCAAGCATCTGAAAGAGGGTACAGCAAAAGAGTCACAAAGGCTTGGACCTAGTTAGCTCATGTTTACTCTGACCTAGATGGCCCAGGCTAGTCCAATTTTGCCATTGATTAATGATTCCAAGGTTGCTAACGCAGAGGCAGGTAATGGAAAACCACATCTGTTTGTCTCTTGCCTGGAAGACCCTACAGAATCACCATAAGTCAACTGCGATTTGATGGCACTTTCCATCACCAGCTAATATTTAGAGAAGTCTCTCAGAAGCAGGGAGTTAGTTTATCTTGGCCCAGTCAGAAAGTGGGGTACTTCAAACTTCTTGCCAAGCAGGATCAAGTAAATAAACTATTCCCTGGGATCATGAGGTTCTCTGAACAAGTACAAAGAAAGTGGGCAAAATCAAGGGGGATATTAACAGGTGTCCAAAAGAGGGAAATCTTCATTTGATCTACCTTAGGTTGACACTCGCCAGGTCATTGTGACAGATGACCAGGTAGGACATCTGCATGCTGATTTCTCCTCTCCAAATCTAGGATGCTTATGTGCTTTACTTATCTCAGAATAATGGATTTTGTACAAGAAAATAAAGTCATTTGAGGACTGTTGTACACCCACAGAGGTGTATACCATAATGGCTTGGATGTCGATCTGTTAGCACTAAAGAAAACATAGTATTTCCAGCTCAGGTATACCTACTTTGTTTCAGACCACTGAGGCTGTTTCGCTTCCAGTGTATGACCACGGAGATGCACCATAATACCCACCTGGTTGTATCTTCTGCTACAACCAGAATGATGTGGCAGACACACATAGTATAACAGCACCTGTGCCACTGAGTTAAGATCAAAATTGCCAAGTTTAATTAGTGATAAATTTTTCAGGAGACTGGTAAAAGAGATGTGCTAAAATGAATTCTGAAGAATGTTATCTTAAAGGCTAACAGATGTATTGTGACAGTGGCTTTTGTGGCTTGGAACCCACTTGAACTCTTTATTTATCGTTTCCTAACCAGAAGGAGAGTCCCCAAGACAGAACAGATTCTTCTGCCTGGCTTAGAGTGTTTCCCTGCTGCGACCACATAGTTTTCTTCTGTTGACTTGGATGCTGATTTCCACCATTTAAGATTCAAGGAATTCTTTCACCACATCACTGAACACAACAACATATAAGTTCCTTTGAGAAAGGGCATGATAAAAATATGAGCGAGAGAGATCATGATCATTGATTCACACATTACAGAGGACACATGTTGGGTCTGAGGTCCTCACCCAATGTAATAGTTAGATGTGAGTTGCGAGTTCTCCTTAACCCCTGCGCATGCAGTACCCAATTTGGCCTGTGGTGCATATGGAGAAGTGGCTTCAGCCTCCCCTGCCACACATACACACGCACACCATTTTCCCAAACATGTTTCTTTGGTTAACCACAGGTCATTAAATTGGGCCACATAGCACTCCCTGGGGTTGTCACAGGATGGTAAAATGGTGCAGGAAAAATCTGCAGTCCCTTCTCCATGAACATCATGGTCCCACTCCAAGTTGGACATACCACCTACAAGATTTGAGGAGAAACCACAACTCCTCAACCACAACACCACATACCAGGTGAGAACAACAGACCTAACCTGAGCACTCCATAACGAATGACTCAGGAGAGAGGGAAAGAAAGAGGGAGGAGAGGAAGGGAGGGAGGGAGATATAGAGAGAGAGACTCTCAGCACTATAGAAAGCAGAATCCTGCATGAATCCACCCTGGTATTGCAATACAAGGCTAAATTTTTATGTTGACTACATTCATTACTCAGGCAAAGCTCAACAGTACACAGCATTACAGAAATGTTCACATTTCTGCTGTCAAATGCATAACATAACACTATCCACTACCTCAGAAACATTTCTGAGATCACAGACAAAGAAAAGGTTGTTGCATAATGAACAAGTGGGACTCAAGAAGCCTGAGAGCTGCTTCTCCAGTGTGACATTTTATAGACCATTATCTCCAAATCCAGCAGGAGAGTACCCAAAAGACCTATGTAACCTAATGAATGAATGTTCTACTGGAGCAAATCTGCACTGCACAGTCCAGGAGCAAGCTATGCAAATCTGTACATACTATTATTTCAGACATAGCTGATGTGGATAAGCCAGTTATGTAAACTCCATTTACCAGACCTATAACACTATGAATATACCTAGTTAACTGCAGCTCATCCATAACTTTCTGAGAATACTATATTTTCACTGGTATCCAGAGAATACCAGCCTGGCAATCAAGAATATGGACGTGCATATTGTTGGCATGAGCTTTAGCCCCAATCCATATCATACCCTGTTGCAGTTGTTTTTTGCAAGGAAGCTGATCATGAATGCCAAACGTGAGATGTAGTTCAATCCTTGGTCAGACTCTAGAGAGTGTGATGAGACTGTTTTTTTGTGTTGTACAGACCAGCATGAATTCCGGTCCAGTGGCCTTCAAAATAAAACTGTTCACATTTCTGCTATCAAAATTCATATTTCAGAGGTCCTTGAAATACTACTCCATGCAAGAATTCTCCTTTCTCATCTCACTTTTTCAAGTTCAATACTAACTAATATTTCTTTGGGAAGAACACATGTAAAGTATTAAGGGTTACCAAGAAAAACAAGAACACCTCTCATCAGTAGCAACAGCTTCTCTACCAATTAACTTCTTTCCTGCATATTGTTAATAATGTTACTTTAGCTGTAATACTTTCCATGGTAACATCTCTCTTTCCTTCACATTCATTCAGTCAAAACATGTTGTCAAGACCCAAATATCTAGTACTTCTAGCTCTATATTATCAAGCACACACTGACTCAGGTGGCCCAGGCTAGCCTGATCTCATCAGATCTCAGAAGCTAAGCATTACGCTCTGGAGAGAAAAATCTTCTGGTGATCTCTAGCCCAAAAGATATCCTGCTGTCATTGACTAGAGCCAGAGCCTTTTCGGCCCTGGCACCGGCCTAGTGGAACTCTCTGATGACATCCGGGCCCTGTGGGACTTAGTGCAGTTCCGCAGGACCTGTAAGACAGAGATGCTCCACCAGGCCTACATTTGAGAACAGCAACAGTTGCCATTGAGCCTGGCCTCCTCCATCTCTTCCCCCCCCACCACAATGGGGAAATGACATAAAATGTCCTAAAATGCCATTAAGCTTGGCTTCCTCCATCTCTCCTCTCCCTTATGGGGAAAGGATATAAAATGTCCTTAAGATACCATTCTGAATTGTTGTTTTACCATTGTTTAATTGTCTTTAATGGTTTTAATTTGACTTATACTTGCCTCATAAATGTATTTATTGACATCATGTATACCGCCTTGAGTCCTATATAGGGGAGGGTGCTCTAAAAAACCAATCAGACAAACAGGGTCAGACCTGGCTAGTATTTGGATGGGAAACCTCCAAAGAATACCAGGGTCATGACAGAGAGGGCAATGGCAAGCCACCTCTGAACATCTCTTGCCTTGAAAACCCCACGGGGTTGCCATAAATCAGCTGTGATGGATGGCAAAAAAGTACAAACAATTATGTCTTTGTAAGTCAAAGTGAATATCTTGCTTACCTTCCTTCTTGTCATACCTAAGAGAAGATGCTTTCAGTTAACCAAGAGAAAAGATTAATTCAGCAGCTGTGCACATGCAACATCATTAACATACCTTCAAAAACATCTGTGCGAGCAGGGGCCTCTGGGAGCAAAATCTGTGGCATATTCAGGTATTCCTGTATCCTAAAGGGACTGCATTGGTCAGACTCATTTAACCCAAATATCCCCAAAGTTGTTGTTTCCCTCCAATATCAGCCTATTTCAAATTTAGACTGCTGACCTAGAAACATCTCTCTATTTTAAGTCCCATCGAAAGCTAGTCTCTAAAAAGAGGGTATAGTTTATTGATGTGGCTGGCCTTGTTTCCTACCTGCACCAAATTATGTCCCAGAACTTTGTGTTATTTAAAACTTCCTGTCTGCACAAAAAGCATCCTAACCTTTATTCCCTTCTGAGCTGCATTCTCCATAGTTCGGTGTGTTTCTTCTGTCCCTTCATATATTTAAACTGCGTTCGTGTGCGCTTTTTTTTTTTTTAGGAGATGGGAGCAGATGATGGATTTCTTTTGCACTAGGTGCGTCCTTTCATTGATTTGTGCACATTCCCAAGTTGCAGCCAACTTATGGCAACCCTGTAGGGTTTTCAAAGTAAGAGATAAGCAGAACTGATTTACCGTTGCCTGCTTCTGCATAGCAACCCTGGACTTCCCTAGAGGTCTCCCATCCAAATACTTACCAGGGTCAATCCTGCTTAACTTCCAAGAGCTGACAAGAGCTGCCAATTGAGCCATCCAGGTCAGGGCTCCATTAATATACAGCTCACCAAATAAACTTCTTCCATAACTCTGAGGAGTTAAACTCCATATTCTAACAAATGGCCCATTCTGAGAGGAAAGGGATCCAGCATTCACCATTTCAGCAGCTGCCCCCAAAACCATGCAACAGCATCAGCCATACTGCCAGGAAAAATTATGTTCATATTCTTTGCCAGACTTAATTCTTTCATTCAGGTAGCTATGTCAAGCAAAGGTTATAATTACATGCTGTTAGTCTTCATACACCATTTCCATTTGTTCTGTATGAGGAAATTGCTCTATACTTTAAGGGAGCAGTACAATGCAAAGTGGCCTTGAAAAAGGATTCGAAACAAGAGTAGAGAAAGTATTTCTTGTCCAATGGTGACTTTTTTATATCATTTACGTCACACCAGTCACCATGGTACCTAAGTACCTATTTTGTCACAAGAACTACATTATTCAGGAAAAACACTGGTTGTATACAATTAAATGGTTGTTTGCTTGGGTTTCTCTTTCTGTAGACTACAGTAAAAGAAAGTAGCTTAGTTTTCTCATTTAAATTACAAGCACAAAGAAGAACTGACACATTTCTCTCATGACTGTAAGAAAATTCTAGAATCAAAAAATCTTAATAGAAAAAGCTCCTACAAATCCACTCATGCTCCAGAAAGCTTGGGAAATTCAAGTTAAGGACTTAATCTTTGCACCATGAGGGTCTTCTGGAAAAATTAGAGTTGAGAAAAGTTCTGGAAAACTTTCCAGCGTCTTAACAAGAGGATAATCTGATTTAGCATGTTTGACTAAGAAGGACTTAGCACACAAAATATTAAACTACCTCATGTTAATTTTGTATCCCAATAGCAATAAATACCTGAACAGCAATATTTAATTAGGCAAAAGCAAATCAAGAGTACAAGGAATACAAATATTGCATTAAATTATACAAACAAATTCAAAACTTTATGTCAAGATGAGTTTTATTGGAATAACGCTTGTAAAAAAAAGAGTTCTGAAGACATGCTCATTTTAGCACATCCAGGGAGCATTCCTAAGCAGGTCAACTTAGAAGTAAATCCCATATTATCCAGTAGGGATTACTCCTAGGAACATGACCACAGGATTGCAGATCTAGAGAACTACACATGATATGCCATGGATGTAGTTCTCCACTCATCTATTTTGACCAAATTTAGCTGTTGTCCATGGAGATAAGTGGGACATCTCATTGCTCAGTTCCCTATCCGACTGGTGATGGGTTTGGTTTGATTTGATCTGCACAGTCAGTCAGGTGAATTCATAATTTGATTCTCCCCCACTCTTTGGGTTACATACATTTGTAGTTTTATGCCCCCACCCACAGTTCACAAATCTGTAAAATGCCCATGTATTTTCTGACACAATCCCAGCAATAATCACCTGAGGAACATTAATTACAAATCTGAAGCAGTTCATCTTGCCTAATAGTGTATTGGCAATGGTACCCAATCTTTATTATTAATTTTTATGAACCCATACACCTTTACAAATAGAATATTTTCTCTTGCGAAATAAATAAAGCTCTAGAAAATTTTCTTCCCTGGGTCTCTCTTCATGCAAGCAGTAAAGAAATTAAACCAGTGGTAACGCGCTCAGTGGCTCAAGAGCCACATGTGACTCTTTCGCGTGCCATCTGTGGCTCTTCTTAGCACTGAAAAGTAGGCAAGGCCCTTGGGTGGTGGGGCTGGTGGCTGAAAAGTAGTTCCCACCTTGAAACAGTCACTGTCAGAGGAACAGGTAAGCTGCACTCCAGGGAAGGAAGTAAATGTGGCTTTTTGGGTGGATGGTAAACATGAACGTGGCTCTCCTTGAGGTGCAGAGTGAGTTCCACTGCACCAAGTCATACTATATGTCCTGTTTAGTTACAACTTGGACTCCACAAATCCATATTTTGCCTTGGTTCCTCTCTCGAACACACGTGCCAAGTCTGTTAAAAGCTAAAATCCTGGTAATTAGCTATTCAGAACAGGTAGAGGGAAGACTTGATACAGTCTCCCCCACCTCCTTCTCTACCAAACAGTTAATGAGGGCAGAATCTTAGGGTTAAAAATCTTGGCATTCCTACTACTTGCACTTTTGTGTGTTTCCTTAAATCTATATCTAAATATTATATTTTAAAAATCTTTTCAAAACTCAAACTATTTAGAACACAGCTTTGCTCTTGGGCAACCCCTATTCATTCCAGGAAAAATAAAAATAGATTACTGTATGGCATTGTTTGTCAGAAGATCCAAAGATTGTCTGGCAGCCACAAGTACTTAGCTCTTAGTGTTATGCTAGTGGTGAGCTAGACTTGTTTTTAGGGGCTAAGAGAGCTCTGAAAGAACTGTGGCTGGCCCAAGTCCTGTGAGCAGAGTTCCCTCTAAGCTGAGTTAGTGTGAGCTAGCTCACAAGTTTTTAGCCTCCAGCTCACACATTTTTGTCTTAGCTCAAGAAGGATGGCTCCAGAGCAAATTAATTGATGCAGTAGCCAAATTGCTTACTCACATACCAGTAACTCACAAAGTAGAATTTTTGCTCACAAGACTCCACAGTTTATAGAGGGAGCATTGCCTGTGAGTGCTATGCATGGAAGAATAATAGTTTTTTTTCAGTTAACATAGCAGAGATATGATCCATTGAAACCTACTCTTACATTGATGTTTCAAATTGTCTAATATTGTGTGTTTTATGTACACTTATACAACTTGTGTCGCACTTAGCTGAAGGCAACTTCCCAATATATATCGGGCACATTTTTATCCCATACTTCTTCCAAGCATACATGTTTCTCCCTTCCCTGATTTTATCCTCATGACAAGAAAAGTTAGGCTGAGAGAGGGTGGCTGGCCCAAGGTCATCCAGCATGTTTCACAGAGGAGCAGGGGATTAGAACTCAGATCTCCTAGAAGCAAGTCTTGACATGCTTAACTGCTAAACCACACTGGCTCTTCAAGTTTTTAAAGTGATAACTTTTTCCTGGCTCTGCTGTCCTGGGCGCACAGTAAACTCCCTTGGCAGGTCTGTGGCAATCCACTAGACATAGCTGGTGGGAACATCCATCTTGGTGGGTAACAAGGGCACACAGTGAACAAGGCCTATTTATTTACTATTTCTTGAGCAAAAGGTGGAGGCTTCATAAATACAAAACCCCACCATGGAATACAAATATTGCATTATTCTTTATATACAATAATAAATTATAATGCTGGATATACGTTATGGTCAGGCTAGCAGGCAGTTAATAAATTCCAAGGCTATAACCACTGCATGTTGACTGTTCTTTCGTGTGTATTTTTTAGAAGTCCTGCTTAAATATATTAAACTTCTATGGCAAGCCTCCTAGACTGCTAATCATCACCGTGAACATGCTCAGACAGGGTTTCTAACAAGATTTCATACTGAACAGTCACAGTCACATGAGTCTTGTGATAAAGAGCCCAGTAGGACATTATAATGATCACCTTTAGGGAGCCAGTTGGAGCCTGCCTAGTGAAAGACCAGAGGACTGTAAGCTTATTTTTTATTTAACGAAAATAAAGTACTGCAAAGAGCACACAAACATGCAAAAAGACTAATCTATACTCTTCCATGGAAGAAATGTTTATCAGTACACATGAAGAAGGGACAGCCAATGAACATTTTCAAGTGAACATCTGAGCCTGTTCCCACCAGATGTTCACCTAGAATCAATCCATACTTCCTAACACTGAGAATACATTTACAGTACTGTTCACAAAAAATGAAATTCTGGCTTCCAACTGCAACTGGCATGCTTTAAGGAAGTAAACTGGCTTGCAAATGAGGCTGTAATGAAACAAAAAAATGCGCAGTTTGTCACTGCAATAAAGATAAATGGGACTGTGAGCCACGTCAATCATTCCTAATTACACAAATGAAGGGAGGGTTAAATTAGTAGTTCCGCACATGCACTTAACTCTCGTTTTCTGCATTCCTTGTGTCTGAATTTTAATCACCATCTCTGCTTCTGCAAAAACAAATTAAACTTCCAGAGTTGTTCCACAGATTATTCCCTCCCACTTCTGTTGCTTCAAAGGCTTTATTTGCACTGTTTTAGAATAGAAGTTAATTAATCTGAATCAAGTTCTACTGGAATTTAAAATGATCAGACCATTTGCACCTACACATATTTAGGCATCCATGTACTGATCAACGAAAACAAGAACATTATCAGTAGTACAACACCACACAAAGATGTTTAGGGGGTTTTGAGTTGCTGGGTTAATTATCTGATCTGCAAAGCTGTATTTGAAAAAGTTCTTGTACCCCACATTTGTTAGAATAACTATAGCTATAAAAATACATTTCGTATTCCCAAACCAGTGAAAGAAATTGATATTCACTAACCAAAATATAACCATTCATTCAAAAACACAATTAAACCACCGTTTTGGTCATGACTTTTTTTTTCAGACTTTCCCCTCTAGAGGGAATTCTTCAGAGTACTCAAAAGTTCAAATTTGTTCTCTTGACTACAAAACTCAGTTCTCAGAATCTTGTACAAGAGTGTTTAGTAGAAAGCCAACAGTCCACACGGCGTGTCTGCAATACCCTCCAACAAAAGTGCTTACATCAGACAACCAAGCTGCTTTTTTAACTTGGTTTTAAACAGCAGCTTTAAAGAAAATGTTAATGTAGCATGCAACACTGATTTCAGTTATCTCTAGGAAATTATTCTGGACTGAAAGGCAAGATGTACATTACAAAAATAAACACAGAAACACAAATGAAAGGTAGAGATGTGGAAGACAATGGTAAATCAAGTCTCCATGGAGAACTTCGTACCATTAGCAGACCACCCCTCTTTCTGCCAAGACCCTTCACTTCATTTTTACTGTGAAATAAAATTAATTTTTTAAGCTTCAACTGTACCACCTCACCATATCCCCTATCCTTGTTTTAAGGGAAGGAGGGAGGGAAGGAAGGAAAACATGATTGCAGCCAGTTTATTCGCTCTCTCCTGGGACATCTATCATATTTTATCCCACTGTTTTCTAAGGAGTTCAAAGTGGCATAAATGGTTTTCCTCTCCTCTGCTTCATCCTGGGAACAATAGAGCTGTTGCAGAGGTTAATGCCAAAAGAGGTAAACCTTCAGAAATTTGAGTTCCAGGTCATGAATTAAGAAGAATTAGGCTGAGTTCAGACTGGCAATTTGCCCCGCTATAAACACGTTTCAGCCACGTTTCCCAAGCAGATTAAAGGGGGCATTCACACAGGCACATCTGCCTGGCGTTCCCCACCCGTAGGCAACCCGTGCTGTTCCACTTCACTCCTGGGATTAAAAGATACCTGTTGAAAGTGGTAGCAAATCCTGGAGAGTGCCTTTATCCCGCTGCATTCCACTTCCCAGAAGTATGAACACTCAGCCGAAAAGCCAGGAGCAACCTGCATTGCATATAAGGCAGCAGCAATATGATTGGCTGTGCTCTGCTCTACCGCCCAATGTGGTGCTGGGCAACAGGATCCAAATTGGCTATGTATGTATGAGCGTATGAGCACTCATGCACTCATACACACATGCACACATAGCCAATTTGCCAGGAGAAAGCTGTTTACAGCCGTGCCTCCGGGCCAGCAGTCTGAACATTCCCGCATGCCTCCTCCTGGTATGCTCCTGCATCAGTCGGTGCAGTGTGACCAGGAAAACCCAGAACAGTTTGTTCCAGGGCTTTTTTGCCACAACTGGCTTCTGCTTCAAACTGCCAGTCTGAACTCAGCTTTAGTACCATAAATTGAAACAGAGTCATGTAGTGCTTAAAATGTCAACCAGGACTTGGGAGACCAAGTTCAAATCCCCACTCTTTCACAAAGTGTACTGGGTAAGCTTGGGTCAATCACACACTCTCAGCCCAAACTACCTCAATAAAGTCGTTATGAAGATAAAATAAGGAGTGTAGAACCTGTGTGTCACCATGAGCTCCATGGAGGGATGGCGGGGGAGGGGGGAGACCTGAATAAGTACCCTGAAAATAAATAGGCAAGCAATGAAGGCATTTTAGATCAGGCATGCTTCACTCAAAAGATGACCCTCTGTATTTTGTACTAATTGACATTTCCATGATGTCTTTAAGGGCAGCCCAATATACAAACTGTTACAGTAATCCAGCCTAGAGTTTCCAATAGCATGGATCAGTTCAGCTGAGTCTGCAAGGGCAGGTAATTTGCACACTAAAAATAATTAGGACTATTCTTGACTACTGTACCCACTTGGCTTTCCAACAGCAGGACTATGTCCAAGGGTATCTCCAACCTCTTCACACAACCAGCTAGAGTTAACTGCAACCCATCACAGCTAGGCACAGCACATCAACCTCACCAACCTGCCCTGCACAACACTATTTTGTCTGGTTTCAACTTTAGCTCATTGTCTCTCAACTGCCTGACCACTCCATTCCAGTACTGGCCCAAAACTCTAAGATTCCCACTTCCAGAAGCTTTGCTACTGAAAACTAGATATTGGTGTCATCATACTCCAAAAGCCATATGTACTGAAGAGCCCTGTGGAAAGAAGAGAAGCCTGCAGCACTCTAATATTTATGGCAAGCCAGTGATAACCTCTCTTAACAAGAGGAACCCTAATTTTCTTCTGGAATGATCTTACATAGCACGAAGGCCAGGGATCGGCCTTGCCGGTAGTGGCCTTCACAACCTTCCACAATGCTTTTGTCCAATTGCCTTTTAAACTTCTCTTGGGAGAGAATGTGTCTACGTGGTCCTAATAATAAACCTTTATTGGTCTTAAAGGTGCCACTGGACTCTAAATTTGTTCTACTGCTTCAGACCAACACGGCTGACCATCTGGAACTATGGTCCTAACTGGTGATGCAACAGACTGGGATTTTTGGATTTGTGTCTGATGAGTAACCACAGATAGAACTAACTACAGTTAATAAACCAGGCACAAGCCATCATACAGAATTCCAACTTAGCACCAAACCAAACAAACAAACAAACAAACCACTATTTCTTGGGCAGCCTGCATTTGGACATCACAACAGACCAGCATTTAATCAAACCACGATTCATAAACTGCTCTAACATGATATCTGAAATCTAAATGCAGCCAATGTGTTCAAACTGCCTGAATTCTAATATACGCTGAGCCATCCTGTCAGAAAGTTGTATACATTGCCTGGGGGGGAAATATTAGCATTCATTTTCTTTTGCCAGTCATTATTCCACTGTTTACACTTAAGCAAGAAACACAAATGTTATTCAAGTCAGGCATTTTACTGTCAAATACTTTTATTGTTCCTGCATAACAAGATGAAACCAAATTGTTACAGGCACTTTGTGCTGTTTGCCATGTAGCATAACGTTGCAAGCTAACATTTGACATGTAGTTAGGGTCCAGTGTTTTGGAAAAAAGGCCCTGCTATCAAGATAGAAGAATCATGCATTCTTCCTTATTTAATCCAGATGGTTCACATGATTTCCCAGACAGCAAACAGCTGCAGAGAAGCTAACCCCCATCTCATTTGCAGGAAACCGATTTGCATTATATCAGCACAGTTACATGTTGGTGATGTAACTCTGAGCCTTCCCCTTTAATGCTTCAGTTTCTCCTTTCAGTTTAATGAACAAGTGTCACTAGGGAATAAAGAGTCAAAACAGAGTAGATATGGCAGTATTTACACTCAAGTAGACCATCCCCTCATATTTTATTAAACAAAACAAAGTTTATTCAAGGAAAGAAGAAGAGATTGGATTTATACCCCGCCCATCACTACCTAAAGGAGTCTCAGAGCTGCTTACAATTTCCTTTCCCTTCCCCTCCCCACAACAGACACCCTGTAAGGTAGGTAGGGCTGAGAGAGCTCTTTCGAGAACTGCTCTTTCAAAAACAGCTCTGACAGAACTATGGCTTGCCCAAGATCACCCAGCAGCAGCAAGTGGAGGAGTGGGGAATCAACCCTGGTTCTTGCAGATTAGAGTCCGTGCACTTAACCACTACGTCAAACTGGTATTTTGGTTATCAGAAAGACAGATACCAACAAATAGTTTGTCTGTTAGACCTAATAGTTTTAACAAAACATTCAAAGCAAACTTCTATATCTAATTTGCCTTTTCGTGTACTTTTACACAGCAATAAGAATTCACCCTCTTGTACCTCTCTGAATAGCAGATTAATTACACAACCAGAATGATGGTAATTTGTTTCAAAATATTGCAGCAAAGCTTCTGAATGAATGAGCAATTACTAACAGGCTGCAATTATAAAGCCAAGTCACAAGGAATGCTTTGCTCTTCTCTTAGGTCACAGGGAAAAAAGACTACCAGAGATGTAGCAAAAAAAAGGGGAATAAGAAGGTAGCTGGGACCAGAGGCACTTTGACAGCTATCACTAGAAAATTAAGAGTGTTAGGTTAGTGGCTACCAGTCTTCAAGAGATTTTTATCCTAGAGGTAGGAGGCTTTTCACTGAGCACTGTGTCAGAGGGTAAGTGAAAGAGCACACTGTGTTGCCAACATAACATTCACTTGAATCAGCATGGATTTTAATTTCCTACCCTAATTAACACTGAAAGTCAGTAATTGCATGGCATTTTCACTGGTAGATCTCCACTGTTCAGCCTGCTGACTAAATATAGCCATGGATATCTGCAACGTGATAGTATCAAGCACGTCATTCGCAACTCCCTTTCCTTACCCCCATTCTTTCTACTCCACAATTTCTAAGGTTCTCATCAAGCATCAGTCATCACCAACAGGCTTAACGCAAGAGCCAGCTAATATTTCCCCAGGACTGAAGACTAGATATAGAACCAATGGACCAGCAATATCAACAACATACATTTTTCTAATGCTCAATGTCTACTAGCTAACCGATTCTTTATCTAAAACATGGATCTTTGTTGGAAATTGCATAATTCAGAGGACGAATTTTCAGCTTATCTGATAATTTTCAGCTTATCTTTTGGGATGGCTTAAAACAGAATCAATGAAATCTTTACTATTAAATACAGAAGGCATGAATAAATAAAATATGCCTTCAGATTCATTGTTGGTGTTTCTGGAACACAAGAAATTGAAAGGTGCTATCTGGAACTCATTACTTATCTTTTAACTAGTCAAAATGAAAACCACCCCAAAAAACTTGGGGGGAAACACCTCGCCTTTGGGACGGCCTCCCCCTTGAGGCCCACATGGCACCTACAGGCCAAAACGTGTTTTTTTTAAAAAAATCCAGGCTTTTAATTAGGCTTTTGAATGGTCTCCTTCTGTTTTATCAATACTTCTTATGCTTCTTATGCCCAATAGCATGTTAATACTGTGGTTATTTTAATAATAAGTTGCCTCAAAAATAACTCTGAAGAGGTGGCATAGAAATATCCTAAAGAAATAACTAAATACCAGTGACTGAACAACTTTTGTTTGATTTCTGTTCTTTGTTCTTAACAACTCATACTGTTTTGCTATAGTTTTTCAGTGCCTTGGACTCCAGTGAACTGAGATTGTATTTTTGTAAAGGAAGATCTTTTCCTTTGAAAGATCTCAGGCTGTGGTCAGCAATCTCACCCAGAGCACCTAACTGTTCATCCACACAACAGACCACTATTTATTTATTTAAAACATTTCTTGGCCACCTCTCTCCCTGGCAGAGCTCAGGGTGGCTTACAGTAGAAATAAAACATTATAAAAACACAATAAAAACAGCAATGATAAAACCTATAAAAGTCACAGATTAAAAATTCCAAGTAGGATTTGCCAATAATAAAAGCTAATCAATCAAAATGCAGTTCTAAATAAAACCATCTTCAACTGCCTCCTGAAGATCAACAATGAGGGTCCAGGAGCACCTCCCTGGAGAGGCTGTTTCATAACTATGGGGGTGCCACAGAAGAGGCCCTCTCTCATGTCAGATGGTTCCAGGCAGTTCCCCACATGTTCCATGTGTGCATTCTAGAAAAAGTATGGGACCATCAACGGTGTACTAGTCACATAATAATGCTTTGCACTGAAATATTTATTCATTTAATTGAACACAAGAAACTCCATACCTGAAACAGAACTAGAGATGGAAACAACATTTATAATTACTGAGCTAGGCTTATAAACTTGATAGCCTGCCATGGTTGCCTTCAATCTGAGGCAAATTATAGTTCTGAGAATTGTTCTCTAGCTCTAGTAGTTTAAAACATTGCAGGTGCACTGAGAAAACTACATTTCCCAAGCTTCCTGATACCTAGGATGCTACCCAGACACCAGGAAAAGGGGGAAGGACACCTCACAGGGAAGCTACAAGAATTTCATCCCTTTCTCTCCTGCTTTTACCACTACCAAAACAGGACATTGATAAATGGGAAGGGATCTGGAGTGGACAGATTTCAGGGGATCACAAGGATTTGAGAGCTCATGGGTAGCATTTGAAAAAAGAGTTTGTTTCTACCAAAGACCTATCACAGAGACAAACTCTAGATCCCCTTCCTTGGCCTGTAAATTGTCCATGTAAGACAGCAAGTGGAATTGAATTCATTCTTGCAAGGAAAAAAAAATCTCCAATAGCTTGGTATCATAATACTATAGAAATAATATGGTAACTGGTATTAAAATATGAATATCCAAAGTACATGGGTGAACATACGCACCACTTCCCTTCTTGAAGACTGTGCCATTCTTCTGCCACAAGATGGCTACTAACCAAACTATACACACCAGTCTTTCCTAAAGCCGGAAGACAGTCACAATCCAAATAAAGTGAGTTCAGCTTATCTATGAGGAGGCAAACCCATCCAGGTTTAAAAGAATCTAATATTGACAGTGAAACTAGTGATTCCTTACTCTCTAGATTAATTGCAAGCCAATATTTAATAACCATTCACCAGGCTATAAGAAAAATTGTCTTCTGCTCAGTTTCCATTAACAGGGAGGATGAGGCGATAAATCAGTCTAAGAATATTCATCTGGATTATATTTGGGCACATACCCAGACTACCAATCCATACTGGAATAGCATACAAAACCAGTGAGGTTATTTTTGCCTGAAAAGCATCCAAAGCTGCAGAACAAACTGAGCACCTATAGTGGGGGGAAAAACCCTCAAAACTGCCGCTATACTCTTTACTTTCACAGATATCTCTTCAGTGTGCAAAGCCCAAGAGAGGGAATGCTAGAATGTAACTCCCAGATATTTATAAACTTGGACTTCTTCTATAATGTAACCAGAAGAGCTTGTGATACCAATTTTGAGCTGAGCTGCTGGAGTTTATCCAGAACTGTGCACATGTAGACACAGCTCTCTTATAGGGTTGCCAACCTCCACTATTAGAATTGATCTCCAGCTGACCAAGCTCAGTTCCCCTGGAGAAAATAGCTGCTTTGGAGGGTATGGCATTATATCCTGCTGAGCTCCCTCCCCTTTCCAAACCCCACCCTCCCCAGGCTCCACTCCCAAAATCTCCAGGATTTTCCGAACCCAGACCTGGCAACCCTACTCTCTGAGAAGTTCTTTTTCAGAAACCATATTGAAAGTAGGTGAAGCTTAATTTTAGTGACGCTTGTGCAGGGAAACTTCCCAAACGATTTGCCTTCTCCTGTTAAAACATTCATAGTTTTGAGATCATCTCAAATAGTGGCCAAGTTTCCAGTGCAAAATTTAATACTCAATAAAGTATAAGTCTTTCTGCTTCCCACGATTTTCTCTGGTGGCTTCATTTTGCTATGAGACATCCGTCAGAAAACTGTTGCTTTTCCCAGGAAGCCACACACAGAATGAGCACAAAGCAGCCATTATGTTTTCCTGCTGACAGGCGGGTCACTCCTCGCATTGTTTTTGGCTCTCGTTCCTCCTAATCATTGAGTTCAGCACTGCTTAATGAGCTCAGGCACAAGCAGATCAATAGAGTATCCAGGGTAAGGAAGCACGGGGCAACAGAGAGGTTAACATTTTTTTGTTCTGATTAGAATAAAAACAAAACTCTAAACGATGTTAAAAACGATACCCAGGCATTCAGACTATCTGTTCTCCTCCCAGTGCACCACTAATTGGGACCTGTACCATGCGAGCCCCAGATGGTGGCATGGATACCAGCTCAGCAACAGGCCAAACTTTTCAGCAGGAGAATAGGTGGGCTTCAAATTCCCCACACAGCAACGGTGTCATGAACTAGAGTTTCTGTGACAGAGTTTGCAGAACAGCTCAGGAATCTCAAAGAAGAGTGAAATTATTTGATAACCAGTTATAGTAATTTCCGAATGCCTGGAAACAGACTGGGCTCATAATGATTTGCTTGTTCTTCTCCTCGGTAGCTTAGGCAGCCCATTGCCTAAAGTTCTCGTTGCTATTAATCTTTAGTAATATAGTTATGCATCCTACACACATATATAAACCATGCCATGCTGGCAACGACTCACCAACTCTCCCATTGGCCACTGGGAAAGCTGCCTTGGCATCCTATTGACCTATTCCACCAGCTTCTCCATTCTTACACCCCCACTTTTGACACATTGCACCTTGTTCCATTAATTCTACCACCTAATGCTGCTGCATGTGAAGATCAGCCTCAAGCAAAGTGGCGGGCAAAGCTTACCCCAGCAATGGTGCATCTCAGTTAAACTAGGCTATTTCATATGAAGGGTTGCAGCAGGCAGGAAAGTTATAGGAGGTAAAGCCTCCCAGGTAAAATTTAAAATAAAATAAGGCTTCATCTACTTACAAAAAGTTCTGACTATATAGTGACCCTTTGTTACTTTTAGGTAGCTCTAAAAATAGTCAAGAACTTTATGGTCATAACTTCCTGTATGAAGGCAAGGCCTTTTCTTTTTAATTTTTCTCCCCGTTCCCGTTTGGTCCCAGTTTCTGCCCACCAACCAGATGAGCACTGGTGGGCAACAGCTGGAATTACCTAGAGGGCTCCCACCATAAGCAAGCAAATGGGAACCCTCCTTCGTATGAAACATTTGCAAGCCAGCAGAACCCCCTGCCCAGACTGTCTATCTCTAGCATGCTGACACTGCCCCTGCCGTGGCTGAGGGCCCAGTTAAAAAGAGACAGTGGTCACTTGCAACATCAACAACTATGCTCTATTCAGCACCATGTTGAAATCAGGCTCAGAGACAGGGTTGCCAGCTCTAGGTAGGATTTGAGGAGGGTGGGGTTTGGGGAGGGGAGGAGAAAGACCTCAGCAGTGTATGGTTCCATAGAGTCCACCCTCCAAAACAGCCATTTTCTCCAGGGGAAACTGATCTGTGTCATCTGGATAACAGTTGTAATAGCAAGAGATCTCCAGGCCCCACCTGGAGGCTGCTAAGCCTACTCAGAGAACTTCAGGACTGGAGAAGCTACTGTTTTTATACCCAGATAACAAAAATGTTATCAGGCAGATTATCCTTTTCTAATCATGAAACCAACTGAGGTTGATTATCTATTTTATTTTGTTTATTACTTTTTAATTTATTCATTTGTTTAATTGGTATTTTATTTATTTAAACATTTCTATGCCGCCTTTCCACCCAACTAGGAGCCCCAAGGCAGTGTACATCAAAATATTAAAACAGCATTAAAATATTAAAGATGCATAAAATATTTTTAAAACATCTTAGATGTATGAAATTAGCATATGAACATACCATGCACACGTGCAAGGATGTGTACAAGCATACACGTGCACACAATGAGGGGTCAAAAGCTTCTCGAGAAAGTAGCATTATACTTTCATTATCTGCTTCACTTGTTATATTAATTTTTCCTCTGTATATATCAAGCTGAACAGTAGGTGAAACGAAAACTAGAGGGAAAATAAGTACTGCTCTACTGATCAAGAAAATCAGTCGTTGTCAGTATTGGAAATGTGCTTCTATTATTATTCCTTCCTAATAAAATACATTAACATTTTTGGAATTAAAACACATTTTTATTGATTCTGTTTGTAGTTATTTAGCTTCCCATTTCAAACAGATTATGACTTTTACGGCTTTGCGAGAATATCCTGCTATGCTCCCAGGCAAAAGTACTTTAAACTAACAGAGTGGACATATTTTAAAATACAAATTCTCTTCAGAAACAGAAGTACATCAAAGCTTTTATTAGGCTAATTTTTAAACAACCTCTCATGCTAAATTATTGGCTGAGTGGCACACGAAACGTTATTGGAATCTGTGGCACTAGCACCCAGATATACCACAGATAGGGCTTAGTTTGAGAGCCAGTTTGGGGTAGTGGTTAAGTGCACAGACTCCAATCTGGGAGAACCGGGTTTGATTCCCTGCTCCTCCACTTGCACCTGGCTGGATGACCTTGGGCAAGCCATGGTTCTGATAAGAACTGTTCTTGAAAAAGAGCAGTTTCTGTCAAGAGCTCTCTCAGCCCCACCTATCTCACAGGGTGTCTGTTGTGGGGAGGGAAAGGGAGTTTGTAAGCCGCTCTGAGACACCTTTGGGTAGTGAAGGGCAGGCTGTAAATCCAATCTCCTCTTCTTCTTCTTCTTCTTCTTCTTCTTCTTCTTCTTCTTCTTCTTCTTCTTCATGGTTAACATAAATAAGAAACATAGATGCATATGGACAGATGAAGTTGATACGAAATTGACTAGGGCTCCTGAACAAGGCCCTCAAGCTTATGAATGCAAGATAGGCGAGAATGATGATTGCAGTTCAGTATCCTGCCTTATTCCAACAGTGTAGGGTCTTTTCTATTAAGTCCTTTTGTGCACAGTTCTTTTATCATGAAATAGGATCTCTATATGGTGAAAAAGAGCATCTATGCCCAGTTTCAACACAAATGTGTATGCCAGGGACCATGTGTGAAGTAGTCAATGTGTACTGAACAGAAACTCAAAACTATTCTAATGCTAAATGACATAATATGTTTTAGGACATTGGTGCACAACACAAACAAGAAGTTCCCAGGGGAGATGTCAGAACACCAGCTCAGCCCAAAGAGAAACTGAGAGATGGAGCCCCTGCCCCAGAACTTGTTATTGCACCTCTGCTCTAGAACACTGATTTTGAGTTGAAAGTAAGGATGGGCACAAACTGAACCACAAACCAAATTTTTAAGAATCTTTTAAAGCCATTCATGGCGGTTCATGGTGATTCATGGATAGAGCAGAAAGTACAGGGTTAAAGGGACTCCAAGTCTGCTCCCCAAGAAAGTCACAAAAGTTTAAAGGGGCTGCACAATATAGCCCATAACAGCTGAGTGACGGGGAACAGACTGCTCCCCATTGCTCAGCTGTTTTTCAGTCTTTCTGCAAACCCTGTTGAAAGGGACTGCAGTCCCTTTCAAAAGGGTTTGCAGGGCCACAAACCACGAACCAGTTCGGTTCATGAATGAATTGCCTGGTTCCGTTCAGTTCATAGTGCAGCCACAAACTGGCACAAATCACATTTTTCTGGTTCGTGCCCATCCCTAGTTGAGAGATGGCATTGCTCCAGACACATGCACACCACCACCGGGATACGAAATGGGAAGTTTGGTGGAAGGTAGGAACACCAACTTTTAGCTAAAAGTCCCACATTTTGAGTGGAGGGCAAACAACAAGAATCTGCCAGACCACACACAGCCCTTGGCTTAACCAACCTCAGATCTAGGAAAATTCTACCACTTAAAAAAAGTCTAACCCTAAAAAAATTATTCCATTTGAGCAGGCGTGCCCAACATGGTGCCAATACCTTTCCCAGTGCCTGCCATGTGCTTTTAGAAAGTGGAAGGGGCCATATGGGGCCCTTGCCCAGCAGGGCTTCTGACAGGCCACTGAAGATCTGATTGGCTGTGCAGATTTTTTAAAATGTTGTTTCAGTGGCAGCTGCTACCGCATTGTTGATTTTATTCTCTCTCACTCCCCCGACCCACTGTGGGTTTTGAAACTACTCAGCTTCTCCCCTGCACTTGGGTGTGAGAGAGTACATGGGTTCATTTCCCCGCTCCCATTAAGCAGAACTTCTGCCTGAAACATTGAAGAGCTACTATCAGTTACGCATAACTTCATTCCCTGACATTCTGTGGCTGACTCGGCCTCCTGCAGCGGCCATTCTGTGGCTGGCTCTGCCTCCTACAGTGGCCATTTTATGGTTGCACCCACCACCTTGTGTCAGAATTTCAAAGGTTCCCACGGGTTTAAAAAGTTTGGGGACCTCTGCATTAGAGTTTGCCCTCAAAGGCATTAGACGTGTTGAGTACAACCCACCAAGCATTCCAGATGTTCATCCACTATTAATTTCAGCTGAGCTAGTTTGGATTTCCTGTTTATTATTTCCAATAAATGAAGGCTGCACCACAGCTGTGCTTGGTGGATTGTACGCACGTGCGGCTTCCCATGTATTCTGCACCAAACGTCAAACATGATTAATGTTTAAAAATAGAAGTTATGTCAGATTCCACAAATCTGAAGTAAGGCGAAGAGGTCAATGGGGACTCTGCCAGCGTAAACAAACATAAGACTCAAAAGAGGCGACAGACTCGGTTCGGCCAAGGTCGGGGTTCAAACTTCTATTTATTTCATTGCCATCAGTACTTTGCTCTAGAAATCAATTGGTCTAGCTGGCTGTACTCGCTATTCACTGTCAAAACATCCAAAGTCAGAATTCTAAAATAAAATAAATGATTAATTAGTCTTAAACATTCAGAAGGAGTCCATGTGAACCTTCCATCCACGTCCCCATGTGAACCTTCCATCCACATCCCCAAAAAGAAGTCCATGTTAGTCTATCATAGCAAAAACAAGTATTATGGAGCCTTAAAGACTTGACAGATTTATTATGACACATGATTTCATGGAACTGGGAGCCCGCATCATTAGACACATGAAGTGTTTCTTCACTGAGCGGATATATCTACATGGGTACTGAGATAACAACTGTAAATAGTAGGCTCAAAAGATATTAAATGGAAAGGGTGAAGTAAACTCTTCCATGTAGAGACCAAATGTTTACAAAGTAAGAACACATTGACACATTCATGAAAGCAATCTCTTGTTAATACTGCCTCACAAGTTATGTTATGCTACTTAGAAAAGAAATCAAGATTCCCAGTTAAGACCAATTCTACTTCCAACGTGCTGCAGTTTCGCTCTGAGGTTCTTCCATCGTTATCACTGAACAGCGGCAGCTTTGAGGTCAGCAGTGGAGTACTCTGGGAGTATGAAATGTTCTTCCGCTGACTGTCGAGCACTATCATCTTTTATGTCAGATTTGTGTCCATTTTATTCTCTTATATAGAAACTGACTTACGTAGTCACCATAAGGGCACTGTTGGCAGCTGATGGCATATATCATATACCGAAGTGAATGAGCCGCTGGTGGTATAAGTTGATTTTATTTAGTCCTGTAATGGTATTGTCTGTGAAGATATCTGTCTGCAGATCCCTGGGATTATATCTCTGTTTGAAAGTCCACTGGTGCTGGTAGGGAGGATTAGGGAGGATTAGATTAGGGAGGATTTCCTAATTGTGTAGTCCTTACTTACAGACAGAACAGATGCTGACCATCAACAGAAATTTAACAGATAACAGATATACCCAGAGACTACAGCCAAACCCAGATGTGATCTCTTTCCTCAGTTAACACTATTATAGGACTTACTGCCACAACAATTTTTGTTGGTCTTTCCTTTCAGCAAATCAGAGGTCTAATCCCAAATTCTACCTGTTCTTGACCCACCTGGCAACCTTGCAGGGTCTTTCCCAGCCAACTGAGCTCCTTTACCTGCCAAGGACCAAGCCTAGGATCTTCTCTATGCAAAGCTTGTGCCCCACCCACAGAGCCATGTCTTCTTCATGAAAATAAAATATTGTAATTAATAAATTAATCAATCGATCCATCTTTCTTTCCAGCTGGGAACACAGCAGGATTCCTGTCCTTGAACAAAAGATTACAGAACACTCCTTTGCAAGATCTGCCCATAGCCTGCCCATATTCCCTCTATGGTCTTTCCTTTTAGAATGAGCATACGGCTGTTTACTATAACCTTGTTGCTGTCATCGTCACAGTAAAACAGTCTGCAAACACACTTTATTTTCTGTCCTACAGAGGTATTAAAAATGCAGCTAGATGCTTCTATCATGATATTATTACTGAGCTCTCCCCACCCCTTGAATCTAGCTCATAGGCAATTTCCTCGGTTTTTAAACATCTACCCATTTAAATAAAAAAGGGGAAATGTATTTGCTAACATCTGCAGCATGTATATGGCTGACACTGAACTTGTCATTTGCAGTTTTTCAGCAAATACAACACAGAAGAGGATACTGGTTTAGTAATATAATATACTGAACACAGCCTAAAACACATAAGTAAGTGATTAGGGATATTAACCAATAGGAATCTGTTTCAGGAAGCTCTGTTTACAAGATTATGTGTCTACAAGATCGAGATTTACAAGATTATGCATGGGATAGAGCAGGTATCTTTCTTCTCACAATACAAGAACTCATGGACACTCAATAAAATTGCTGAGCAGTCAGGTCAGAATGGATAAAAGGAAGTACTTCTTCATGCAAAGAATGATTAACACATGGAATTCACTGCCACAGGAGGTGGTGGCGGTTACAAGCATGGATGGCTTCAAGAGGGAACTGGATAAACATGTGGAGCAGAGGTCCATCAGTGGCTATTAGCCACAAGGTATAGATAGGAACTCTCAGTCTGGGGCAAGTGATGCACTGTATTCTTGGTGCTGGGGGGGCGGCAACAGTGGGAGGGCTCATAATGTCCTGGCCCCACTAATGGACCTCCTGATGGCACCTAGTATCTTTGGCCACTGTGTGACAGAGTGTTGGACTGGATGGGCCATTATACAGTATACTTCACAGCCTCAGATAAGTCATTCTCTTATCTAACCCCGGCTTCCTTTGGAGGTCATATAGCAGTCTGTTCTAATTTAATTTGTTTTAAATCTTTTTTTTTTTTAACTTCAAATCATCAACTGTCTTTTATCCATCCTGCCAGTAGCTGAATAAAGCACATCCACAGCGGGTGGTAACAGAAGCAAAGAACAAGAAAGCAAGCATAAACTTGTGCTGGGGGGAGAAATCTGGTTTGCTACATGAGGCATCTACTGGTGGTGAGTCTTGAGGGACAGAGAGAGAGAGAGGGAAGAGCTGTTTGAAGTGATGTCAACATGGGCACCAAGTGGACTGGACTGGACTTTGGGACCTGGAGGCAATGTCTCTCTTCTAATTCCAGGGCCAGTGATCCCAGCAATGAGCAAGCAGACACAGGCTAGAAAAATGGTTTGCTTTCTTTTAGTGGGGGGGGACAGAAGAGGAGGAGAAAGACTCTTATTTTGCTTCCCGTTTCCTTTCCTATATCTTTATCTACCTCTGCAAAGTATTGAAAAACAAAAACACAAAAGAAACCACCTGAATAATTTCCTCCATGGTTCCTCTATCAAGGAAAGATTTAGAGACAACTTTTAATCAGTGAGAGCAGAAAACAAGGTGGCAAAAGATACTTTCGAACATTTTAAAAAAATCACTGTGACCTTCAAAAAGTAGAATGTTTCAAATAGCTGAATTACTTGAAACTTCTCCCCTTCCATATAAACGCAAGTGTTGCAAAATGGATGGTCTGTGCTACATTTTCTAGGATGTCTGACAATCACTCTACAGTACCGTCAGCTTTTAGTGGCCTGTTCAGACTGGAAACTTTTAAGAAGCAAAACGCACACAAAAACTGTTTCAACATCAAAAATGCATTGTAGCAAATCAAGCACAAGCATCCCCAGAAGGTAGCCCTTTTTGATATGGATGAGAAAAATGGACAGTATAAGGGATGGAGAAAAAATGTTGGTATATTTGACAAGCGTTTCATTGTAGCCTTCAACATTGTTAATGTTGAAGGACTTTCGGTACTGGTAGATAAATTGAGTATCTAAGTATGAAACTGATATAATGATTGCAAAAGGTGCAAGGCAATTGTGTCACATAGTTCTGATACAAAGGGAAGAGATCTGTGAACTGCAAGGCCAAAATTATGTAGGCATATTGCTGTATGGATCTACTGATAAAAGAGCCCATGTACATGCAAGATACACTGAGGACAAAGAAGCAAAAGAACTTTTCTTATCTACCCTTCCTCTTGAAAATGCCACTGCAGATAGAAATTTGGAAGCTATTAAAAGTGAACTTGGAAAAACCTGAAGCTTTCATACTGCCTGCCTTCTGATCTCTTAGCTGATACTGGGACTGATGGAGCAGCCACTTTGCTTGGTGTAGAAAATGGATTGGTGTCGCAAATGCAGAAGAATTTGCTATATCTGATTAGTATTCATTGCACTACATGCAAAATAAACTTGAATGTATTATGTGCAAATGTAAATGCAAAATTACTTGTACTGATTAATTCAGTACTAAGAAGCCTCTACAAACCATACCAACACTCACTATGTAGAATACAGCAACTGAAGATGACAACAGAAGTTCTGGAGAATCAGCCACTGAAATTCCAGTACGTTAACGGTGTGAGACGAGTTACTAGCAAAGGGGCTGTTTCTTGTGAAAGACTGGAAATATGTAATCACACATCTAGAAATTTTTGCTAGGAAATGCTGCCATTGCAAAGAGCCTTTTTGGAGAGCTGAAAGATCCCAGGTTTGTTGTTAAGCCATGCTGTCCTTTGGATTTCTGTGTTGCTTCCAAGAAGCTGTCTTTTATTTTCAAAATTATTGTAGAACTACGCTTTTTTAAAGGCTGTATCAGAGCATTGTCAACATCAGTTTATCAGTAACAAAACACTGAATGGGATATATGAATATATGAATGCCATACCGATCCCTAAATTTTGGAGTTGGCTCCTATATCTGGACCAAGTTTGTCTAAGCCTGCTCTCGACATTCTCAAGGGGACTCTACAGTATGCACAAAAACATACTGCAAATTAACCAGTAGAAAAACAACATCCTAATAAGTTCTAAATATGCTGTAAGAAGCGCTGAAAGGATCTGAGAATCAGTGCAAGTCCTCACAAGCCCCTTTGAGTTTACGGGATCCTGAATGCAGAGATCAGAATATATTTGTGAGAAAGAAGAATTTCCACATCACTTCTTCCTCTTCCCAACTGCTTGAGGGCCTCCGATTGTTCCCTCTAGTAGCGAAGCTCATAGTGAATTGGGCAGCAGACCAGGAATATGCAGAGAGATAGCAGAGAAAAATATTTCTTTGTAAATTAAAAAGGAAACACAAAGGCCCCCCCCCAAAAAAATAGCCTGATGAAGACAGAGTATGTTCATTGCCCTAGAAAAGAGGCTAAAAATGTTGAGGGCAGTTGGAATATCCATTAAAAGGGGGAAGACAGAGAGGGGAGGAGAAATCAGCATTCTCATGCCACTAAAAGTTAACAGAATACTATATATTGAAGGTAAAGGTTTCCCTTGCTCAAAAGCCAGTCGAATCCGACTCTATGGTGCGGTGCTCATCTCTGTTTCCAAGCCGAAGAGCCAGTGCTGTCCAAAGACATTTCTGTGGTCATGTGGCTGGCATGACAAGACACTGAGGCACACGGAACGCTGTTAACTTCCCACCGAAGCAGTACCTATTTATCTACTTGCAGTTTCTTGCTTTCAAACTGCTAGGTTGGCAGGAGCTGGGGCCAGAGATGGGGAACTCACTCCGTCATGTACACAAACCAGCTCTCCCATACTATATACAAAAGATATCCATCACTCATGCTGTATCACTTAAATGGACAGCTTCCTGCTTCCTAGGGTTAAAAAGTGCCCACTGAGGGCAGGGGAACTCCCACCCTTACCCTCTGTTGCCTTCCCTTACTCCAGTATGCAGCAGGGGAAAACTGGATGGGTCCAGAATGGCATGGTGCAATTCCAGCTGCATAACTGAAAGGTGGTTTCTAGCTGCATAACAGGAAGGAATGGCATTGTGGCATGGTACATTTTAGGGTTCCCAGAAACTCTGTTGTTTTTATCTTGGAGTTTCAGAGAAATCTTAGAGCATCCCAGAACAAGGTGATGTCACACACAATGTGTTGATGTCAGTTACACAGACAGAAATGACATTTTGTGACATTGTGGGATGCCATTCTGGTGAGTTTCTGCGCCCCCATCTCCTGGAGGCTGGCAACTCTGTTGATCACCCATGCCTGAATTATCAGCACTACAGAACCACTGTGCTGGCTCGCTGATATTCAGGACTACGCGAGTAAGAAGCGACCTAGCTAACCCCAGAGCTCAGCAACCACACAGTACCGGAAGGGAATTCCTAATTATTCATTCCTCTCACCTCCTCCATCCTCCTGCAGTTCTTTGCAGGCACCTATCACATAGTACATCAATCTCTTCCTAGCATCAGCTTCTGTTTGGGGTGGCAAAAAATATCTAGGTTGCAGAATCACCACCACCCCAGTTCCCCAGTCCTGTAACTGAACTCTAACACCACTTCCTATGGCTTAGGGCCACCCTCCTTTTAGTAATTTCCTCCCCCCTTCAATCCTGAATCTCTTAATATTTCGCCAATCGTTTATTCAGAATGCCACTGCATAGTCCTGTGTTCTATGGAACAGCATTTCAAGCTTCATTTAATTCTCCAGGCAATGTTACACAATGCCTTCAAAGCCTGAAATATAACAGAATTAGCAGAAAGACCAGCATATCCTTACAGGTTCTTGGAGAACAGGATCTTAATTTGAGAAGCATTCCTGTTTTGACAATTAGCTTATTCACAAACAAAAAGTATCAGTCAAGGATCTCCAAATGGCTTAACATTAACCCTTTTTTTTGGGAGGGGGAAGCCTGTATCTTGCAAATAACCAAGGGATTTATCCCTAAATTAAAAAGCAAATATCCCCACTGCAGCAATCAACTTAATTCCATTTAAAAACAAACAAACCCATCCTAGACCAATACTTCTTTCCTGCCAAAAAAAAAAAAAGATTATTTAAAAGAGCACCTTTCCATAAAACCATTAGGAAATTCAAATCCCAGAAGTGCTCGCAGCATACTGAGATTCAGTGACGCACTAGGCATGACCACTCTCTGTTTCTTTAGTTTCTGCTTTCATTACAACTCACCATAAAAGAGGCATTAGAAACAAAACAAGCTGTAGTCGGTTAACATCGCACATCTAAAATTATGCAGCTTATCCATGAGCCACTGCAAAATACAGACAAACCCTAAGAGGAAATGTATTTATAAAACTGAAATGCAATTATTTCATTCACTGGGTAAAACACGGGCACAGCAATCATAGTAGCACCAGAGCATATACTAGTGTGATGCTGGGAATCCTATTATCTCACAGCAGCATCAACAACAGCAGCAGGGAAGGGAAAAAAGCAATGGCAGCCACTCTTACAGAACTCATAGCAACACCGTCACCATCCACCAATCACAAAATTGCTCCCAATACCCACTGTGCTAGGCATACATGGAAGAGACCAATCAGCAAACAATGATGGCATAAGAACTACGCCAATACTAGTTAACCTCTTTGTACCCTCTCCAATGCACAAAGTCCATGAACAATGCCCTCAACAGCACCAGCATGGTATAGTGGTTAAGAACGGCAGATTCTAAATCTGGAGAACTGGGTTTGATTCCCCACTCTTCCACATGAAGCCTGCTGGGTGGCCTTGGGCCAGTCACAGTTCTCTCAGAACTCCCTCAGCTCCACGTACCTCACAAGATGCCTGCTGTGGCGAGAGGAAGGGGAAAGTGATTGTAAGCCACTTTGAAACTCCTTAAGGAAGAGAAAAATGGGGGATGAAAACCAACTTCTTCTTCGCAAGGAACCCCATACCTTCTCCCTGGCATCTAATGCCATAACTTGGTAGTTAAGAAGACCCATAAGCTTCGTGGTTTCCTTCAGGAATGGGTTTAAATCCCCCAGACAGTCCAAAGACTTCTAGAAGCTAAGAAACTGTCTTGTCCAGCACTGTACAAGAAAAGAGAGGAATGCCATTGTCTTCACAACCCCATAGAAAACTTGCAGGCAGTGCAAACACAGATGGCCACCACCTGCAAGCCACGATTCTGAAGGGGAAATGTCAGGGTCACACAAAGGTTGGGGCCTCTTTTGGAAGTGTATCCTAGTGGCATCCTTGAATCCTTGGCTAACCTCTGAGCAACTACAGAAATCTGATTACGATCCACACCTGCCTTATCATGCCCTGAACTCTGCCCATTCATACTTCTTATATTGCTTGTATATGCCAGTATCGCGAATCAGTGATGAAAGATAACACTATACTGATGCAAATCTTCTGTGACGGCAGAATTTAGCAATTAATCCTGTTCCTACACCCAGTGGGCAAAACCTCAAGGACAGAATTGCTTTGGCTGAGTTCAGACCAGCAGTTTGAAGCAGGAACAAACTGTTCTGGGTTTTCCCGGTCACACTGTGCTGACTGATGTGGGAGCATACTGGGAGGAGGCGCACGGGAGTGTTCAGACTGCCGGCCCGGAGGCGCGGTTGTAAACGGCTTTTCCCTGGTAATTCAGCTATGTGCACATCAGTGCATCCGGCCAATTTGGAGAGGATCCCATTGTGCCGGCACCGCATTGGGCGGTAGAGCAGAGCACAGCCAGTCATATCACTGCTGCCTTATGCGCAATGTGGGTTGCTCCCGGCTTTTAACGGCTGGCATTCACACTTCCTGGAAGCAGAATGAAGTGGGATAAATGGGCTCTCAGGGATTTGCTACTGCTTTTACCAGGTATCTTTAAACGCGAGAGCGAAGCAGAACAGCACGGGTTGACTACAGGTGGGGAACGCCAGGCAGATGTGCCTGTATGAACGCCCCCTTTAATCTGCTTCTAAAACGTGGCCGAAACTCAGCCTTTGAGCTTTCAATGAGGTAGTCATCTCAGTTCCATAGTTTCATTTCCAAGAATTTTGCCTGCTCCACTTATTTGAAATAGCCTAGTACATTTTATATACAAGAACATCTTGGCAAGATAATCCAGAAAAATTGTTTGCTAGCACCTTCCTGCACTCTGTGCCTAAGGCAGAAGGGAGACAGCATGGTATAGCCCAAACTTGTCAAATCTCAGGAACCAAGCCGTATTGTTACTTGCATGGGAGGCCACCAAGGAAGGTTCTGCAGAGGAAGCCAATGGCAAATCACCTCTGCTTCTCACTTGCCTTGAAACAGGTTTGCCAACCTCCAGGTGAGGCTTGGATATCTCCCACAATTACTGATCGCCTACTGATCTCCAGATGACAGGGAACAGTTCCCCTGGAGGAAAGGGCTGCTTTAGTGGACTCTATGGCATTATAACCTTGCTGAGGTTCCTCTCTTCCCCAAACCTCCCCCTCCCCAAGCTCTACTCCCAAATCTCTAGGAACTTCCCAACCTGGAGCTGGCAACCCCAACTCAAAAAGACGTTGTTAGGTGACTTGGTGGGACATATGCATAAAAGGCACACAGATGTATCAAAGCACATCTCTGGAGGTACACCCACATGCCAGCTGCACTCTTCAGACCACTTTCTCCTTGTGCCCCAGGACTGTCACCTTGGCAACCATCAGGCTGAGGCTTTTTCTGTGGCCTCTGGAATGGCTTAACAGGAGGGCACTTTCAGTTTCTGCTTTCAGCAAAGCATGTAAAACAGATGTGGTAGAGAGTATATTTGGGAGGGGGGATCCGGCTGTGGTGTTTTTAACTTGTGTGTTTGCTTCCATCTTGTTGATACGTTGTTTTATGCATTTGCAACTTGTTGCTTTGTTAGCCACCTTGAAACTAAGGAGATAAGGTGGGATATATCAATTTTAAATAAATAAGTTTAGTTTAAATATAATTGTGTTTGAAAGAAAAAGCTGTCTGAAAGAAAAAGAACCCGTTCTGCCAGTGTACAAAATCTTCCCAGACCAGCTGCCTAAAGTCGTGCTACAGGAGAAAAGACAAGTCATTGTTTACAGCCCTGTACACAGGTTTTCTCTCTCCCCTGTTGTAAACTAGATACAAAAGTTATCATGCACCAAAGAAGAACATTTGATAAGTAGAATGGAAAGCCAAGGAGAAAACTGAATGCTGAAGAAGGATAGAAGAAAGGGAATACTGAGGTGATAAACTCAAATCAGAGGCAAAGAAATGTCAACTTTAAGGGTGGAAAGAGGGAAATGATAAGATACAGTGCATGTCACACTTAAGAATGTTTATTCAATTTCATACCAGCTAATAACTCAAAGTGACATAGGTCAATTTATTTAAAGTTGTTTTCAGATGCTCCTTCCCCTGTCATTCCAAAGTGTTTGCTTTTTCCACAAATTACTTCCCGCTTGACAATTATTGGACTGAAAGAATACACTCCTAATGGAATTCATTCATGTTAATGCAAAAGCTGAAGACCACTCCGAACTATAAAACCAGGTACCAAAGTTTCCCTTAATGTAAAAGAGGAGGCCAAATAATATAACCTTCAGAATGTTTTTACTGAAGTCTAACAGGCAGAAGCAGAGGAAGGTGAGACTTTTATTGGTAACTCATGAATGGCTAGAAAGCTGGCAGAAATGCACAACATACAAAGCAGAGTGTTTTCATTCAAGGCAAACAGCTTGTACAGAAGATGGAATGAACACAGCACAGTGAAGCCCACTGAAGGCTGAAATAGCAGTTTTCATTCCAGAAAGCACACCCTTTGTGCTCAGATTAGGGGAAACAAAACAAGTTATCCCATCATCTCTCTCTTTCCAGGGTTTCAGACCAAGCCAATCACATGAGGCAGACTCTGTCTTTTCAGACAAGGATGATATCAAAGATATTGTCTCGTTGTTTGGGAATAACAGAGATGTGGACAGGGTTATTGCAACTGAAAAGCCCCACTGGTTCCCAAACCTTTGAAGAAACTGGTTTTCATAAATAACCCCATAATATACCAACCACAGCCTATCCTAAATGAATAATCACCAAAATCAGGAGACATGTTATGAAACTAAGGTTGCCAACTCCAGGTTGGGAAATTTCTGAAGATTTGGGAGGTTGAGTCCAGAGAGGTCAGAGTTTGGAGAGGGGAGAGAACACAGGAAGTATAATGGCCATAGAGTCCACACACACTTCCAAAAAAACAGCCACTTTCTCCAGGGGAACTGATCTCTGTTGTCTGGAGGTCAGCTGTAACTGCAGGAGAACTTCAGACCCCACCTGGAGGCTGGTAACTCTATACAAAACTTTCTTTTCCAACATGATTGGTCATTTGCTATTGCTGAGAAGGAAGGTTCCTCACGTAAAGTAATTACGCTCCTCACGTAAAGTAATTATGTTTCCCTAGCAAGATTTTCTGTCCATCTTATGGGATGCTTGAGAGTCAAGAACTTCCTCTACCAACCCCCTTGGTTTGGACAGTGGGAAGGCATCTGGAAGGCTTCAACAGCTGCACTGGTATTTATATATTTTGTGATCTATTGTTTTATAACTGTTACCCACTGTTTAACTGTATGTATGTGACTTTATGTGGCACCAGTTCCCTCACCTATGGCTAACAAGACTCAAGGGCCCACAGTCGGTCTTCACGTCCTGAAAGAGCCTTGTAAACAGTAAGTTCTTTCTCCCCCCTTCTTCTTTGTTTCTAAGCTGACTTAAATGTAATAACGTTACAAAAATAGCAATTCAAACACAGAGCGTATGAAATATAAGGGAAAGCCCAATAAACAAACCAGGAAAGGTCAACTCTTCTGTATTACACTAATTGGGAGCATTTAGCTTCCCCAGATCCTGTTTTCAGCATGTCCTGAATAATGGAACTTCTGTGAGAAGGGAGATGAGGATTTAAAACAGTTTCTGGACTATGACAGCAATCTCAAGGACACTTTTCTGGTTATAAGCCCCATTGAATAATATGGGAAGGACTGCTCTGTGAAAGTGCCATATAATAAGTACATTGTCTAGTTATATCTGAAGAAGTGAGCAGTGATTCACAAAAGCTCACACCCTACCACAAATTTTGTTAGTCTTTAAGGTGCTACTGGACACTTTTCTACTGCTAAAGGTAGACTAAAACGGCTACCCATCTTGATCTATCTCCATAGAAGTCCATATGTTTAGAATGTTACACCTAACATAAATAAGTCTTTTTCTCCCATGAAATTTAAAAAAACAAAACTTTTTTCTTTCAGCCTGGCCCCAATTTTAACAAAAATTATTAGTCAGAATCTAAACAGTGACGCAGCTGCCATGTCAACCTTTGCTCAGGGGGGAAGTTTCCATGCAAACAAAGGAGAACTTTAATTACTATTTAGTATGTTTGCTTACCTTGCCCAGTGTGAGGGCCATCAACAAAAGTGGGCAGGCCAGAACGCCTGCATTTATCATTCATTTATTATTTCAATTTATATAGGGTGGGGGTGAGACTATTTAAGCAAGCCAATCTAAGAAAGAGGCCTGATCTGGAACCTTTTATAGAGTTCAGGCCCTGTCACATTGCATGTCTTGCCCCATTAGTTTCAAGAGGCTATTGAACAGCTTTTTCTCCTTTCCTCATAATACTAAAACTGGGGGCTCCCATATAAGTTGATGGGTAGTTTCAGAACAGACAAAAGGAAACACTTCTTCATTCAAAGAGTTATTATTTGCAGAATTCACTACCAAGGGACTCAGTGATACACAAGCATAGAAAGCATTAAAAAGGGATGTGGCAGATTCATGGAGGTCAGGATGGGTCCACCAATGGTTATTAGCCATGGTGACTAAATGTCCATCTATAGTCAGAGATAGAAAACCTCTGGACACCAGTGCAAGTCCTTGGCCTCAATACCCTGTTTGTTGGCCCTCCAAGTGGATTGGTTGGTCACTGTGTGAAACAGGATGTAGGACTAGATAGTCCACTGGTCTGATCCATCAGGGCTTTTCTTATGTCCTTATCCCTAGTCTTCTTGCAGCCTTCTCAGAATTCTGACAGGGCACAAATAGAAGTCTTACTTGACATATCACTGTTCCACATTAAAGACCAGCTGAAGGATTCAATCACAGTTCCTTCTAAGCTGAATGAATGAATGATTAATAATTATTGTATGGCAGTGTGTGTAGTATAGCCAGGAGATCCTAAGATTATCTGGCAGCCACAAGTTCTAACTCTTTTAGCATTATACACCACTAGGAGGCGATGACAGCATTTCAGAGGTGGTATGCCATTGCCTGCCTCTGCATCATGACCATGGTATTCCTTGGAGGTCGGCCATCCAAATACTAGCGAAGGGCAACCCTGCTTAGTTTCTGAGATCTGACAAGATCAAGCTAACCTGGGCTATCCAGGTCAGAATGAATGAATGAATGAATGAATGAATGAATGAATGGATGGATGATGGTGATACAAGAACTGTAAGTAAACATTAGGTTAATTCAGATGGAATTAACCTACTAAAAAGAGGAATGCAATTTAATTTTGATTATTCTGTCCAAACATTATTCATTTGCAGCTGTACCTTCCAAAATGAAGGATGATAGTGTTTCTTTTACAGGAAATCATTCAGAAAGGTTTCTAAGGAAACAAGGCAAACTAGCCAAAGTAATATCAGGGCTTATATGACAGTAAAAAGTCTCACAGGGAGAGAGGTGATAACCAAAATCTTGAAGAGATGGGGTTGCAGGTGCAATTGTATAAAATCTGCTTTTGAGAATTGACTTTTACATGTGTAGGGCTTTTTCCTATTTCTTAGTCTGAGTTTTATATCTAAAATAACAGTAAAATATACCATGCCTATTAAATTAGATAAAGCACATAAATATCAGGAAACTAAAACACTTACTTTAAGACTATAAAAGTTCGAGATATTAGAAGCAGCCTTAATTGGCCATAACTATTCAAGAAGAACAAGTATATAGCTACTTGGAGTTCAGAACGTCAAGGAATTAATGCACATCTGTACATAGGAAAACAGTGAATAAATTGTGCATAAATGTGTTTTGCTACGTTTTAGCAGACAGACAAAATGTCCAAAAGAGGCAGGTAGGCTTACTGCCTCAGAAATAAAATTAGGCCTTGAAGCAAAACTTCCATGTTGTAGCTTGACAGGAGGAAGAATGATTGATACAACCACTTTCCTGGCTAGCAATAGGTTTCCACTCTCTTTTTACCTCTAAAAGAGCTCCTACTGCAGCCTTCGGTACTGTTATTATTCACTCCCACAGAAGGGCTTCCACAATTATTTCCCAGGAACTATGTAAGTAGATCCTGCCAAAAATTTCTGCTGACCGAAGGATTTCCATCAGCAGAGTGCAACTTCCTCACCGCCAACTGCGGTCCAAAATCTCCCCTCCAAGAAAAAAAATGCTCTTCCTGGGATATGAGGGACCCCCAGGAACAGCATGAAAGAGAAGTTGGAGGTCTGCAGCAAGAGAACAAAATTGGCAAAAACTCTCCCATCAGTAGAAACCTTCTGCAGGATCCAGACCTGTATCAGAATTCATTGTGATATTAATCTTTTCAGGAAAAGTTTCACCAGGAGACTGCCAGAAAGGTCCTACTCACAGGGTTTTCCTGAAAAAGCTATACAACAAATGCTCTCATCGTAACACCTCCACAAGAATCACTTCAAAACTGTTCCCATGGCAGTAAATTTTATGTGAATTGGTGCTAAGAGAGGAAAATATGCAAGAGGCCTATAGTTGCTTTGGCCACTGGATTTATGCATTAAATAAACAGATGTGTATTTTTAGATGGATCCAGGTGGCTAGGCGTATTGGTCTGAATCAAGACTCTAACTTTGTTCTATTTTTTAGATGGTTATATCAATTTGGAGGGGTGTTTTTTTCACCTTTCAAAATTGTGTCAAACTAAGCACTGCCTCAGCAAGATCATATTAAAATCTAAGGCTGCAGTCATACGTGCCATTTGGCATAGAGGGGAAGCACCCCTATTTCCTCCAGTAGAATTTGACTCACAGTTGCTCGATCACACATCCCTTCATGCTGCAGGCCCAGCCCATCACTGCACGATCAGACACTACTTCAGGTGAATGGGTTCGGGGTTTTTTTTACTTTTGTTTCCCATGCTCATAAACGAAGAATTGCACCTCTGCACTGAGAGTTCCTCATGGAGTATGTGGTTATGTGTATACTGCTAAGCGAGGGGGGAAATGGCACAAAGTCGGAATGGAATAAGCGGACCATCCCAATGGCTTCAGAACATGCTTGCACAACCAGACAGGGGAAAGTCTGTCTGTGGCCCATCAGCAAGCATTAGGACCAGACCTTCCCCAGTGTCTTTTAACTCTGCTTCTGTGGCAGAGCAGCACTGGGTGCCAACGACTGTGGGACCTTTCCCAGATGTTGCTGTCTGATCATGCCCTTTAGATCCATCAGGCATTCACAGCTGAGTCGGATCTAAAGGCACGTCTGACCACGGCCTAAGCCTGAACTACCCCTAATATTCCATGGTAGATTTCTATGGTAGATTCATTGTGATATTAATATTTTCAGGAAAAGTTTCACCAGAAGACTGCCAGAAAGGTCCTACTCACAGGGTTTTCCTGAAAAAGCTATACAACAAAAGCTCTCATCGTAAGACCTCCACAAGAATCACTTCAAAACTGTTCCAATGGCAGTAAATTTTACGTCCACAATAATACTAACACTGCAGTCCTAAGCAGAGTTGTGCCTTTCATTGAAGTAATAGTCTTAGAGGGCCAAGGAAAACTGGTTAGGATTGCACAGTAAACAGCCTGCCTGCCAGCCTGTTAGTCCTCTGTGCCACCTCAAAAGGCTGAAAGGGGAAGGGGGAGATACCAAAAGGTTTCCACCTTGATCTCCTGGAAGCTATATTTAATCACCACAGACAATCAACTATTTACAAGCTTGTTGTTATAATTACTGGGTCTTTCTAGTGATGGGCAGATACTGAACTTTTGAAAAGTCCTATAAAAGCTCTCCTGAAATGGCTTGGAGTTTCAGTATCCCAAAAGCTGTACTTTATTACAGACCATAGCCTTTCTTTTATAGGCAGCATGTTGGGTAGCAGTATTGTCCAGTAAATCACTTTCATGAACAATATTATTTACATATTCAGGATGCTCAGTTGGACCGCAGATACAGATAAAATACCAAGGCTGAAGGGTCAGAGGACTGCAAGTTACCTACAAAGCCAGCCATCATATGCCAGCATTTTAAAAGCACAAAATAGGGAGGGTTCATTACTTGGACTGAAAAGACATTTGCTCATAAATCTTGACGGGTTTTTAAAAGGAAGAAAGGAAGAGGAAGGAGCAAAAACAGTGGGTGTTGAATCAGATGCCTGCTATTTTGAGAATCACAGCCTTAAAAACAAGAGCTCATTCAGAAACAGGGTCAATTTATACACAAGATTCTAGCACGCACGGGATTGTGTTTACACCCTACACAGACACCCCCCCCAATTCTACAACCTTGACCAGACATCATGGACATCAGGTCTCTAGAGGGATGACATAAATTTGCATATCATGATTTTTAAGACTGGGTTAGGCTTAGAATCACATGACTTCTCTCCCCTCTCACACATGAATCCCCTCACCCATTTTCTTGTTTACTCTAACCATAGTTTGCTATGACATCTGAACTGCGGGGAAACTATGGGTCAGTCTCTATAGGTCTCTATTGGTCTTTTACATTACAGCTGAACAAATCTAACTAAGCCTGTAGAGGGAGGGGAAAGGGTCATTAACCCGTACACTGCCACACATGTTTTAACTATTCAAAAATGACCCCTATGCTGTTATTAGCCTCTTAAAGGTTGATTTCCAAAAGATGGCGTTCACAAGGGAGAGACCTAGAGTTGCCAGCTGATGGGGATTGCATGCAATGTGACATCACATTCAGGGGAAAACTGGATGTGATGTCACGTTGCTCAAGGAATCGCCAGAAGCTCTATGGTAAAACCACAGACTTTCCACCCATTCCAAGATTGATGTGATGTCACTTCTGGGTTTTCCCGAGGTGTGATGTCACATCACACACAATGGCAATTTTCTTCTCTTGTGACCCAAAGGAGGAGCAGGAGGAAGTGCAGGAAGCTAGCAGGTGGTCTCTGGCCATAGCAGAGACCTGGCAACCCTATAGGAACCCCAGGCCCACAGGCCCTTCTTCAAGGGGCCAAACAGCTCCTCCCTGGACCATTTCTGTTTGAGGTACAGGCATGAAGGAGGCTGAAGTTCCTTCTCTATGTCTGTCACAGACAGGGAACAGTGACTGCAGGAAGTGAGAAGAACACACAAAACATGTTTGATTATGACAATACTAACTGGTTGGTTCCAGGGTCCCCCACCATCTCGTATCCTGTGAACTCAGTCTCATGGAAATCTACCTTACAGTAGCCTCTTTTTTCTTTACAGCTGCCACACCACTTGCTCTTTGCCACCTCTGCTCACTTACCATCTTCCAGCTCACTTACCATCTTCCAGATGTCCCATCATCACAGCAATGACCATTTTCCTGTTTGGAGCTGCAGGAAGCTGAGATACTATGGCAGTCATGGGCTACGCAAAAAACTGCAGGCACCACATCTCGTCCACCCTATACATCGTGAGACTCACTCGGTGGCTCAGGATTTGGGCTTGTGGTTGCCAGGTGCTTCCCACCTTGAAACAGCCACTGCCAGAGGAAGGGGTAAGCCGCAAGCCTCCATGAGGGCCCATGCCAGAGATGTACATAAATATGACTGTCTTGGTTGACAGTAATTGCAAATGTTGCTTTCCATGAGCCAAGAACTGAGTACCACTGCTATACATCCTATATGACTTGGGGCCACCATACCTTAAGGACTGCCTGCTTCCATATGAACCTATCTCACCACTACAGTCACATTCAGATGCCCTGCGTCAGAGGTCTCCACCATCTGGATGCGTGGCAGCATTAGAAAGGGCTTTCTCCATTGTGGCACCACCCCAGGGATATTCATGTGCCCCTTCTATCATTGTTTTCTACCAGCAGGTGAAGACTTTGTTTTGTCTGGAGTTCCCTCACTGATTGACTTCCTCCCATGCATGTTTTCATGTGTTCTAATTGTTTTATATATATGTTTATAATCTTGTGTTAATGTTTTTATTGTTTGCAGCCTTGGGGGCCCTACACTAGGTGGAAAGGTGGCTCAAGAATATTTTAAATAAAAACAAAATAAAATTTAAAAAAACACAGTTTATCCTCTTGGAGCCGCTGACAACTGAGCAGATGCATCAGTTTACCTCCCTTCCTTTCCTCCCGAGTCCACTGTCTGAGAAACTCATCACAGAGGTTTGCATCTTGATTCTTGCTTGCTTGCTCTGAGTTCTTTCTGAACTGCCTTTCTCTTGCCTGCAACCAAGATCACCTAATCAGCCCGGCATAATAATGCTAAGAACACAGTCACTTACATGTATTTATGCTTTTCGGCTGGGGGAAAAAAGAAACAATTTTCCTGCTGTAAATGCAGCCTGGTGTTGTTTATCTGAACCCTGCTGAGCAGTAAATTTCCTGTGTTTGCTTCCTCTTCCACAAGGCAAAGCCCCAAAGTGCTCAATCTCTACTTTCCCAAAGCGAATCCTCCTGTTTACCAACACACCTACAAAGGGGAGGCACAATGATTTATTGGACCCCCGCTGACGATGTCAATGAGGTTTCTCCAGGCCTGCCAAGAAACAGGAAACCAGTCCTTGGCCTGCAAAGGAAGTCACATCTTCAGTCAATTTGCTTTTTTAACTTTAATACTAAATAAACTTACTTCGTGCTATTGCAACATAAAACAATAATCTAATATGACATGATGTGGACCAATCCCTCTTCCTCTGCCCACTGCATCATACCCATGGGACAGTTTGACATATTCTTCTCTGCAAGCTGCCAGAATTATCTAATCCTCCATGAACCCATCTCCTCCTAACTAATACTGTACCAGTTCCACACTATCTGTCTCTATGGCAGCTGCAGGCTTACAAAGGGATAATCTCTTCTTCTAAGGGAAAAGGGACTATTCCACAGAAACCAAATGCCTGTCAACATCACCGTCCCACTCACACACAGGACCTCTCTTCTGCCCTTTCCAGGAGAAGTTCCTTCCCACCAAAAAATGTGTAGTGTTAACACTTCATGCATCTGTGTCTGACAAAGTTGGGTTCTAGCTCAAAAAAACCTTCATGCTCAATAAATACGTTAAAAGTTTAAGCCCAAGAATGCTTGTTGTTTTGACTGCAACAACGAACATAGCTTTCTCCCCAGATCTTAAAGAAGGACTCACGTGCACCACAAATGAATATCATTACTGTAGAACCAACTCTCTCAATGAAATATTAAATCCCAGGTCACACTAGAGCCCCAGAAGACAGAAGAAGACCCACCAACCATATGTATTGGGAGCATGTGGTCTCCACATTGCCATAATGTATGAACTGTGCAAGGCAAGGTTTTTCCATGCATGTGCTGCTTCCATAAAAACCCTGGAAGATTCTGGTTCACATGTACAGAGGCAGTACATACTTGTAAAGAGTACATGTTGCCCAACTCACAAGATACAGAGATCACACATATTGGTGCATCACAGAGATCATACACTCCTGAGACAAGCAGTTGGTGGGTTCCCATTTCATGCAATCATGTCTCCACAGACCTTAGACTGAGTAGACATTGTGCAAAGGGAGAGAGGGATACATGTTGAAAGACAGCTAGAGGGACAGTGGCTTTGCACGCTTCCTGTTTATAGACATACTTGTTATGCGGTCATTACATATGAGAACACTTAACATGTATATTGCCCTTTTTTTTTGCTTTGGTTTGTCAGCTGTTCCACTGTAATCATGTGTGAATATATGATTCCCTCAAATTTCCAGAGCAATCAGCAGGGAGGGGTTCTACAAATCTTGGCTTGGCTTAGTAGCTGGAATTGATCCTTGTTGCCACTGATTCCTCTCCTTCCTTAGGTTTTGCTACAGAACTCACAGAACAGAAGGGCTCTAGCTTCTCACTTTATGATGGGCTTTGAAGACAGTCAAAAACAGGAGACTTACTGCTTTTCTGCCACTGTTCAAAGCCCTATGCAAAGTAAGATGAGATCCAACCCCTCTTCACATTCTCTACCTATCTCAGAAGACTTGGGGGAGCATCTATAATACCTATCATAAAGAAGGAAACCTCATCCACTCTCTAAACAGAATAAATTATATACATCTGAATAATTTGGGGGCTTTCCTGGCCATAGTGTTATCATTTTTTAAAAATCCACCATTTCTCAATGTAGGAAAGTTAAATGTCTTTCACTACAGTAAAAACTGTATGGGAAATTACATGGTTCTCATAGTCAAACCACAGTGCTTGGAAAATGCTATTTGCACCTATTCATTGTGCATACAAAATTGTAGCTCTGCAAGTTTCACAGGAACCTGTGATCTACTGCCACTGACTGTACCACCTATTAACTAGGTGAAGACTTCCTCTGAAAGTTCTTGCTCCTCCTTGGTTACAGCTCCCAGTCTGTGAAATAGCCTGCCTGAGAAGGTCTGCAATTTTTGCAAACATCATAGAGCGACCATTTCTAGAAGGCTGACAATGTTCTAGGGTTAAGCAACCCTCTGCAGCCTAGCACCCAAGTAACCAGGGCAGAGGCAGCACTGCTAGAGCCAGCAGGGCAAGAGAAGGTGACAGGCATGACTTATGCCCAGCATTACCTCCCAGACCTGCACAACCGACAACCAAGTCCAAGGAAAACCACTGAGATGCTGTTTATACCCCTGGGACTCAGCTTGCTCCAGGCATGTCTGGCAAAGCACAACCTGCCGTGCTGGTCTCGGGCTGCCAGCGCACCATCTTCATAGGGAGACGTTGCATTTTTTGGCACTTGGACCATAAAAGGTTGCCTCTCCTGTACTGTGGTTATGTTTCTTACTGGACAGATACGTTTTTTGGTGTAGGGCAGGGTAGCTGTTGTTTTTTATTAACCACTTTTCTATTTTCACTTCGCATTTCACAACAGATGGTGTTGTTTTTACTTGTTGCGATTTGTAAGCCACTATGTGAATGGCATAAAGTGGGATATAACATTTTACAGGGGTGGTCTTAGTGATTCTGGGGCCCAAGGCAAAAGTCCAGGATGGGCATTCGGAATCACTATTACTCCATCATGGCCCCCCTCTTTGGGCCAAGCAAGGGGCGGCTCTTACCCCATGTGAGGACAGCAGAAACTGCCAACCTAAAGCCAGCTGCCTCAGCCCCAGGCAGGGTGGGCATAAGTAGTGTCAGGAGCCTGCACTTCTTCTTTTTCTCCCTCCAGGGGTTGGTTGAGGCCCCTCCTAGCATGGGACCCAGTGCAGCTGCCCCTATTGCCCATTGGCTAAGACAGACTCTGAGATATTAAGTAATAACAGAGCCTGTGATAGGACTACTAAACAGTCCCATGAACCTTCCCCTGCCAAGACCGGCCATTAAAATATGAGTGCTCCCTGACATGCCTTGCAAGTGCGAAAATACCCACCTAGGGTTTTACACACACACAAATCTTCAGCATAGCAGAGCTATCGCCTCTCCCTGCAATTTAAAAAAAGGAAGAAAAATGCAGAGATTTTCTTTTTCTCACCAGGGTTTTGAAGGGTGTGCATCAGTGACACAACGCAAGGCACGAATTAGAGGGAAAATGAATTTTTGTTTGGCTTATCTAGATTATTTGTACAGAGTTCATCCCTGCTGGGGCTTCCTGCAGACCTCATCTATCACATCTGTGTAACAGGAGCCATGTGCTATTACCTCAGAGAGCTAATTTCCATATTGATATAGTTGACAGTCCTGATAGGTTTTCTTGTCCCTGTTTTTTTCCCTTTGTACATAAAGTTCTTCCACCTGAACCCATTCATAATGAGAAAAAGGCACCCCGCGCATTCTTTAGAGCCAGTTTGTGAGTCTGCTGTCACTTCGTATATTTTTCATGCTGAGCCTCAGCACCAAAAACAGTTTCTAGATCTTGTTCTCACAAGGCTTGGCTGTAATCAGGACAAACTCACTTCAGGGGCATATTTTTCTTCTCCTGCACAGGTCCCGTTGTTGAGTCTCTCTGTGAAAAACCACAGGCTCCATTCAGGGTTGAGCTTTAACTTAAATGAAGGCCCAAGTCTTCCATCACCCCTCCCTTCAAAGAGGGAACATCCCCTCAAAGACAGGCAATAGTTTATAATTGTGCCCTGAGAATCAAAACATTGCTAACTGCATGTTCATCAGATTTCTGCCGCAAGTTGGAAGCATCTACCCATTAACTCGCTTTTCTCTCTGTCTCTTTCATACAAACAAAACTACATGACAGAGATCATACTTAGGGTTGACAACAAACCTTGAGAACATAAGATCCCATTAAGCCTCTATTAAAGGGGCAGGGCATTTTGCTCCAGGCCAGTTGGCAACCATACTCACACTGTGCCATAAAAGAATCCCAGCATGTTGTAGTACGATACACATGCTGGATACAGTAAGAATTTTTTTAAGTTTGCAGTAAAAAAATTTGATAAATGCATGCAATAAAATGTCATGAGGAGAAGGGTACAGATTTCCCCCCCTCCTTATTTCTGGCACACAGAAAAGATGAGAGGTATGGAGATAACAAAAATTACAGCTCCCATAATCCCTGGCTTTCATATTCCACAACAGAGAGGAGCTGCTCTTTCTCCTCTAATACAGCCTCATGATTCAGTGCATTATGGGGGAAATAAACAGCACACATAAGGCCCAAACTCACATGCCCTTGAGGGAGGAGTCGTTAACACTGGAAGGTGAATGCTTCTGCTTCCTGGCCCATTGCCATTGAACGTAGCTTGACTTTAAAAGCACAGGATATTAACTCACATGACTGAAGGAAGAGAGACATGGTTTGAGCAGTGTAGGAAGAACTGCAACTAAACTGGGATCAGAGACAAACAGAACTTGCTGCTGTACGCATGCATTCCCTGTGTTTCTTCCACCTCCCCTAGGACACACAGTGGTGTGCTGTAAAGTTATCGCTGACTTATGGAAACCCCATAGCATTTTCAAGGCAAGTGAAGCTCTGAGGTGGTTTGCCACTGCCTCCTTCTGCATAGCAACCCTGGAATTCATTGGTGATCTCCTATCCAAATACTAACCAGGGCCAACCCTGCTTAGCTTCCAAGATCTGCTGAGATCAGGCTCACCTGGGCCATCCAGGTCAGGGCTGGGACACAGACCCGGATTCAATCTTCCTGATTTGATCAAGTTCCAATATGCCATGTCATCCAAATGCAAGTATTGTGTGGCAAATGGGAATCTATTTATTTCCCATGAACCAGGATTCTAAATTGAGACTAAGCAGAAGTTCCAAACCCCACTGGAAAGTAAACGAATAAACCAATTCACCGAATGAGATGTTAGTTATAGGTGTCGTTAATTTATCTCCATGCCGTGAAAAGCTTCATCTGCCCAGTTCCACACATTAAGCCTCTATTCAAAGGAAAGGACATTCCCCCACCCCCACTCCAGGTCTGCTGGAAACCCTAAAAATGTTACATACCCAGTCAGTTCCCACTGGTAATGCTTTGATCATGTTTTAACAAGAAAAGCAGGAAAACACATTTAGCCAAGAAGCTGTTTGGGTGACCTTGGTCCACTTGCTCTTCCGCAGCCTCAGCTAGCTCACAGACTTCTTGTGAGAATATCCGGCTACACCTGCCCTGAACTGCTTGGAGAAAAGGCAGGATAAAAATATGTTAAATCGACAGTCACGTAAATGGTGGACAGAAAGAGAAAGGAAAAAAGGTGGAGCCGGAGTAGAGCTGTAGGATGGATATGAGTAAAAGTGAAAAATAATACATGAAGGTAAAAATTATTTACCTTATGTATTATTTTTTTACTTTATTCATATCCAATCTATAACTCTTAAAAATTATTTATTTTATGTTATGGCCTAACTATTGCTGTGATCCGCCTTCAGCCCGTTTGCAGGGAGGGTGGACTACAAATGTGAAAAATAAATAAAATAAAAAATTATTGCTTGGTGTTACAAACTAAAAATGATCTAAAAGGCTTTAAAAGCCTATGTAGTAGTATTATATCCAGTCTTTATATAAAAGAATGCATGGTATTTTATAACTGCTATTCAGCAGAAGATACAATAATGTCTAGAAGTTCTTTCAGGTATGCTGGTACTATATGTTGAAATAACTCACACAATGCTTTACAACAGGTAAAAACATTAACGGCACCTGCTTTATTATTTTCATTTACAGGCACATAGCAGAAGCTGACTTAAATCCTAGCCTGAACTGGAATTTAAACCTAATATTCAAGTATATATGGTTATAATAGTGTGGAGGGTAGCCTGTATTGTCCAGAAAGCCGTACACAGATAACAGGGAAAATATACCAACCTATGCAGTGTCAAACAGCAAATCCCATCACTCAGTACAACAAGCACATATGATTATACTATCATATCTCTCTGTGAAATAAAGTTTCAGCCCATGGCACCTTTAAAACCAACAAAGCTTTTATTTAAGGTATAAGCTTTCCTGTGCATGCACACTTTTTCAGATACAGAGAAGTGTATCTGAAGAAGCGTGTATGCACACAAAAGCTTATACCTTGAATAAAAGCTTTGTTGGTTTTAAAGGTGCCACTGGATTCAAACTTTGTTCTGCTGCTTCAGACCGATACAGCTACCCACTTGTATATATCTTTCTGTGAAATACTATTCAGATGGCATTTAATGAGTATATCCAGTCCCATTCCTAAAATACCCTCAAAACATGCATTTCGGGACCCTGAAATTTCAACGCTACCCTGCAACACTATACAGCAACACTACACAGTGGTGACAGCTGTTGCTATCAAAACAGTATCAACCTGTGCTGTTATGACAGGTAATATTTTCTTAACAATGCAATGCCAAACATTGCTCAAAATAAGACATAATTTTCTTGGGTCCAAATCCAAACTTCTTGACTACCAGTGGAGACGATTAATAATGTTCATCATTTCCCTGTGTTAATTTCCAACATGAAAGGGAACATAACTTTACATGCTGCTCTGATTCCACAGGTTTTAATAACTGATAAACTTCTGAAATATAATAATACACAACATTAAGGCAGCCACCATAGAAGAATCTAAGTCTGTCGGAAGGAATCCGCTTCTAATACTGGTTTCACTTATGCAGTTGTTCTATTCAGCGCTAATCCTGTGCGAGAGAATCCTCAACAATGACTATGTTCATTTAAATATTGAATGTAGCAGTTCTGCCTGGAAACTATTTCTTCACATTTCATTTTCTTTTCATTTGTCACAAACCTTTAAAATATGTTCAGTCCTTTAATAAAGCTAATCATAATACAGTAATTACATGAATCATGCTTTGATTTTACAAAATCCAACAACTGTTCAGACTTTGATGACGGAACGAAGATAATTTAAAGTGAATAATAAAGAGCAGTTCAACGTGATTTCCTCTCTGGTACTTGGGCTCAAAGCCACCTGCCAACCCTAGGACACTCAGTCTTATGTATGTACGTATGTATGTATGTATGTATTTATACTCTACTTTCCTCCCCAGCAGGGACCCAAGGTAACTTTCTTCCACTTTATTCTCACAACAACCCTGTGAGGTAGGTTAGGCTGAGAGACTGTGACTCGCCCAAGGTCACACAGTGAGCTTCCATGGCAGAGTGGAGACACAAGTCTGCATCTTCCTTTTACTAATCCTGCACAACACCATAGGATATCAAACATTTCTGAAATAATGGGCCCCCATTGCCACATTCTCTTTGACACACACCTTTTCTCCAATTATGGATTTATACTTTCAGTTTAATGTTAGCTCTAACTAACCTGCTAATATCTGTAAATCAGAAGTTTGCAGTATGTACCTTCTCCCCCCCCCCCGCAAGCATAAGAAAGTAAAAATTGAGCCGAACTGGATTAGGTTGCCCCATGCTTGTGCCTTTCCACCACTTTCCTCCTACTTCTGTTGATTATTCCTTTTGGGATAGATGACGATGATGATGACGATGACGATGATGATGACAACGACAATGACAACGACAACAACTGGAACAACAACAACACCAGCTAAGCTTATCCCTTTTAGTTTGCAGCACAGGAAGGAGACTGTTGCTTTGTCTGATGTAAAACCAAAACAAATGTTCAGAACACAGAATGGAGGAGAGAAGAATGAAATCAGCCACATGGGTCCCCCCTGGGGGAAAAGGCAGGATAGAAATGAAGTAAATAAACAAAGAAACAAAATGTAGTGCAGCTCTCTGTCCACTTTGGACTCCTCTGAACAAACATGGGGAAACTGGTTGGCTGGAACTGCCGCCATATAAAAAACATCCTCGCCTTTGGAATACCCAGCCAATCCCTGAAGTGGAGCAGCCACACAGTGGGCCAAACTATTTCCATCACCACCTCAGTTGAAACATTTTAATAACTCATAAAATGTGGCATGTAATGAGCCGTCAAGCTGACCTATGGGGACCCCAGCAAGAGGCTTTCAAGGCAAGTCAGAAGCAGAGTTGGTTTGCCATTGCCTCCCTCAGTAGAGTCTTTCTTGGTAGTCTCATTCCAAGTACCAACCCTGCTTAGCTTCCAAGAGCTGAAGAGACTGTGCTGTACCATGTCGCCTTCTGTCCCAATCTGTAATGCCCTTCAGAAGAAAAAAATAATGTTACCTGTGAGGACCTGTGAGGGCAGCCCAAGATAGTACAAGCATGCAGGTGTGCTTGTAACTTGCAAGCAGGGAACAGGATGAAGTTCTGTAAACCTGTGTGGGGATGAGGCAAGTTTTGTGGGCATGAGCAGTGTCACTGGCCTTCAACCACTGAGTGACGTCTACACGAGTGGCGTCTACACGAGCTGTGCCCCTACCTGAACTGTGCCACATGACTGACATTAGCACTCATTTTTCCTTCTTGCTTTTTTCTTTTTACAAAGGCAAAAGCAAGCAGAAGAAAGAGTAGCACAAGAGGGAGCTCCTTTACTTTAACAGTTGTATGTAAGAGAGAAATTCAGCAGATACAACTCTACTTACATCTTCATGACCAAAGTGAACAATCTGCTGAAAAACCTAGAAGCCATGTCTTCGTTTGTTTCCCATCACCCACTCTAGAGAAAAGAAAAAAGAAAGATGGGCATAAACGAGGTGGGAGAGGGATTCATGGTACCCATGCTGTTGATTCAAAGGTGGAGATCTAGATTTGTAAAGAGTAAAGACAACTGAGTTACGGTAAGATGGCAGTGTAGCCAAGCCCACCAAGCACACATTTATCTAGAATAAAATCTTCCTGAAGCTACAAACATCTCTGTCAGGTGCACTGGAGCCTGAAGAGATGCCAGCCTGACATCTCCGTGGCGACATATGGATGCACATCCATTCCCATGCATTTTTTATATGTGACTAACTGCTCCCTACTTCAGTTTGGTGCTGGAAGCTGACACTAACAGAGCAGCTGGTGCAGCTCTGACTCATGGTTTTGGAACAAGTAGGAGAAGCTGAGACATCCTCAACAGCCTGAAGTGTTAGCCTTAAATTAAAACCTCCATTCCTCAAAATGACTTGAAGGAAAAAATAAAATAAAAGGAAGCTTTAAACATTCACTGGAGTCTCAAAAGCACTTAGGAGTTACTTGGGCCATGGGGAGAAACTAAAGAACAACTAGATGCTCTTGAGGAAAATAATTACTTTAATTATTTTACAGTTCTTACTTTACTGCAGAGTTTGATGCAGTGGTACGCATGGATTTACCCCCAGAAATGGCAACTGTACATCACACTTCCTCTTCATGAGTATTACTTTTCAGTAAATAATTTCAAACTTAATCTGCAACATAAGAGAAGCCAATGTTGGATCAGGCCAATGGCCCATCCAGTCCAACACTCTGTCACACAGTGGCCAAAAATACCAGGTGCCATCAGGAGGTCCAGCAGTGGGGCCAGGGCACTAGAAGCCCTCCCACTGCTGCCCCCCCAACCACCAAGAATACAGAGCATCACTTGCCCCAGAGTCCCTATCTATACCTTGTGGCTAATAGCCACTGATGGACCTCTGCTCCATATGCTTATCTAACTCCCTCTTGAAGCCATCCATGCTTGTAGCCACCACCACCTCCTGTGGCAGTGAATTCCAAGTGTTAATCACTCTTTGGGTGAAGTAATACTTCCTTTTATCCATTCTAATCCAACCGCTCAGCAATTTAATTGAGTGCCCACGAGTTCTTGTATTGTGAGAAAGAGAGAAAAGTACCTCTTTCTCTACCTGCTCTATCCCATGCATAATCTTATAAACCTCGATCATGTCACCCCTCAGCTGCCATTTCTCCAAGCTAAAGAGCCCCAAGCACCTCAGCCTTTCCTCATAGGGAAAGTTCTCCAACCCTTTTATCATTCCAGTTGCCCTTCTCTGCACTTTTCCCAAAGCTATAATATCCTTTTTAAGGTGTGGTGACCAGAACTGTACACAGTATTCCAAATGAGGTCACACCATTGATTTATAGAGGGGCATTATAATATTGGCTGATCTGTTTTCAATACTCTTCCTAATAACCCCCAGCATAGCACTGGCCTCATTCTCATTCATTCTACAGTAGCCTCACTCATTCTACAGTAGCCTCAGGATTGGTCCTCAAAATACAAGGACACATATTCAAAACCTTTAGGAGCCAGCTGGCATTCAATCACTTGAATATATTTACACCATATCAGGAGTTCTTAACCTGTGGTCCATCAACCTCTAGGGGGTCCAGAGATGAGATTCAAGGGGTCCATGAAGTAGACACAAAAATTATTCTTCCCCCCCTTTCATTTCTTTCCTGTTAATTTTGAAAGCAGCCTTAGTGGTGGTGGGGAATCTTTTTTATGTCCAGTTATCAAATCACGCCTGAACACAGGATGCTATTTTACACAGTCAAGTAATCTACAATCATCATCTCCATGTTATGACCTCCATAATCGTTTTCTGATGGCAGGAGTTAATGAAGACATACCCTGCCACTACGGTCATACTCTTTGTTGACATCAGATCATGATGAATTCTTAAGGTTAGAAATATAGACTTTTCAAGTGTTTATTATAAGGTTTTTTTTGCCTTCCAAACTAGTTATTATAATACTGCTTAACAGAGGTGTCAAACCCATTTGTTATGAGGGCCGGATCTGACATAAACATCACTTTGTCAAGCCAGGCCATGTGTGTCATAAAATGCAATGCCAGGCACCAGAGGTATCAACTGTTCAATGGACACAGGCAAACCCAATTAACAATATTATTTTTACTTAGAATGCAAACATGCTTATAACATTAACAGTCTTAAGTATTTCTTTTATTTAACAGTCTTTCATACCTGACACCTAATGCTCTGAATTATTGCATCAAAATCTGAAGTCAACATCTATGCTGTAGCAATCTTGAGTATGCTGTTTATCTCTAATCTGAAAATATACTTTTGATTTACTGTTGTCCCAAACATAGACAGAATTTTAGAAGCAAAAGCCTTAAGTTGGGGTAATTTGGACCCAAAAAATGGTAAAATCTGCTAATGCCAACTTCAGAAAGCTTATCCTTCAGTACAGCATCACACTGCTCCCCCATGTACCTGCTATTTGTGGCATACTTTCACTGGTAGCTGGGCAGCAATGTGAATGTGTCGTTTTGTCAATTGTACTAACTCACTATGTATAATCCGCCTTGAGCACATCTCCCACTTTAGAGAAACTTTTCCTGTCCATCTGTCACAGGCTAGACTGGGTTGAGAGGCAGGAGTCAGGTCCAGTGTTCCCTCTAAGATGAGTTAGTGTGAGCTAGCTCACAGTTTTTTAGCCTCCGGCTCACACAGTTTTGTCTTAGCTCAGGAAGGACGGCTCCAGAGCAAACTAATTTATGCAGCAGTCAAATTGCTTGCTCACAACTTTAATGCCAGTAGCTCACAAAGTGGATTTTTTGCTCACAAGACCCCACAACTTAGAGGTAGCATTGTTCAGATCTGGTCCGAGGTCGTAGCCAGGAGAGTCACAGCAAGAGCCGAATCATGAGGCCAAGAGAGTGGTTGTCCGAAGCAGGGGTCAGGAAGCCAGGAATCTGAATGAGAGCGAGGTCTGAGAACAGGAGCCAAGGGTGAGTGCGAGGTCAGCATGGAGACGACTTGTTGCTTCCACGGAGAGCCCAATCCCAAGGAGGAGCTATATAGGCCTCCGGCCATGCTTCCCTTGGTGGCGGTACTGCTCCTGCTAGTACTCAGGACTTGGCGCTTGTCTTCCCTGCCAGCATGCATCTCAGCAGCGGGTGGCTAAGTCCCTGTGGAGCTGCTCCCTCAGCCGAGCAGCAGGCTTCCTGGTTGCACCTGTACCTCATGGGCTGCTGTAGGACCAGGTGCGGGGGTTACAGGCTCAGGCGCTGGTGGTGGCAAGCTGTCAACTCCCGAGGAATCAGAGGGGGCAGCTTCTGGCTCCGGCAATGCTGGCAGCTCTGACTGTGCTGCCAACTTGGGCAGGAGCCTGGCACGGTCGTCATCACCATGGCACCACCACCACCCCACAAGTAATCCCAGAGATCCTCTTCCCTCTCTGAAAATACACTTCCCCACTACACTAGATCAGCAACTTTTTTCTCTGCAATCCTGGGAGCATTTTTGTGTGTGAAGCAGGGTTTCTTCGCCATTTAGAGAGGTCCACTGCAAAACGTACACATATAAACTCTCCAACAAACGAAGCCACAACAACTGCTCAATCCACCATGGAAATCATGAACCCTCCACAGATTCACCAGTCACCTGTCGATGACCAGAACTCCTAAATCAGCCCTTTTCTCCCACCACTTCTGTGTGATTCTTCCACACCAACCCACTCTCCTCCAAATCTCAAGTCTGCTCCCACTGACCATACCTTTCCTTGCACTTCTGTCCCATTTAGAGACCTGACCTTCCAAAAAGACACACATATACCCCATGATGATGAGATTCAAGCATGGGGACTAACAACTGGGAGACCCAGGTTCATAAGCCCCACTCTGCCATGGAAGTCGCTGGGTGACTTTGGGCCAGTCACTCTCTCAGCCTACTGTACCCTGCACAGTTGGTGTGAGAACAAGAACACAGATAGGGAGAATGACACTTGTAAATTGACTTTGGGTCCCCATTTGGGAAGAAAAATAAGGTACAGAGGCCCAGAAAATAAAAATGATGCAACCAAATCTCATTAAGTCTTTAAGGTGGCTGAAGGCTCCTGTTTTATCTTAGCCTCCAACTGCACCCCTGCTCCTGCATTGCCACCACCTTCAAACACAGGTTCTGAGCACCTTACTTCACCCCAACAGCCATATTTCTCCTCCTCTCCCATAGCTTTCCAAGTGCAGTCCCCACCATGCACCCCACTGCACACACTTCAACCCATGCCCATCCCTCCAGTCCCGTATACCCCTCCCACCAGATACACTCTGGCATTCCTATTTCTACACTTCCCCTAACACCCATTTCCACTAGCAGCTTCACACATAATGACTTTATCCCTCCCTTCTTCTTCCTTCCCTCCTCCCAAAGGGCTGCTTCTCCAGCACTGCAGTGGAGAAAGAGCAAGAGAAGTGGACAGAGGAAAAGGTGGTGGTGATGTCAGCAATGACAAAGGAGCAGCTTCTGCTGCTGAAGCAAAGTGGGAGGCCCAGCACGCACGCACACTGACAGGGAGGTGGCAGACACACACTTCCTTCGACAGGAGGAGGAAAGGGGGAGCAGTTGCACATGTGAGCCTGACCCAACCAAGAGAGAGAGGAAGGAGAGGATGGCCCCTCCAGCCAGCTGACCCAATGTGGGTCTTTGCTCTGCTCTTTCCACCACCACCGCCTTCTGTTCCTTGTCTGCATGCCAGATAAGACACCTAGACAGGCCGGTTCTGGCCCCCGGGCCATATGTTTGACACCCCTAATATTTGTTGGTGCTTGATGCTATTTAGGCAAGGAAACAGTGTGTATTTACACAATAATATAGTAAAGATTTCCAACTTGGTATGTGACCAGTAGCTGATCTGGCCGATTCACAGATTGTTTTTCTGGGGAGGATATCCATAGCTTTCATCAGATTCTTAAAGGGTCCATGACCCGAAAAAGATTAATAACTACTGCATTATATCCTCGCTCTTTCTTCCAATGAAGAATTCCAAAAGAACAGGAACTGACACCAAGGTGCGAGAAGCTTTGATCATAATTGATTATTAGGTAAAAGATATTTTTCTGATGTGTTACAAGCTCAAGACTTTCTCTGTTCTAAAAACACATCAAAGCATGCAGAATTTGATGCTGAGCATCATCCAAACATGGTAGTCTTTTGGGAAAATATCTATAATAAGACTTGCTTTGTATTTTTAATATGGTTAGGGATGATGGATGCCAAGTTCACATTCTTAAAATTAAAGGAAAAATATATACCTTATGTTATCTTTGAAGTGGAAAGAAAGGATAATACAGTAATGCAAATAAATACCAGCATACGTATGGAGTGCACAGTATAATCCTAAACAGAGTAACACTTGTGGAACACATGAAGCTTTCTTATATTGAATCAGACCCTGGTCCATTAAAGTCAGTATTGTCTACTGAAGATGGCAGTGGTTCTCCAGAGGCTGAGGTCTTTCACATCACCTACCACCTGATCCTTTCAGCTGGAGATGCCAGGAACTGAACTTTTATAAACTTTACTGGACTCTTCTTAGGATTGCACATAGTGTCCTAGAAAGAGGGGAAAGTTCTGCTATGCTGACGTCTCATGCAAATACAGAAACAAGCACACTGCAATAGACAATCCCATGATTATGGCGCTTTCACACATGCTAAACAATGCAGTTCCAATCCACTTCAGCAACCCTTTGCAAGTGGATTTTGCCATTTCACACAGCAAAATCCAGTTGCAAAGTGCACTGAAAAGTGTGATATTTAGTGCGTGTGAAAGCACTGCTGTTGCCTGTCTAGTTAAGCATTGCCTGAAGACATAGAGACTTGTAAAGAGGCCAACGGAAAAACTTCATTACTATTCAGAATTTTTTGCTTTACACTCAAATATAGAAAGGCATTCACACAATGCAACAAATGCCTTAATATGGGTTAGACCAGTTTCCCTTATCCAGCATATGGTTTCCTGCAGCAGCCAGCCAGCCCTGCAAGTAGCTGCACTACATTTTCTATTATCTGTTCTTGGCTTCTGGCACTAAAAGGAATCCTGCCTCTAAACATGAAGCTTCCATTCTTATATATCATGGCTAGCCACTTACAGACCCATCTTTGATTAATTTGTCTAAGCCTGTTTCAAAGTCCACCATGCTAATGGCCACCATTACAAAACCCCACTGGGATTTCATTTTAACCATAAATCACTAACAGTGATAGAAAAGTTGCTAGATTTTGGGCTACTGTTATCTCGTTTTACCATGAAGAATGCAGATAAGCCATTGGGATCAGTAAGGTAAAGGTAAAGGTTTCCCCTGCTCGAAGCCAGTCGAATCCAACTCTAGGGATGCGGTGCTCATCTCCATTTCCAAGTCGAACAGCTGGCGCTGTCCAAAGACATTTCCATTGTCATGTGGCCGGCATGACTAGGCGCCAAGGTGCACAGAATGCTGTCACCTTCCACCGAAGCAGTACCTATTTATCTGCTTGCAATTTCTTGCTTTCGAACTGCTAGGTTGGCAGGAGCTGGGACCAGAGACGGGAGCTCAGTCCATCATGCAGTACTCGGGTCTTGAACGGCTGAACTACCAACCTTCCGGTCGGCAGTTCAGCATCTTAACCATTTGGGCCACCACAGCCCTAGGATGTAAACCTAGATATGCACCAGAAATGCCAAAGGCCGCACAGTCAAATTTGCAGTACATCTAACCAGAACTGTCTCAGGCTCTTCACTCAGCTTCCTCAGACACTGAAACCCCAATTCCCACAAAAGGATAAGCATTGTGGTCCATTTAAAGGAAGGAAAGTACATTCCATTTGTGTGCAGCTCTCGCTACAAATTCTGCAGCTACAACACTGCTAAGGTTCCCTTGCTCGAAAGCCAGTCAGATCCGACTGTAGTGTTGCAGTGCTCATCTCTGTTTCAAAGCCGAAGAGCCAGCGCTGTCTGAAGACGTTTCCGTGGTCATGTGGCCGGCATGACTAAACACCAAGGCACACGGAACACTGTTACCTTCCCACCGAAGTGGTACCTATTTATCTACTTGCAATTTCTTGCTTTCGAACTGCTAGGTTGGCAGGAGCTGGAACCAGAGACGGGAGCTCACTCCGTCTTGCGGCACTCTCGGGTCTCGAACTGCTGAACTACTGACCTTCCACAGCCTGCAGTTCAGCGTCTTAACCACTTGAGCCACCGTGGATAAAAAGGACTATGCTGACATTGAATAGACACAGACCTCACCAAACGAGCCAGCAGACCCTGTGCAGCTGCATCAGTGTGGAAGCTTGTGAACTGGCTGTCATAGAGAAAACAGGAAAGCAGGGCAAAAGCAATATTTCTAAAGCAGATCTCTAGCACTCAAAAATAAATAGTGATTGAACAACAGGTTGGTGGACTGACATCTTTTCAACTAAAGATGCGTTCCAGATTTTCAGCCACCTAGAACGTCATACTGATTTCGCCTATGCAAAACTTACACATCGTACAGGCGGTCTCATGTATACCCTTCTCAGTAACCTTTACCACAACCTTGCAAAGTATATCAGTATTACAGATGGTGGTGGCTACAACTGAGAGACAGGGACTTGACCGGAAGCACCCAATGTGTTCACTGTAAAACAGCCAGGGCTACAGGAGTCTCGTGGCATCTTTTAAGACAATTCTTACTTCATTTATACCCTACCTTTCTCCCCAATGGGGTCCCAAAGTGGCTTCTATAATCCTCCTCTCCTCCAGTTAATCTTCACAATAATAATCCTGTGAGGTAGGTTAGGCTCAGGAAGTATGAATGGCTCAAGGTCACCAAGCAAGCTTCCAGGGCAGAGTGGGGATTTGAACCTGGGTGTCCCAGATTCTAGTCCAACACTCTAACCACCACACCACACAGGCTATCTTAAAGACTAACAACAGTTTATTCCAGGGGGGATGCTTAAATACTCCTTTTTACTTTTGCTGCAAAAAATCACAGGTCTACCTCTCTGGAATTATCGTGGGGGCACTATATTAAGGCACTGATGGGGCAGAGTATAAACCAGAAAGCCCTGAACAATCTTCACAGTTTGATAAACCAAATTTATTAGTGATGATGGACAAGCAAGACTCTCACCGTATAATCTGGAAATCAGTTATAATTCCAGGAGAACCTCAGGCCATACCTTGAGGATGGCAACCCCTCTAAGTCCAATGAAGTGTAACTCCGCTTAGGACTATGCTGCCAATACTCAAGTCAGACTTGGAGCTGGGACCAGAGACGGGAGCTCACTCTGTCCTGCAGCACTAGGTCTTGAACTGCCGAACTACAGACCTTCCGGTCTGCAGCTCAGCATCTTGACCTCTGAGCCACCGTGTGTCCATCTTCTAAAATGTACCATAAATTGCCCATAACGAGATTTACTCCTGACTAACCACGATGAGAATCAGATTGTCTGTAGGAGTTGCTTGCAAGTAAACATGCAAAGGATCACTCAACAGTAATATGATCACACCAGATTTACTTGGACCCTATGAAAATGTATAAAGTAAACACTGTAAACGAACTGTGGAATCACAGAACCAGTGATACGGGGTGGAAAATTTTCTGATGCTACGTTTTCCCATGGAAATTTTTTCACCCCAGGCTACTAAGTATATAAATATAGTCTGTTTATCTGCAGTTGTCAGGCCTGTTGTGCTACAAATCACTTATATTAGAAGGACTATATGTTGAATGTGAAACATGAACAAGCCACCAGTGCTTGCCTTCTCTACACCCCCCTTTTTGGTCATCAAGTCACAGCTGACTTATGACAACCCCCATAGGGTTTCCAAGAGATGTTCAGAGGTAGTTTGCCATTGCCTGCCTCCACATCACTATCTTGGTATTCTTCAGTGGTCTCCCTTCCAGTACTAGCCAGGGCCGACCCTGCTTAGCTTCCAAGATCTACCAAGATCTGGCTAGCCTGGGCTGTCCAGGTCAGGGCCTTCTCTAGCTAACATTATTTAAATTCTGAAACTATTTCCCAGAAAGCCCACATCACTGCACAGAACAGGCAGACATTAAGTTAAATTGCAAACTAAGATCAAACTTAAATCATAGCTCCCCAAGGACCACATGAAAGGACACTCAGTTTGACCCCTGCTACGTTTGCCCACTAGACAAAATGGCACCAGTCAGAAACCAGACTTTAACTGGGGACTTCCGGGTTGACAGCCCTGTCTCTTACCCCCCGAAGTTCACCAGTGAACAGTAAATGCAAGATACAGTATTATAATTTATGGAAAGCTCAGTAACAGCTTGTACCTTCTGTGAAGATCGTTTCAGAGGGTTGCCATGTTGGCCTGCGGTAGAACAGCTCGATTCAAGTCCAGGAACACCATAAAGATCAACATGATTTTCAGAGTATTACCTTTCAACAGCCAAGGGACTTCGAGAGTCATTTTAGGGAGTGTTGACTCTCAAAAGCTCATCCCCCCCCCCAATATTGTTGGTCTCTACAGTGCTACTGGACTTGAATCTAGCTTGTACCGTCAGAGGGAAGACATGACTCTGTCCACGCACACCCACACACCCACATCCCAAACCTGCACTGGTATAGCCACAGTTATTACTAATGCTGTAGCAGTAAGAGCCTCCCCTGTATCAACCAGCTATCCTAAGAAGATGCGGGCGCTCTGAGCATCAGAGTTCTGTATGATAAGTGACGCGGAGGTGGGTGGCTCTGCCCTACTTAATCAAGTGCAGAATGCTGCTTTAGCTATAACGGCACAAGCCACTGTTTCATCTCCCTGTCACAAGGCTGCTTTAACTGCGGGTTGAATAATTCCAGGCCTGTCAGTTGTCAACGTGGACAATCTCCACTCGTTTTAAACTGAGTGTTTGGAGGATCAAGCCGTAATAAAAAAAAGAAAAGCAAAGAAAGCAAGGAGCAGGAATAAATGGTCACTTTTGAGCACAGCTGCCTCAAGGTAATAGCTGCAAGCCTCTGAACTCCATATACTGCGACGTATTCAGCAACCACACAACAGGAAGATGATAACTATTTACAGACCATTCAGTCTTGCTCCAGATAAAACATAAAGGGTGGAAGACTTCCTGAGTGAACAGAATAACATGGGCAAATACAAATGTCAAAAAATGAGAGGTGCACCCAAAGAATGGTATCACTAGAAGTAGTTAAACAGTGATTCAAACACTGCGGGAAAAGCATGCAGTATGTGTTTCCCAGGACTGTACCCCTTTGGAATGCAAGTATGGAGAGTGGATTATATGTCCAAATGTTCATCCCTACTAAAAAAACTCCCTGCACACAAAACTAGCGTATTCACCTTTTCCTTGACATGCTAGCTTTCCATACACACAAACATTTATATGAGAAAATATGCTTACGAAGTATGAGATCTTTTAATTTAGGGCATAAGAGAAACACGATAAGAAATGTATCCTGTACCCATTTTATTATGTTATGCACACTTACAGGTAAGCTTGCCAACCTCCAGGTAGGGACTGGAGATCTCCCAGAATGACATCTGATCTCCACACTATATGAACTGTGTATCCATTTATTTAAAACATTTATTCCACTCCTCCTGGGGGAAATGGCTGCTTTGAAAGGTGGACTGCATGCCATCATGCCCTATCCAAGAGCCCTCCCGTCCCTAAACATCACTGTCCCAGGCTCTACCCTCAAATCTCCAGCTATTTCTGAACATGGAGTAACAACCCTACTTACAGATGACTTGTGCTGTCTGCAGTGGAAGAAAGATGGTGGCGCACACTGATCACTGCTTTGATTTCTTGATCAAAATAATAAAACAGCACACTAACATCAGAAGGCTTCCATTGTTACAAAGAATTAGCTTTGATTTAGCCTAGTAACCATCTAACTACAAGCCATTTAACAAGAGTAGGTGTTTGTAAGTTATTATATTGATCAGCACAACCCTTTATTTCATCTGGATTCCCTGCATTCAATATTTTGTCACAGGCTTTAAGTGTCAGCGAAAAAGGCAGGCTATAAATAAAGTAAATAAATATATTTGCAGTAGCAGGGTTGCAAAAATCCAGAAACACTGGAACCTTTCTAACTGGATCTGGCAACTAGGAAAGTATGTGAACGGCAACAACAACAACAAAAGAACTGAAATTCTTGTCTTATTCTGATTAACTTGCAGTGAATTTGCACATTATTATTTTTAGGGATCTGATTAGATGAGGCATTAAACATGGATATAAAAACAGAGGAACATAGGCCTGGATACACATATATCCAGGTTCACATACCCAAGGCTAGCTGCATCTAATCTCAAGCACTCACTCAACTCACAAACTTGGGCTTGCTGTCTTTTAACATGTGGAACAACCCACACACATCCAAAGCAACTCAGTAATCACAACTTCAGAAATATCTATACATATAGGAGTGTTTCATTTTCCACTCTAAAACCTTTCATTGCTCTCCAAAGTATGATAAGCCAATTAAAACAAGGAGAAAGTATATTTTATAAACCTCTCTGGAGGTTCATAAAAGAAACAGAGAGATTTACAGTCCAATCCCAAGGACAGTTCCGCCCTTCTAAACTCATTTACTTCAACGGACTTTGTAGAGTATCTAAAAGAGGAATACACTAAGAGAAAATTGGCAGCAATGCAAAAGCACGCGACAGAATGTTGAAAGCAGCCGTCAAGCTGAGCTATGTGATTTCAATCCTTCATTAGGATGGGCATAACATGTCATTAACCACTGAAAACTTATGAGAACCTGAAAGCAAACTTTAACCCATAGCCCAGAGATCCCCAACCTTTTTGAGCCTATGAGCATCTTTGGAAGTCTGACACAGCATGGTGGGAGCAGCCACAAAATGGCTGCCACTGGAGGCGGAGCCAGACATAGGTTGTGTCCAGACCAGCAGGCTGCCACAGCAGTCTCCCGCAGAGAAAAAAGCCACTGAAGTTAGGTGTGCTTCACAGCATTCACATCGGTCCTGCAACACTGACTGCATTGGGTAGCCGGCCTGTGAGGGCTGGTTCACATGGCTACAACACCACCAGTACGGAGCCATGGCCGATGCACCCCTCTGATTGGTTGGGTTGCTGAAAACAACGTACTGCTGCGCCGGGAATGGGAAGGGCGATCACACAGCTCCTGCACTTCCATGGTGTGCCTGTGCGTTCAGACACCAGAAAAGCCGCCATGGAAGTGCCTCACCTGGAAAACCACCAGATTTCCCTGGTGGCTGTTTAAGGCGTATGGGAGTCATTTTGCAATGAGGTAGGGATGGATGGCTGCTGAGTGCCAGATGCACGTGTCTGATCATGCCGCTTTGATCCAGGGAGGTGAGGTGGCTATGCCGGACCAAATTGCCTGTGTGATCACAACCATAAAATGGCTGTTGCAACTTATCTTCAGTCGCACAGTGAAGATCCTTGTGTTGTGGTGGCAGCTGCCTGCTAAGCAACATTTTTGAAGATCTGCACAGCAAGCCAACTCTCCAATAATCAGTCAGGAGACTTGCTGGGCAAAAGTTCCAACTGGTCCCACCTATTTTTAAAAAACACTTGGTAGGCACCAGAAAAAGTATTGGTGGGTGCCATGATGCCCAGGGACCCCACTGTAGCCACTGTACTTGCTACTTGATTATACCTAATGAGACAGGACCTTTGACAAACAGAATAAAGTCATATGGAAACAGTTGGAGTGTGGGGAGATGACATTCCTGCAGTATCCAAATGATCCGGGATTAATGCCACAGGAGGTGGTGGTGGCTACAAGCATGGACAGCTTCAAGTGGGAATTAGATAAACATATGGAGCAGAGGTCCATAAGTGGCTATTAGCCACAAGGTATAGATAGGAACTCTCAGTCTGGGGCAAGTGATGCACTGTATTCCTGGTGCTTGGGGGGGGCAATAGTGGGAGGGCTTCTAGTGTCCTGGCCCCACTGATGGACCTCCTGTTGGCACCTGGTATTTCTGGCCACTGTGTGACACAGAGTGTTGGACTGGATGGGCCATTGGCCTGATCCAACATTGGCTTCTCTTCTTATATTCTGATGGTGGTGGTGGTGTCCCATCTTATCTTCCAAACAATCCTGCTTCACAGGTTTTGCTGAGATACAAATGCCAGCCCACAATGGCTGAGTGGGGATCCAGTTTTCTTGCACAGTGATTTTTCTTCAGGGCGTTTCTCACCCCCTTTCTTTCTTTTTGGTTATCAACATTATGCCTTTTGTAAAGAGTGGCCTAGTACTGCCTAGTAAGCTCCTTTTTTCTGTTTTGGCTTAAAGACAAGACAGCACAGCGAGCACAGAGATATGGAAGAAATCCAATAAAGAAGGTCAGATCTTATATTCTGCCCAGCTTATTTTTCCTAAGCATACACTGTATTTCTACTAGTACTTTTTGTATATTTTTCTGCCCTCTCAGTACAGAAGAAACTCTAGATTTGTTTTATCTGTAAAGTGATAATTCAATATGAAAGATGACAGAGCAATCCTCAGCCAAAGAACCTGGACTTAAGATGATTTAGCCACAGTAAATGGGACTTTGGCTATGTCAGCTCTGTTGGATTGCCTGATTATATTATGTGAGTTTGCTTTTTCTCACCTGTTCTTCCTTCATTCCTACATAGTGCTGCAGACTAGTCAGGAAAAAGAAAGCAGCCTCTACATCTATCAGAGGTTTAAGGTGCAGAAATCAACAAGGTAAAATGGCATGGAGCAAAACATGAAAGTTAGCCAACGATTGTTCACATACTATTGGCAAAATTGGCAACCACAGCTTGGATCCTACACCAGCCTTCTGCTGATAGAAGGCACTTTCACTCACATAAGAAGGAAAGGATGATTTTCGTCACTCCCTTCTCCTACTGAAGCTCTCCAATTCCACTTCCATGACGTACCAGAAGGTCCACTGACCCAAAAACGACAGTTTCATGGAGCGTAAAAGACTGGCAAGAAGGTGGAGATGGAAGAATTGTTATTTTATGTAGAACAGCTTTGCTCACACACACACACACATATATATATAAATATATATAATTTTTATTTTATTTTATTTGCTTTTGTGTCCAAAAGAGTAGATATTATAGTAAGAGATGCTCTTTTGTTAAGTATGCTACTATTTATTCACAAACAAGAAAGGGGAGGGCAGAAGACAGAGGTGAAAATACTGGGGTGAAAATATCATTGATACCCAACTGAGTGGTCTATGCTGAAAAACTGCTGGCCAGGGCAAAACTCTACCTCACTACGAATGTTGGTCAAGAATGAGTTATCTCAAGAGTGTTTTCTCATGACACTCAGCATAGTAGCCACACTATACTGGTTTGGCAGCCTTTCCCTTCCCACAGGCAGCTGACGGAACTGTACTTCAGTGGGCAGGGAAAGTGAAGTGTCTTAAGATGGCACACTCCCAAAATTTTAGTTCCCACAAGCCTTTCGACACATTTATGAAAAAACTGGCTCTTATATCATCTAATATCATCTGCACCGCGTCAATCCAGCGGAGTGGTTTTGTGGCCTCATTTATTAAGGGAACAGGAACTACCCTATGACTTGTTTGTAACACACTTTGCTAATAAGACATCTCACAACTGTGCCAATTTGGATGCACTTTTGTCTACAGTATCAATTGCGATTTTCTGGATAACTTACTACATCCAAAGGGCATGGATAATATTCATGAAACTCTCTGGGTCATCTGAGCTGTACTGTCTGGCCTTTTGATCCTTGCCTTTCCAAGCTGATTAGAACTTGATTCAGAGGCCTGGACAGTTCCAAAAGATCTACAGAGAATACATCCTTGACAAAAGGAATGGTCACAGTGATTCCTCTACTATCTGGACAATCTGACATGCAGCAAATTGTAGTAATATGAGGGTACGAATCATTCCTTGGCATGCAAGTGTTTTCCTTGTCTCTGACACTGACTAAAATCTACACAGATTTGCTTAGAGAAGACTTGTGACTTTTGTAGTATAGTATAGCATTAATATGAATGTACTATCCAATCATACAAAGGTATAATTTTTGCTCTAACAAGTGAAGCAGTGAAATCCCTATGTCGTCTTTGTTCAAACAAGAACTTCCAATTTTTTTTCTCCATTCATGCTGTCTGAATGTTATGACAAGGTCTCCATTGTTCTGGGGTCAACTGGGTCAGATATAAACAGAAACCTTGATCACAATATGTGGGCATGTTGACGACAACATGGAAGTAGGTGGGTTTACTTCCTGGGATGATTTTACACTCATCTTGAAAGATCATGTTTGAAGCTTGGGATCCAGCACTGCAGCATGATGCTAAGGCTGGTTTTCTTTGGTTTTGGAAGGATTTTTTTCCCATTCATTTATGGCTGATATACTGCATTATTTCTTGGAATTCACTCTTTGCTGCCTTCACACATGCCCTGGTAACCTCTTAATGACATTACTGTGATGCAATCTCATGTGGGCTGCCTTTGAAGACTGTTCAGAAACTCCAGCTGGTCCAAAAAAACATGAACAGGCTGTCTACAAGAGGGAACCCAAGGGGCCATATTACACCATACCATCCCAAGAAGACTTAAAAAGTTGCTTTGGACCTTTGAGGCATTAAAAGTTAGCCCTAGGATGAGTTGCACTTTTCTAAGCTCATGGATTCTGAAGGATGTAACTCTTCTTACTGCAAAAGACTCAGCCGTGTTTCTGTGAAGAAATATTCCAACACCGCTTCCGTAATCTAGGATTCTCTGGCAAAACTTTTGAAGTTTTGCCAGCGCCTGGGGAAAAAATTAATAGTGATCTACACAGGATCTTACTTGGTAGCCATCCTGCACGTTAACACCCTACCCTGACAGGCTCTGCCAGTTCCTTATTATTGTTCTGAAGAATGGTGAAAGCCATCCTGTTAAGGAAGAACTTTTTGCTTCACCTAGGCTGATTCTGCATTGGCTTTTCCCTTCCCTCTGTTGTTTTATGAAACCCAAGTTGGAACACAAATTCCCCTCTGCATTGCATGCTGCTGTCACTTCCTTTGATCTTCAGATTTTATTGAACCCTCCACACTGCATGGCGCTTTGACTTTCTTTGATTATCGGGTTTTATGGTACCTTCTGCATAGATTTATGGCCATTTTATGGCTGTTCAGGGGTGACTTTGCCATTAGTACAGTGTTGCCCCGAGGTATTTGGATGTGGTTTTGAGCTGCCCTTTTTCCTCCCAGTTGAGAATATGTGGAGCGAATGCTAGATGCAGAATCAACGCTAATTTGTTATTACTAGTTAACTAGTTGTTCTATAGTTCTAGTGCATTGCTATTGTTTTTGTAAGCTGTTTCTGGAGGAGTCCTGAGAATTGAGGTTTTTAAAGAAATCTCATACATAAAAACACATTCGTAGCATACTTGCACTCTCAGATTTCATCTGGAAAGCATCAATGGATAGACAGTTCCGCACATCAAAGAACTGCAATCATCACCTCTTTGTAAATAATACCAACTGGTGAAAGGGTATGTATTGCCTCCTGCTCTTCTTGCTGTAACCTCTTTCATAAAACTTACTTAACAAATTGCTTTACTTGCTCCCCACACTTTAGAAATGATTGGTGTGCTTTAAGTAGTGTGATCTGCCTTCCATACAGGTTAATTGCTTCCTTTTACCACGTAATGTTCCTTCATTTCTTCAAACTACACACCATTTTTAGATTTCACATACTTTGCAGTATGTCGAAGTGCAGTAATTAGCTTGTTAGGATGACATCTTGTCAGAGAGGGCACTGTGGCTTTGTTAATGTCACGCCATCTGACAATTCCATTCTGGTGGTGTTTGTTTTGACAACTGAGCCCAGACCTGCCCATAAAACTAGCATGTTCTAGGAGGGCAATTTATATATAGGCAACTACTAAGAGTGAAGGATGCAGACATATGTTAATAAGAAAGGACTACACTGATTTGATCCCTAGCTGTTTCTCAGTGTTTGGCATGAATATAGGCAGTGTTCCCTCTAAGCTGAGTTAGTGTGAGCTAGTTCACAGTTTTTAGCCTCTGGCTCACACATTTTTAGCTCAGGAAGGATGGCTCCAGAGCAAACTAATTTATGCAGCAGCCAAATCACTCACTCACAACTTTAATGCCAGTAGCTCACAAAGTAGAATTTTTGCTCACAAGACTCCACAGCTTAGAGGGAGCATTGAATATAGGTATGCCTTTGTATGTGAATGCCTTTTTTAAAAACACTGACATGTTAAATTTAATGTTTACATGTCATCTTAACTCTTCCATGGCATCAGAGGAAAAAGAGCAGGTGTGATTTACTTCTCATATCTGATCTGGTCAACCAGGTGCAAATCTGCTTTTAGATATTCTGGCTTGCATATTCTTTCCGTTCAGCAGCATTCTGACATCACATCACTATTAAGTCAATAGCCCTGTTCACAAGTTACAGTGGACACACATACAATTTGTGTACAGTGCACACTTCAATGCTCTTTATATGTGCATTGAGTAATTCTCACATTATATGTAATACATTTACAGCTGTATGTATGATAGAAGCCCCACAAATATCCAGATTCTGGTTCCCAGTTTAATTTGTACAGTGAATATGTATCAGCTCTTTATCACAAACAAATGTACACATGTGCAAGCGGGTTATAAATGAGTTCACTGTAACAGGGCTTGGATGTGCAGAAACCTAGCTTAATGTCATGTCCATGCATGCACCTCACTCTTCCCATTTCTCCCTTCCCTTCTCAGTTGAAACACAATGAAGGAATCCTGTTTTTAGTACTGATTCTTCCTGACAGGTGTGTGGCTTAACTGCAGGATTCTAAACTGGGGTTCCCATCCCAGTTAAGCCAGAGGGTGCAACGTGTATTTGCATGTTACTGATAATGGAGTTAGCTTGAAATCAGAATTCTTTCATCATACCTGCTCTGATGCAAGAAAAGAGATGGGAAGGGAGAGATCTGTGTGTGAGCCCAGCAAAGAAGCCAAGTGGATGTACATTCAGGCTTAATGTCACCTTGCCACAACTAACATCTGAATACAGCCTCCGCCTGGCTTGCCTGTGGTCACTCCATAAATCTCATTTACAAAATAATGTTGCCACCTGTCTAATCATCTGGGCTATTCAGCCATTTGAAAGGGGAGGAATTCATTCTGGTGAGCTTCTCCTCATAAATATTTCCCTTCCTGCCTTTAACAAATGAGGTGCATCATATTTTGCCATTAAATGTCTGAAAAAGAAATCAATAGACTAAGAGGGAAAGATCAAGGTTGCACACGGCAAGAAGAGCAGGAACCACATTTAATCTGTCAATAGTAAATTACTGTCATTGGTGGAGAACCAGAAAACTTGGCACTCAAAACCAGGAGGATTGGCTTTACATAACAAAGTTCCTACAGAATGAGCAACCCATGAACACTGTTGTTAGCTCTGTATTTTTCAAGTATATAAAATATATACAAGCTTAATTCTTGCCCTGCTTATGCTAACAAATGTCCCTGTTCATTACAGTTTCAGCTGAGAAGGAAGTAACAATTCTTCCCAGAGAACTTCAACCACATAAATGTAATTCATCTGCTCTGAATTAGACTTCCTATTAAAATTCACAATTCAGGTTAAACTTCGCACTTCTGGTAAGCCTAATATCTTACTCTGAAAAATTCCAGCTACAGTCTTGAAATGTTCACTGCCTTTGATGACTCCAGTGTGGATTCATCCTTGATCAGATTATTTTTTCCTTGCATTATCTATAACCCTGCAAAATGTTAACCCTTTCAAAACAAAGTGTGTATCTGAGACATTTTAAGCTTTTTACATAAGACTAGCTCCTATAATTTCACGATAGCTGTAGTTCTGTGCTGCCAGGGCAGGGTGGAATTTGGGGAAGGGGCCATGGCTCAGTGGCACAGCATCTGCTTGATGTGCAGAGGGACCCAGGTTTAATCCCAGTACCGCCAGTGAAAAGGAGCAGGCAGTACTTGATGAGAAAGACCTCAGCCTGAGACCCTGGAGAGCTGCTGCCAGCCTGAGTAGACAATACTGACAGTGATAGACCAGTGGTTTGATTCAGTAGAAGGCAGCTTATATGTCATGTGTGGGACATGTAAGGGGGGAAAAGAGGGTAAGTGTGGGCAGGAGCTCGGCCACAGAGTGGGGCTATGGGTCAGTGGTACAGTACCTTCTTTGGATGCAGAAAGCCCCCGGTTCAGTCCCTGGCATCTCCAGTTAAAAGCACCAAGTAGTTGATTGATATGATATGATATGATATGATATGATATGATATGATATGATATGATATGATATGATATGATATGATATGATACAAATAATCTCAGTTTAAGATCTTGGGGAGCCACTGCCAGTATATGGGCAGGTGACACTGACCTTGAGGGACCACTGGTCTGGTTCAGTATAGAACAACTTCATTTGAGGAGGCAAATCAGCCCGGAAGATTGAACAGCACAGAATCCAAAGCCAATGATAAGCTTCTAAAAAGAGATAGTTAAAAGTACAGACCACAGCAAGGCACAGGGTATAGATGGGAACTCTCAGTCTGGGGCAGGTGATGCACTCTATTCTTGGTGCTGGAGGGGGCAGCAGTGGGAGGGCTTCTGGTGCCCTGGCCCCACTGCTGGACCTCCTGATGGCACCTGGTATATTTTGGCTGCTGTGTGACAGAGTGTTGGACTAGATGGGCCATTGGCCTGATTCAACATTGGCTTCTCTTATGTTCTTATGTTCTTATGTAAGGCAGAAGAGAAGAAACCAAAGAAATAGAATAGGGTCCAGCACAAGCCAAGGAGCATGAAACACAAGCTGTTGTCCAGCCTGCCAGTAACTTTTCCCCCCATTTCCTTTTATAGGAAGCTGCTGTTAGTGTTGCCACCCGAAGAGCCGCAACACAAGGGAGACATTGTGAGGTCAAAAGAAAACGATGTATTACTTGTGTTAGAATATTACCAGTACTTTATTAGAAAATGCCATCCTTGTAAATGTGTTAAATTAGCTTTTTGCAGTTGCAGTGCATCTCTTCTATTTCAGAAATAAACAGGGAACACGTCCTTAAAATAAGAAAAAGCAAGGTTAGCTGCGGGCAGGCTGGAGTCGGTGAGGGTACACAGGTGTTTTACTTTGCCTTGACTTCCTTGCTGCAGCGCTGTTTTTCAAGAGCATTCCCATGACATTGTCTGCAATTCGACCTGCTTCTGTGTTTTCTCTGCTGTCTTCGGACAGATCACAGTCAAAGAGCCTTTGGGTGCTGTTAGGAGGAAAAGATGTGTGCTTCTGCAGGCCCACCTACAGTGGTCCCATTTCCCTACCTGAGTTCCAGCAGCCACCATTTCCTTCCCCCCACACACACCAGTGAGCTTTTGTGTGGTTTTCCAAAAACATAAGTGACAGATAGACCTCTATAGTGTTATATTGATCTATTGCAATAAAATACTAATTCCAAGCTTTTGAGCTTTTTAAATGGTACTGGCTGCACATTTCTCCCTACAACTCAGCAGTGAAAGGGGCTAGAAGCACGCCGATCTAAAAATCAAAGTAAATTGTTGCAACAGGTTATTTTAATGTTATTACATTATAGTGGCGTAGCTATTTTTAAGCCTGAAAAACATCTCTATTGGTAGGTGGGGATGGTTAATAGCAGTCACGGAGAGATGAGACAAGGAAAGTGTGGGGGAAACTTCCATGCCGATGCTCCCAAATGCCTCTGCACTTGCAGCAGCAATGACAGCTACACAGAGAATCATTTCCATGTGGAAGCAGCCCAAGACTTCTCAAATAGTATCAAGGGAGTCTCCAATACAAGGCACTGTGCCGCTGAGAAGGAGCAAAGTACATCCCACTGAACTCAGAATGTTTTAACGTTAAATAAACTATCAGGCTGTAAATCTTATATATTATTATTATATCTCTCCTATATTATAATTGCATTTTAGTCTGGTAACATGCTATGCCTGCCAAAATGAGTTGGCTCCATGATGTGTCAATCACAAAGTGTCTCTATCCACTGGCTGCATTGCCTGAGTTCTCTCCCACCCACTGCAGCCTAGTCCACTTTCTCTGATTGGGCCAGTGTTTCAAGGTCATTTGCATATGGAAGCTGATTGGATTTCACTCCATTTCACACCTCAAACTCTCCCCCCACACACAAGACAGTTGGGACTGTCAGTTGCATATGCAACCTGGTGTGTTTTGAGGTAAAAATATGTCCTCACTCACAACACATCACTTCCCCTTCAAAAGAAACAAATCCAATAACACAACCATGCCACACCACAAAAAAGACAGTTCATACCACAAGCAGAATACCACAAGGCAAAAAAATGATAGGAAAAGGTGCCAGCAGTCACCCCATTACTGCCACAGATATGTACCTGAGAGCACTTCAGAGGATGGTGTGCAGGTCCCAGGTTCATGTTATAAAAGCTGCCTGGGGGATTATGGACCATTCACAGACTTTCTACCTTAACATACCTCACAGGGTTGTTGTGTGGATCATATGGGGGATAGGAGAATGATGTCAGCTGCTTTGGTTCCTACTGCAGGGAAAGACAGCCATTTCCCTAGGCAGAGGCTGGGGGGTGGGGGGGGGGAGATGTAAACCTGAAGACAGACAGGCAGATAAAGGTAGGCTGATGGTTGCCTGGAAAGGACACAGGGTTGTGAGCTCCAGGTTGGAAAGTTCCAGGATATTTTAGGGATGAAGTCTGCTGAGGGTGGGGTCTGAGGAGGAGGAAGAGGGGGACCTCAGACAGATACAGTGCCATAGACCCCACCCTCTAAACAAGCTGTTGCCAATATCCAGGCGACAGCTGGAGAGCTCTTAAAGCTCTGGTGCTAATTCAAAGTGCAGGGGATGTGTTGCATTCTGGCAGGGGACACTGTGAGTGTAGAAAATGAATTATCAACAGAGTAGTGTTTTGGAAAATCTTCGGGAATTGTTTGGTCCATTTACCATGGGGCATCCATCCAGAGCCTCTGGCATTTTCTCACTCTGCTGGCACCAAAACCAGTTTAAGGCAAAATAGAGATATGGACACTTTTCCATCCTGCTTTGCATCAATCTGTCTTTGTTGGCAACCCTAGGCCTGCCAGCACTCTCAGGGTGACTTCATGCCTCCTGACTAGCATTACTTCACTAGCCCTGGCTGCTTGCTCCTGTTCAGCAGGAGCCTCCCTATGGAAGCTGCCTGGGTCTACCAGCCACAAACTTTCTGCCTAACCTACCTTGCAGGGTTGCTGTACAGATCACAGAGCGGAAGAGGAGAATGAAGTAAGCTGATTTTCTCCCCACTAATGAGAAAGACAGAACTTTGCCTAGGAAGAGGCTGCTGAGAGGGGAGGAGATAAAGTTGCCAACTTTAGGTATGGAAATTCTTGGAGATTTGAGGGGTGGAGCCTGGAGAGGGTGACGTTTGAGGAGAGGTGGGACCTCAGACAAGTACAGTGCCATAGACTCCACCCTCCAAACAAGCCCTTTCATCCTGAGGAACCATTGTTGCCAATTTCCAGGGGAGGGCTGGAGATCACTTAGAAATACAACTGCTATCCAGAAGGGAGGGGGAATGAGATAGAAAGCTGAAGTCAGACGGGGTTATAAAGGTAGGTTGATTGTTGGCTGGGAAGGAGATAGGGTTGCCAACTCCAGGCTGGGAAATTCCTGAAGATTTGAGGGGTGGAGCCTGGAGAGGGTGGGGTTTGAGGAGGGGTGGGACCTCAGACAGGTACAATGCCATAGACTCCAACCTCCAAACCAGCCATTTCCTCCTGGGGGAACCATTGTTGCCAATCTCCAGAGGAGGGCTGGAGATCACTCAGAATTACAACTGCTGTTCAGATGGCAGAGATCAGTTGCCCTGAAGAAACGGGTGGACTCTATGTCATTATACCCTGCTGAGGTCACTACAGCAAATTGACACTGAGTGCCCAAGACCAGGCCACCTGCCCAGAGCCTCTTTCTAGAGCTCGTTGTATGTATTTCCACAATGGGCCTTATTTCTAGTTTTGCATAAAGGTCAAACATGCATGTCCTGCCTGACTGAATCACTGGTTTGCAGTTTACGACTTCCAGTCCCACAGTGTAGCAGAACCTTAGGACAACAGACAAGTAGTCACTTTCCCAAGTGATTCTTTGTAGCACAGGATAAGGAGCTGCATACTATTTATATTTACTAAAGGCTTCAACTCTTTATCTAAGGCCTTCTAAGGAATAGATAAATTGGAAATATTTCCTTTTAGAAAGTAATAAAATATATCTAAAAACAGAAATCTGGATGTTATCACTATTATCCTCCTGTATACAGACCCATGTTGAGCAAATGCTGAGGAATAACCATTCCCTCCTACAATAAAATATCATAAATATGTTAGAAAGTTACACGCTCAGATACCCCACCTACCTCATTATCTGCTTTGCCTCTCCATGTGTTCATTTTGTTTTGGCTATCCTGTCAATCACCCATATAAATATATCAGCAAGCCCCAGCTTAGAGTTCTTCCTTAAGGAAGATAATCGTAGTAACACATTTCTAAAAGTTGGTGGTTCATAGCTTCATTTTTAGAGCTCAATTACTCCATTGTGGTTAATCTAGTAGATAATTTGATTAACTTTTCTAATTTGCTTTAATATGTATCGGAGTTGTTCAAAACCTTCCCTATAAAATGAAAGCCAGCATCAAGATTTGTTTTGAAACTGAATTTTGCAGGTTGATTCAAAGGAACATCTTATCCAGTAGATGATACTTTTTCATAAACAACTTCCTGCTCATCAAAATAAAACTAAACCACAACTATTGAGTCTGAGGACAATCGCCTTGCTTTAGAAGAAGAAGGAGAGATTGGATTTATACTCCACTCTTCACTGTCCAAAGGAGTTTCAGAGTGGCTTACAAACTCCTTTCCCTTGCCCTCCCCACAACAGATACCCTGTGAGAAAGTGGAGCTGAGAGAGCTCTTTTGTGGACTGCCCTTGAGAGAACAGCTCTGAGAGAACTTGTGACTGACCCAAGGGCACACAAGCAACTGTGTGTGGAGGAGTGGGGATCAAACCCAGTTCTCCCAGATTTGAGTCTGCACTCCTAACCACTACACCAAACTGCCTCTCTTTAACAGGACTACATTAATGTAAACAATTTGTGGATCACATATTTCCATATTCCCTGTTGATTTTACTGGAACTTGACATAAAGGATATATAATGCAATCCTAAACAGAGGTAGATCTGGCTGGGCCCATTGACTTCAAAAAACATAGAAGGGTATAATTGTGCTTAGGATTACATTGTAAGGACCATTGTTCATGGAGTTAACTGATAACAACCTTCCTTGCAAGCACATGTAAATGTCATCTCTTTGGTGAGAACCTGTTCATGCATTGGAAAGACTACAATGAAAGGACACTTATTTGCCTTCCACCCCAACTGCCTGATGTCTAGAATCAGAATAATGGAAGGTGAAAATGCAAAACAAAGTGGGGTAAAGCCCGCATGGTGAGACTGTACCCCAGTGGGCACTGTGCTTTCATTATCACAGTAATCACCTGGAGGTCAGTTTCAGAGAAAAGGCAGGTTAAAAATGCTCTAAGTAAATCAATAATAAACATAAAGAAATATTTAATGAATGGAACAAGGAATGGAACGGTTCCCACCAGGCGACTCCTGAAGTGGTAAGTGTCTTACGTGTTGCTTTTGCTCTTACCACCATTGCTCCCCATGTCAAATGAGAATGCAGTCCTATCCTTCACGAGAAACACCAGTAGAATGCAGGGCAAAAACAAGGCACTGCAAGTGACAGTGGCAAAACTGAGAAACCTATCACGGCCATTTGACCCCCTGCAGAGTAAGAATGCCCGGATTCTAGAATGCACCCTTACTTAATAGAATTTATCCCCGCCCGGGCCTTGTCCTGCTGCCTCCTCGTCAATTTTTAAAACATTTATTTGATTTATTTGATTTGTTTGATTTATATCTCGCCCTCCCTGCCAAAGCAGGCTCAAGGTGGCTTACAAGAGGGAAGGGAAGCCCCAGGTAGGCTTACAAGCAAACTTCCCGCCAAGGAAAGACCTGAACCTGCCACATTGACTTAATAACTAGCTGCCAGCCTGGACTCAACATTTTCAATATCCCCTTTATATGCTGGATTGCATTTTTAAAATCCTTATCTCAGAACTGAGAATACCATTTAAAGTCTGGATGTACTTTCTTTTTATTATGATTATGGCTGCTATAATTAGAGTATACAGCTAGCTTTAAAAAAATGATTTCTCATTTGCCTCTGGATCAGAAACGCCTCCCATGTCTTTTTCTATTAACCAGGTATTGTGGATTTTTTTTAATGCTGCATTAAATTCATTCGTTCTTTATTACGATCATTTGACCAATCATATTACACACTTTTACAAGAGGCATTAAAGAAATATGAACCATTACCAGCATTTATGGCAACGGTTCGCTTAAAGGGCAGGTGCACTTTTTAAAATAGACACTGTGAAAATAACAGGTTCCACTGCAGGATTTTTTTTTTAATGTGTGAGACTTTAGAAGTGTTTAGATATGGTCTAAATCTAAGGAAAACAGGAACCCGGAAATCTAATGGCAATGTAACACACAGGACTCTGCCTTGGTTGTGCCTGAGATGCGACTTGTCACACGACAATCTCTGAGGTTGTCCTACCAGTTCTGGAGCCAACAACATGTCAACTGTTTAAAAAAGAAAGAAAGAAAATACAGAGCCCAATATGGCAGAAAATTGGATTCACTGGCTGACTACGCCTGTGGTTCCTGCAGAAGACATCACATGGCGGCACTTATTTCTGTTTCTCCAACAAGGGCTGATGTGGTATAGTGGTTAATATGTCAGAATATGACCTGGGATGACCAGGCTCAAATCCCCTACTCCACCACAGAAGCCTGCCAGGTGACCTTGGGCCCATCACCATCTCTCAGCCTAACTTACTCTCACAAGGGTGCTGCTGTACAGATTAAGTGGAGAAAGGGAGTAGGATACGAAAAGCTGCTTTGGTCCCCAGTCAGGGAGAAAAGTGGGATATCAGTAATGACAGCAAAAAGAAGACATATAACTATCACGATGGTATAATTCTGTACGTATCCTGACAAGTTCCAAGGCACCAAGTTTTAAACAAAGGAAAGTCACTAAAATTCCTAAATGTATTTCTTTTGTGAACCAGATTTTTTTTGTGCAGTGGCTGACATCGCATTTCTCTATACTTACCTAGCAAAGTCACCAAAACAAACATCAGTTAGGCTGTTGCCACCTGATAGGAATAAAAACAGGAGTGGGTTGGTGTGAGGGATAGTTTAGATCCATGCAAATTAATGCCTCAAATGGAAAAAAGGCAACAAATAAGAAATTGAAATTAATACAGTTCTTTCCATTAGAAGTAGATGAATATATAAACACCAAACTGTCTTAACATGAAGAATTATTTGCATGACCTAGTTGAAGATAACCAGAAAACTGTCACAAAACAGTACAAATTAGTGCAAAGACAGCTATGGATTCTTGTGGGATATTGGTTTTTCTGCATGCACAGTGGTTCCATGAATAAGGAATGCAACTATAATGTCAAAAGCAGACTCGGAAAAACGTTTGCCTAGGCTTGATAGCCAGTCAATGTTTCAGAGACAATCCTAAACAGATCAGCTCAGAAGTAATCCTCATTTTATTCAATGGGCCTTATTCACAGGAAAATATCCTTAGGCTTGCAGCCCCAGAGGCTCAGCTTCCTCACTTCCTGCTCCACAAAGTCTATCTGCATCACTTTAATACTTGATACTGAACTAGGAGGCTTCACATATGTGTTGTGTACGCATATAGCTATAGCAGTGCCTCCCCTTCAACCTATGACCTTGATATTCAGTGCCATTTTGACAGACATTCTCTGTCTTTCTGTATTACCGATATGCCTATTGTAGAATATACAAGGGGTTTTCCCTGTTGGTTGCTGGGTATTTCCACTAATGGCCTAACAACCATATTTGGGGATCCCTTTCATATAACAAGTCAGAAGGGTTGAACTATCAATACACGATCAATAATTGCTTTATTGTATTTACACAGGCCAGTGTTTAAAATATTATGCAATTTTGAGTTTCTGAGAGTTGTGCTGTCCCTTTTTCTACCATCTGTAGTATGAGAAATATGTTTAAGATACCATGTTCCTGTTGTATTTTTACATTTTTATACAATACATTTTTTTCCAAAAATAATGTTGATGCCTTTAACTTGAATGTTATTTCTTATATAACCAAGGAAGAAAAATAAGATACATTCACTTTCAAAAATCAATCACAACATCAATCTTTACTACTTGCTCATGAGTAAAAAGACCCCTAGTTACCATTATAACTAAATGTGTTTTTACGCAGGGGCCTTAATAATATTTTGCCCTCCGAATGTTGTTTGCTTACTGCTCTCTAAATATTTGATTCACTGCTCATGCTGTTCTTTAGGAATGTGATTCACTGATCACTATATCCAGTGAGAAACCTTAAAATTTCACTGAATCAAGGCATTAAAGCAAGCATATGAATCAAATCAGACTTCCTCTATCATGCTCCCCCACAGCATGAATTAATTTGGCCCTTCCTGCTTTTGATCTACTCTTCAAATTCATCTTTGTGAGCCATATTCCTTGGGTGCAGGAAAGAGAATGGGATGTGTCTGCTCTCAGGATTTTCCAGTAAGAAGTGAAAGCAGAGTGAATACCAAAGAAAGGTGTCTCCTCCTATAGACTCCAGTATCAGCTTTCACTTTGCAGTTGCTTCGCATAACTTGGGGGAAATGTTTTGTGCCCAACTCCTAGCCTCCAAAATGGATCTTGTGCAGCAAAGACAGGCTTCTTCCTATAGCTACTCATAGCAGACAAAAATGGGCTGGACAGATGAGTGATGTGATATTATAAGGCAGTTTCATACATTCACGCGTAGGTCATAGCCAGGTCAGTATTGGCTAAATACAGAGATAAGAGCCAAGCCGAGCCAAGCCAAGCCATGGATATGGACACAGAAAGAATTCACATGCCTGTATGTATCAATTCACATTGCCAAAGGAGTGAACATCTGGGTCTAGTCCAAGTATATTTTTATAACTGGCAAAGGAATAATATCCCACACTGGCTTTCAATGGTATTAATCAGTAAGATTTAAGAAATAGGGCACTGTAATTAGGAAACAACTCCAATGCACCTATATCTAATTCTACTTCAAAAAAAACATGGTAAAGAAAGGCATTTGGGAATGTAATGGCTTATCAGTGAAATTTTAGTGTATAAGAGAAAGGTCTTACACATTCTACTGTTTTATTATGAGCGTTTAACTCCAAAGTTACCATAAAAACAGAGCATCTTAAATATAATTATTGCAATCTATTAGGTGCTTGGTTCCCAAGGGAGTCCCTTGGGAAGGCTGACATGGTCAAGTAGGTACTCTCCTACCCACAATCCTAGTAGGCAGGAAGGAAGTGGCTCTTTCTGTCCCCAGAGGGGAGGGAAGTGCCTGTCATCTTCAGTCTGAAGACTTCAGCAGTGAATACAAACATCTACATTGTGCATCTCTCAGGATTAGACATTCCTGAACACTACTATACTGACTCTTGCCAATATAGATCAGAAAACATGACACATCAGAACGAGAGAAAAAAAATATCTCAACAGTGAAGAAAATATGAGAAATTTAAGCCCAGTGACCTACTAGTAATCCGATAACACAGAGGAGGGAATGTGATGGCCCCACCAGCAACATTCCCAACACTGAAGGAAGGCATTATCCCTAGCTGTTTTGTACCTATTACTGGTACTAGATTCACCACCTGAAGTCACCTCAATTTGCAGGTAAGGAGGATTATGATTCATAGCATAAATGAACTGCATGTAATTCCCTTCCCTGCTCAATATGTTTGATGGTGTAGGAAGCCAAAGGGCTATTAGTTACAGTCTGGTGACGGTATATAACTTTATAAAACAACAAAGATGTTACTGAGGCAGATCTCTGTTTCTCGGGGAACAAAATAAGCTTGCAAAGAAGATGACAACTTTAAAATCTAAATTAAAACTAGAAAAGGAAAAGTATGTCTGCAATCATTTTAAAATTCACGTATTCCAATATTTGGCATCAGTGAATTCTTTTAAGCCTGTTTCCAGGTAGTTTATTAGTTGACCCAGTTCTCACTTAGCAGCTGCCAGAAGCTTGCTTTATTCCATGACAGCATTACAGTTATAAACAACTTAGTGATTTAAGAAAGGCTTGAATATATTCTTTGAAGAGGCTTTAAAGGGGGGGGAATGAAGTTTTACTTCCCATTTCCTTAATTTTCTATGAAAACCGGGAATTCAGTTTTTTAAGTTCTGAGAATATCAACTGCATTTTCTAACTTCAGCCTATACCACAGCACTTCAATAATGACTCCAATAATCAAACTGAATGGAATACGGAGTTGTCCTTTTTTTAAGACCTGTAGCAGCATAGCAAGGAAAATGGCCTCTGCAAGAGGCTAACAGAGGAAAATGGCACCACTGTGGGAAGAACTATGAAAAATACACACTTCACTGTCCAGATGACATAATGCACTTGGGCTGCAAACTCCCCTCCCCCAAATCATATCAAAGCCTTCCCTGTAGAGGAGGTCGGGAAAGCTCCCGTGTTCCAGGCATTTCACCAACTATGTTAAAAAAGAATTTTTCAAGAGGGCATTTTTATTAAGGAAACAGCTACACCATAACAGATTGGCCCTAGAAAATGCACTGTTTCTACTCTGTAATACCATGTACTGCATTGTTTAACATGTCACGTTTATGACATGCTTTGTTCAGACAACATTTCTGCAGTGCCAAGCCCTATTACTTTGTTTATTAGATATATCATCGTATTGACGGCAATGATTAACATTTTGTAATCCATCATGAGTCTCAAAAAGAAAGACAGACTACAAATAGAATACAGAATAAATACAGATGCTACAGATAGGAAAATGTCCTCATGAGTTTCCAAGATGTGCTAAAAATAAAGGTGTGTATACCTAAAAGTAAAAACATAGTTTCTTAGCATTTCTAATAGCATCTTTCTGCTTTAAGTCAGACAGCTGGCATTCATTATTAAAAATACACTCAACTATTAAAAGTTTACTTAACTATTACTTAATCTATTTAACTATTAAAATGCATTTAGCAAATAATTGTCCTTATGTTTCTCTTTGAATGAGTCCATGATAGAACGGCATGCAATTGTCCAATTGTGATTACAACTGGGTGAAGCTAGCCATAATCGCCAATAGCAACCAACAAGCAGGCCAGCTCCTCAAATATGTCCCCAGAAGAATGCTGAGATTAGCGGATAACAACCTGCTGGTGATCCCTGTCCGCAGGGAGGTCTGGTTGTCCTCAACTAGGGCCGGGGCCTTCTCAATCCTGGCCCCGACCTGTTGGAACTCTCTGCCAAATAACACCAGAGCCCTGCAGGATCTGATGCAATTCCACAGGGCCTGTAAGGCAGAGATGTTCTGCCAGGCTTTTAGTTGAGGGCAGCAATAGGAGGTTGAGACTGGCACCCTCTCTTTCTTTCTATGGCCCCCACCTCCCTCCTCTACCCTGCGGGACAGCAGTGTTGGTGGCAAAGAAGGATCTTGGATCTGTTTAAGTTACTGTTTTTGTTGGTGTTTTTAATTATGCATTAATTGTACTTTTAAATGTTACAGTTACAGGGTGGGCGATTCATAAGACAAAATAAATAAATAAATAAATAGTGTACTTTTAAATGTTACAGTTGCAGGGTGGGCAATTCACAAGACTAGATAGATAGATAGATAGATAGATAGATAGATAGATAGATAGATAGATAGATAGATAGATAGATAGATAGATAGATAGATAGATAGATAGATAGATAGATAGACAGACAGACAGACAGACAGACAGACAGACAGACAGACAGACAGACAGACAGATTCAACTTCAGTCACAGATGTGACAGAAACAACTGGACCAAAAACTGTAAACATAGATATACTATTACTATGGGTTGTCCAAGTAATTTCACATATAACACAAATACAAACAGCTATAATTAACATCTATCCACATCACATGTAATATTAATTAAAATACTGTTCCTTTTTTTAAAATCAGTCAGTCATGCCCATGCATCAACTAAATCCAACGCTGATCATCAGAGTCATGCTAAAACACATCACATGTTTCTAACAGGAGAGGACTGTGAGCTATAACTGCAAAAACACTGTTCTACTACAAAGGAAATGACGTAGTACAAAGTTTTGTATGGAAAGGAAAGATCACTAACAGTAGAATCCAATGCAGAATTACACAGGCCTATGCACATAGAAATAATTGGGGAAGTAACTTTGTATAGGATTACATTGTAATTCATAAAAACTGTAAGCTATAAAAAGAAAACATCCACAATTAGCTCATAATGGAGCATCAGAATGATGCAATATTAAGAGCATTTGTCAATCACTGTTGCCAAAATTACTGCAGTAATATATTTTAATTTTCAGAAGGGCATCAGCTTTGCTACCTGAATGCATGACAACTGGCTAAATTCAATATTCTGCTTCCTTTAATGTGCAGTAAAAGGTAGCCAGGGACACACAAAACAGTTAAATGAGTCCTACTGAAGACTAGCATGTGGAGCTCTATGCTAGGCCTAGCTAAAACTGCACCATAACAATGGCCACCTATTTACATTATATCAGGGGCTTTCTAATATAACTGTTATATACTGAAAGGCTCTTGTAACATACATAAACATAGTTCTAAGTCAGTATTATACAATCTCTAATAGACCCATTTTCATTAGCATTTCAAACTACTGAAGTGTCAAAACTTTATAGTTATGTTTGGACAGGACAGATTAATATGCTTCAGTACTCAGTTGTTATTATATTTATGAAAACTAAATGACTGATTATAACAGGAACAGCTAGACTCCCAGAACACATTTGTATTATATTTCAACCATCGTTGAACACTTCAGAACCACGGACAGCTCCAAACTTTCAGCACCATGGACAGCATCAAGAACTTGCAGTAGCCGCAATTCCGCCACACAAACCTCTCTGCATCTTGAGCCAATGAAACATCTGTTGTTAAGATTTTGATTCAAAATACTAACAGATAGCAGCTCCTTCTTTTGCTTTAACACTAAGCAGTGCTTTGGTTCAAAAAATGAGCAAAGCTGAACTGGGGCTTGCAACTCTAAAAACTTTTGCATTCTAAAAGCTTGGGTATTATTACCCTTCTGGGTATAAATAAAGATAATATATGCAATGATTACTTTTTTAAAGTATTTCATGGGAAAACAATTTTGAGCCCTGTAAAGGAAAAAAAATCTCTCTTTGTAAAGGAAAAAAGGATGATCGTAACAGGCTCATGTTTTCACCAAGCAAGGTTTATTCAAGCTATGAGCTTTCGTGTTTATTTCTCTCCAACACGACCATCTGAAGAGTGTCTTTGGATGGTCCGTTCTATCAAGGTGGCAAGCTCTTAAAATGCAGCAGTCCCCGTTCAAATGAAAACGTGTGCTTGGAACTAAATTCAGTTGAGATCAGTATTAAACAGGTAGTTGGGCATGTTTTTAAAACTAATGCTGCTGATCCTGGGCATTTCAAGCACCAAACAACAATTCCTGAGCAAAGTGGGCAACCAAAGAACACTTTGCTGTACTCAAGGGGAGGACACTTTCTGTGCAGAAGAACCATCTGTAGCTAAGCCACAAGGGGAAATTAGCCATGCACAAAGAACAAGACAATCAGGAAGACACCAACTGCTTTCCTAACACAGTTGGGCTGCAGAGCAGCAGCTATACTTCTGGAACCAGTTGGAAACTCCAGAGATTTTTTCCAAGTGCAGACTCGGAGCCCAAAGGTGCACACAGCGAAAAAGCCACCGGGGACTCAATGGCCACACTCCCGAGGTCTCCCCGGGCACTGGCCAAGCTTTGATTCCCGTGTTCCACCAAGACACACTCTCAAACGCGACACCCCGCAAATCCTCTCAAGAGATTCGGCGGCCCTCGGTCAAGCATCCTCGTTGCTCGAAGTTCTGGGGAAGCCACGCGGCGACGGCGGCTCCTCTTGGCAAACACAGAGCCCCAGAAACCCACGAGGAGGCGTCCGCGGAGAGCCAAGGGACCCGCCTCCGTCACCGCGAGCTCCGCCACGCCGAGTCCCCTTCGCCTGCCAAAGCGACCGAACGGGCGCACTGCCCTCCCGAGGACGCGCGGCCGCCCTCCCCGCCTCGAGGAACCGGTGAAGCGGCCCGGCCGGGAAAGCCCGTTCTCCGCCCCCCCCCGCCCCCCGCCCCGCGAACTCCAGCCCACGCGCCATTGCCCGCCGCAGCCTCCCCCTTCCCCGCCAAGGCCAGGGGAGCCCCGAGAGTCCCCCAAGGGGCGCCTACCTTGCAGTCCTCCGGGCCGGACTGGACCGAGTACTCCTCGGCTTGCAGGTACTTCTGGAGGACGAGCTCGAACTCGCGGTAGCGCTCCTGCGCCTCCCGGTCGTCCCTCTGGAGAGCCCGGACGCAGCGGCGGCAGGCGCCCAGCCACTCCGCCCCCGCCGCCGCCGCCGCCGCCGCCCGGGGCCAGCGAGCAGTTGCGGGGCTCCGGGCGGGCGAGGAGCTCGCGCAGCGCGTAGGCGTCGCAGAAGGGCAGGTAGAGCTCGGCGGCGGCGGCGGCGGCGGCGCCGGGGGGCTGGAGGCGTCGGCAGGCGGCCTCGGCGTCCTCGTCGGCGTCCTGGCGGGGGCCCCGCAGGCTGAAGCACTGGCCGGCCATGGCCACGGCGGGGGCTGCGGCGGCGGCGGCAGGGGCAGGGGCGGGGGCGGGCGGTGCCGGCGGGGGGCGGCGGCCAGCTGGCGGGCCTCAACGCAGAGCCACAGGTGGTCGGAGAGGAGCACGGTGAAGAAGAGGAGCGAGGCCAGCGAGAGGCGCCATTTCTGCGCCCGCTCCGAGTCGGCGAAGGGCTTGTCGGGCTCCCGCGGGCCGAAGCACACGCCCGAGCCGGCTCCTCCCGGGGGGCGGCTGCTCATATTTCGGGAGCGCGCCGCGGCAGCAGTAGCGGCAGCAGCAGCAGCCCCGGCCGGCTCCACGGCGAGGGGGCTCCGCAGCCGGGCTCGACGACGACGGCCCCGCGGGCATGGACGCCGGGAGGGGGGGCGGCGGCGGGGCGCCAGGCTCCCCTCGCGGCGGCGGCGGCGGCAGTGGCGGCGGTCGGAGGGCGACGGCGACGCGGACGGTGGCGGCGGCGTCGCTCCTGCGCGCTGGGCTGGGCCGGGCCGCTGGCCGTCGCCTGCCCTCTCACCCGGGCATGGTCACAGCGGCGGCAGCGCGGGCGACAGCAGCGCGGGCCCCCATTCCGGCGCCGAGGCGGCCAGCCCGCCGCTTCCCGCCCCGCGCCTCATGCCCCGCGCGCGCGCCGCCGCCGCCCCCTCCCGCCGCCCGCCCGCCCCCCCCCTCCCCTCCCCTCCCTCGCCCGGAGAGCCCCCCGCGCCCGGCCGCTGCTGCCCGCTCGCTCGCTCGCTCGCTAGCCCCGGCCCGCCGCCGCCTGCGGGGGTTGCTGCCGAGGGGATTCCGGAGCGACGACTCTGCCTCCGCCGCCGCCGCTGCTCTGGAGGGGCTGGCTGCTGTTGCTGCGGCGGCTGCTGCTGCCTCTGCTGCTGCGCTGCGGTTGCTGCGGCTTCTGCTGCTGCTGCTGCTGCTGCTGCTCCCGCCGGGCACCGTCCCCCCCGGCTGGCGGCGCGGATCTGGCTGCCTCCTGCTGCCGCCCGGGGGCCACCCTCATCTTGGGGCCCGGCGCTGCTAAGTTGCCGCCATCTTCGTCCGGGAGAAGCACTTTTTGGCGGGGGGGAGCGCACGGCCCTTTGCGTCATCTCCTCCTGCGCCGCCAGCCTGGCGCATTGGCAGCCGCGGCCGCTCGCTCGGCCTCCTCGCCGCCCGGGGTGGGGAGGGGAGGGGAGAGGGAGAGGGAGAGATCGCCTGCCGCGCGCTGCCTTCCCTTCGGGCCCCCCCCACCACCACCACTTTCGGGAGGGGGAAGGGTCGCCTGCTCTTTGCCGCCCACCTCAGAAGGGACGGCGGAGCCGTGGGGTGAATGACTCGCCCCATTCGCAAGGGGGCGAGCGCCTGAGGGCTCTGGGGGCCCCCCCATTCTGGACCGATTCCTTGGCGGACACCCCCCCCCCCAATCCTCCGGCTCTGGACTGGAGCGCGCCAAGTTGCTGTCCGGGATAGGCATCCCCCCCCCTCACAAACCTGACCATTGGCTTGGGGGTGGCCAACTGTATTCCCCCCCCCTTTGTGTTTCTTTATTGGCGGGAAGGGGCTGAGCCGCGAGATGGTGCAATTTCCAGCGGAGCATGGGAGGGGGGTGCTTAACCCTTTCGCCTCGGGTTTTCCCCTCTTTTTTATAAAGTTGTTTTTTTCTTTGAAGAATAAAAAAAGAGAATGCCAGTCTATATACCCAATGTATACTCACTCCCCCCCCCCCTTGCTTCAACAGATCCAGCATCAGAAACCAGCTACCAGTATGCTAGGCGATGGGAAAGAACTTGGTTTAATGACTGGCTCCGACCTCCAGACACATACAATGCGGGGGGGGGGGGAGCGAGGGCGGAGAAGCGGCTTGTGGGAAATCGGTCCACCAACAGTCAGGAAGCCAGCCTGTTTCCATCCAACACTGTCTGCAGAGGAGGAGGAAGGACCACCAGTCTGGCCAGAGGAATCTTGCACCATCCAAAATTTGAAGACCGACCCTGTGCCACTTCTGTTCATCCAGAAAGTAAACATTCATCTTCCACTAATATCCCTGCTTAAGAAAGCTGGGGATAAATTCTTGCTTTAAAACAACCATGTATTTGTTTGCTGGGCACATTGGTCTCCCTGCTTGCATTCTGTCCTCACGACCACCCTGTGAGGTAGGCTGTGCCTACAGAGAATAACTGGCCCAAGATCATTCACTAAGCTTCATAGCCGAGGGAGGATCTGAACCTGAGCCTTGCCAGCCCTAGTGTGGCACTATGCCACACTGGCTAGGCGGAAATTGGACAGAGGTTCAAAAGTGGACATACAGGTGTCGTGCTTTATTGTAGCTCCTGGAGTACAATAAGAATATCTTGGAGTAGCAAGGAACTCTTCCTCCAAACTGAATTCAGAATCCGTTCTGGAAAAATGCATGATGTCCAACTAGCTGACTGTGGAAGTCCTGCCCAGGGCCAGTGGATCCTTACCTGCAGAGACACTGGGAATACCCTCCCACAGACTGAAAAGGAAGGGGGTTTCCTTCACTCATGTCCTCCGCCTCTCGCCTGACCCTGCATCTCTCAACCTGAGGAACCAGAGCCATTTCCCTTTGCCTTGTGAAGGTCCTGGAACATCCTGGGGTCAGCCCCTTTGGAGGCTCCATCCCTCTGGAGAACTCCCATGAGACCTGATCGATTCCCGCATCTCAGCTGCGCTCATTCCCTCCTTTCCCCACCCTGCTGCCTGCCCACTGACTGTCAGGCGGCAGGCTGTTAAAAGTGCCAGTTCCTGCCAACCCAAGGAGCAGCAGACATTGCATTAAAGGTGCCCCATGCATGACAGCTTTGGGGAATAGATGCCAAGGGTGACTCCCCAGGTCCCATCAGAGTTGGGGCTGCTCAGGTCTCCAATACTTAACTTGCCCATAAGGAATTATCCATTCTAACCATTTGTCTCTGGGGCCCAAACAGCAGGAAGTCCTTGTAAGGTTGCACACTTCCAGTTTGGAGCTTTTAGCGGCCAGTTCCGCTACACTGGCACATATGCAACTTCTCTTAGGCCCACTGCTACATTATAAATGTTATGTGGGAGTGTCTGGGAAATATTGGTCTCTCGTTCTATAAGAGGGTCACGTAACATTTGGAAGCTACTCACCCCCATAGTCAGCCTCTGTCACATATGTCGCCTTTGCACAGACAGCACATTTTTAGAGATTCTTCTTCACACAATCCAATCTGTCTCTGCCTAGCATCTTTCAAACACTGCAGCCAATGCAGAGGCCCTGCCACCGTGCATGTTCTCCGTTGCCACAGAAAAAAGGATGTCCAGAAGCCAAATCTGATAACACTCAGCAGACACTTGGCACGGTGCAATATGCAGTCCGTTCTACTGCACAGGGTTGCATATTAAATCATTCTAGTGCCACAAAACTAAACAAGGAATCTTATCAGTAAAAAAAATAAAAAAATCACAATATGTTTTCCCAAGTTATTTAATTTCTATATTAACTACAATGTGGTGGAAATGGTTAAGAGTGGCAGACTGTAATCTGGAGAACCAGATTTGATTCCCCGCTCCTCCACATGAAGCCTGCTGGGTAACCTTGGTCAGTCATGGTTCTCTCAGAACTCTCTCAGCCCCACCTACATCACAGGGTGCCTATTGTGGGGAGAGGAAGGGAAAGAGATTGTGAGCGTCTTTGAGACTCCTTATGCTAGAGAAAAGTGGGGAATAAAAATATACTCTTCCACAGAATATTCCACAGAAGTGCAACATTTTTCTGGCCGTCTAGGGTCAGTTTGCATAAAATAGTCCCCACTTTACATTAAAAATACAGATTTGGGGGCAAATTCCTTACTGAATTAATAATAGATTACCAACACTGAAACTTGTCTCCTTTATCCTTTTTGAATATGATGGGGAAGAAGATGTTTTTATTTCAGAATAAATCTTCCCTTATTTCCTGTGGACATACTTCATATGCTAAATTATGCTTGTGTGCATTTGCCCCCCTCAATTACATACCCCTGCTGACCTGTTCTTATTGCAGTTCCAGTATCCCTTCTACAGTTTGTCATTAAGTTATTGCCTAGCAGATGGGAAGCATAATACATTAATTAAGTTCCGTATGTCACAGAAGTTGTGCATAAATTTTTATTTTGATAGACTAATTGAAAGGTAGGGAGATTCCTTTTAATATTACAAGAGAAGGTAATCATCATGTCAGTTGCACAATATGCCTCTTTTTATGCCACCATGAAAGATCTGGCATTTTCTCACATGCAAGGTTTAATCCTGCAGGATCTCTTAAAATACAGAGATCAGCTCCACAGGTTCTAGCAGCATAGCTACCTCAAAGTTTGCTAAGCTGCCAGGTATATATTATGGGTAAAAGCAGAGCAGCTACATTTTCATTATAGGTATCAGGAAACAAAATTATTTCTGGATCCCACAAGGTCAAAGTTTATCAGATTTGGCTCCCAAATTACTGCCGCAAACCTAAGAGTTTAGGCAGGTGCAAAGTTGCAGTCTACATCAGAATACAGTTATGGTTAATGCTGGAAATGGTGTTGTGATGTACCTCACGGAAAAGGAATGAGATTTATTGATTTATTTGTTTATTTTACTTCATCTATACCTTGCTTTTCTCCCCTTCTTCATTTTTATGCTCAAAATGGCCCTGAGGGGTAGGTTAGGCTGACAGACTGTGACCAACCCAAGGTCAACCATCCAGCTTCCCTGGCAGAGTGGGGATTTGGATCCATGTCTCTCAGCCCCCATACACAACAAAACATTCTCACGCAATATCAAGTTGAAGTCACTCTAGATGTGCTATCGAAGACATGTGAATAGTCTACCTAACTTCTTTTACTGAAATGCACCTGCAAATATGATCTGAACAGAAGCATATAGAGGAAGGTGGGGGGAAATCTTCATGGGTCTTTTTCCCAGTCAGAATCCGGTATCTTTCCCATCTTTATCTTTCGCCCCACAAGGGGAAAAGCAGCTTGAAGAAAATAATTATGTAGCTGGGGTTAAGCACTCTTTTGGTTCCGCTTACAGCCTTCCACCACTGTATTTCAGTAAAAACAAAAACGGAGATACTGTTCACAGGTCTTCCTCACCACATCCTGCTGACAGGATTTCTGTGCACCCGAAAGAATGCCTTCTCATCTAGCATAACAACTGGTGTGTGGGGCAGAGCCATTGCAACACAGTCCACTTCACGTACTGCCAGAGTAACATGAGTTGGAACAACCTTTGGCGCAACTCTTCCTTGCGCCAGTGGCTGAGAGAGGATAGAGGTCTCTCACACACTTCCCAGGGTTTCCCACATGGCCTGGTGGCATAAGAAGGAACTGACCCAAGCAGTTCACATGTCACCAGCACAATATAAGGAGGAAGCCTCAAAGCCATTAGATACAGTCACCAAGGCTTTTCTTTGCCATCAGGTCACAGCTGACGTGGCAGCCCTATGGGGTTTTCCAGGCAAGAGACATTGAGAGGTGGGTCGCCATTGCCTGCCTCTGCATAGTGACCGTGGACTTCCTTGGTGGTCTCCCATCCAAGTGCTAACTGGGGCCAACTCTGCTTAGCTTCCAAGATCTAACAAGTTCGGGCTAGCCTGGGCTATCTAGTTCAGGGCATCTGTGGCTGCCACCTAGAAATCAAAACACCATTTTGGAGAAACGACATTTCTTAGGCATTGGACATCGTAAATGTGGTCCCCTTTCCTTGTCTGCCCATCTCCAGAGATTTTTTTGTTGGCCATGATCAAAGTCAGAATGCTGAGACAGATTCACAGTTGGTACAATCCAACACGGCCATGCTTGTGTCCTTAAATGTTTGGAACAGATACCAGGTTTTGCTTTCTTCTTTGTGTGAAGGTAGGAAGTTCAAAAAAAAATCTCTCTTTGTAACAGAAGAATCTGAAAGGATAAGACACAGAACAGTTTAAATGGTTAACCAGAACTCCTGTGAGAAAACGTATATTTTCTCTGTTGATATCAGCCTGTGACCTTTTAACTCATGGCTGTTCTCTTAGGGTGTTTTCATCAGGATACACCTAGAGGTTTTTTCCTACAGTATGGTGTTACATTTTACAGCCTTTACACGTACCTGAAACAATCATAACATGTTTGGTTCCCCCCCCCACACACACACCCATCGATCTTTGGTAGCAAAAAGTAGCATCATTCTGGTAACGTGTGCACTTTTCTTTGGTCTGGAACTGCACATGAGTGAAAGGTCGGTGCTGCTATGGTGCTTTCCTCTGCTGAAAATCTCCACTGCTCCTCGCAGTAATGAGGGTATCACTGATTTCTGACTGCAGCAGGCAGACAAGCAGAAGGATTCTGCTACAGCTGAACTGCTGCAGTTCAAGTATCTGATGACCCCTAGTGTTAAACCAGGAAACTTCATGGGGATTTCTTTGAGTGACATAAGGGGACAAGGTGATTGGGAATGGGGGATACAATGTCATAATACAAACAAAGTAATTATCAGTTGTCCCTGTTTGCTACTGTTGTAGTTTGGTCTGCAGAAGCTGCATTGTTACATTTTTCACTATACAAAATAAAGGAACATGGTACATTTGTATCACAGTCTTCCTCTAAGGAATTCGAGGCAACGCACATGGGTTTGTCTAATTATACCTTTGCAGCAGATCTGTTTAAGCTGTTTGACAGGGACACATGCAAGGCCATACAGTGAGTCTCCATGGCTGAGCAGGAATTTGGAGTCTCCTGTCCCAGCCCAATACACTATCCATTACACCACACATGTTTTCTTTCACACATATACAAGCACACACCTTTCTCTAACTTCACTTGGTGCACACAAGTATCTCTAGTCTGTAGAAGAAGTCGCTATCCAACATATTGGGAAGTTTGGGGGTAGAACACACAGTCAAACAATGGAAAAGGGCCAAGCACTCTGAAGTACCTGAAGCATCAGTAATCTAAGAACAGTTACCAGTCCTATAAACTGTCCCTGGAAACTAACAGACAACCAATGGAGTTATTACTTACTCTTTCCTTCAGTAGATATGAGAGGCTATACCGATAAGACCATATACCAAGTTTCACCAGGCATACTTGATGTGCGGAAAGGATGTATTTTAGTCAACGGCTCATTGAATAGATGGAGGTGCTGGTGTCAGAATCATAAAATCATTTGTGAGCGGCATAAACCATGGACTACATTGGATACAGTAGCTGGCAGACACATTTATCACTTACTGATTCAATCCCAGTTTGTGTGTGTTTTAAGGCTATCATCCAACACTTAGTTGGAAGGCCATAGTGATCAGCTAGATGCCTTCTAGTACATGAAGCCAACATATGAATGTAGCATAGCTATTAAGGTCTTCAAAACACCCTAAACAGCATTACAGAAAATATGCACAGTTATCTTGACCTTTTGGGCTTTCAGGAGTTCATCTATTCCTTTTATCATTCCTCTGCATGTGCCCCTGAAGCTCCTGTTGTTTGATTGTAAGTGTTATAAATGTCAACTCCAAACACTACCCCTCTGTTTTAAGTCATATTGCTCATCGCAAGCAATATTCTACAGTAGATCAGAGGCCTAAGAAGCTTTTGCCAACTTAAGCAGCTCAATAGAAGAGCTACTTACGTTGGAGGAAGGCTTCAAACTTTGCTTAGTGGAAACACAGCAGTTTCTAGAGCTGGCGCAATTGCAATATGACATTCCTCATTATGTGTATTTATTACTCTCCATGCTTGACAAAGATTGGCAAGACGGAGGAAACTCCTGCAAGGTTTTCTCCATAGAAGGCCAGGTCAACAGATGTTCCACCGTCTGATATCTGTGGTCTGTTTCATTACCGTATAACTCTGCCTTGCCGTGTTTTCAGCAGAGAGCCAGGCAATTAAAAAGCTGATATGCTTTTAATTCTCTGGCTCATGGTGCACAATGCAGCTGATTTATTAAGCATTTTTATCTTAGTGCAAAAGCTGATGAAGTATGCACAGAGTCTTTTTCAGTGCAGTGCTTGCCCTCCTCTTCTTTTGACAGATCTATGCATTCACTGGAAACACAAAATAATGGGTGTAGTTTCAAGTTCCAGGTGAGCCCTCTAAATCCAGTCCTTTTCTGGGTTTGTTTTTTTTAAATCCTCACCATTGTGCTGAGAACATAAACATCAAAGATTTTTCCATGTCATGCTCTCCCCTTAGAAATCTGTGCACAATACAATGAATACTCATGCAAGCCCTTAGATAAAGCTTCCAGCCACATGACTGTGCCTGGCTTATGCGAATGATTTATGGCATTAGCCATGCAAAATAGATTTGAGATAATTGGCTGTGTGAGTTCTTAAGTAACTTCTTGTCCCTTAGGCTTTGGGCTAATAAGGACATTTCTCCACTCTTCTTCGTGGCTACCTCATAAATTTTCATATTTGCCATTTTTATTACTCTAAATTGTATTTTTTATTGAATTAACTGGCCTTTGTGACACTTACAATGTAGAGGACATCATGTTCAGAAATGTGTGTGTAAACTGCCATCGAGTCATAGCCAAATTATGGCGATTCCAGGTAGGAGTTTTCAAGGCAAGTGATTAAGCAGAGGTGGTTTGCCACTGCCTAACTCTGCCGAGTCTTCCTTGCCATCCTCTTTTCCAGGTACTGGCCCTGCTTAGCTTCTGAGATCTGATGAGATCGGCCTATGCCATGCCACCTTCCCTCCCTGTTCAGAAATACCCAGCCCATAACAAAAATACTCTCCATGTTCCTAAATAGATCCTTCCGTCTTTATGTAAATGACACACTTCTGAAGAGCTCCCTTAGACAGAGCTGATATCTAAATGTCATCCCAGGAGCAGAAATCCAACATCAATCTTAGATGCATTTGCTTAGTAAAAGTTTGGCAAAAAGCCCCAGTTGAATTCATTGTGATCATCTAGTGTATATTTATTTAGGATAGTTTAATCCCACCCTTCCTCCAAGGACTGCAGGGCAGCATGGATCAGTCTCCCCTTCTCCATTTTACACTCACAAAAACTCTGTAAAGTAAGGTTAGACTGAGACAGAATGACTGGCCCTAGATCAGCCAGTGAGCTCCATGGCACAGTGGGGATTTCAACATGGGCTTCCTATATCCTAGTCCAGCACTTTAACCAGTACTCCACATTGTGTATATTCTAAGTCAAGCTTCTGAAAATGTTTCCTGCTACTTTCTTGAGAAGCCCCCTTTCAGCGACAGCAAGAACCTCACTGAGAGCAGTGCTGTGTGGTGGTCAGAGCATCAGCCTCAGCATGGGAGATGCAAGTTCAAACCCCCACTCTGCCATGGAAGTTTGCTTGGGTGCAATGCTCCTTCTAAGCTGTGGAGTCTTGTGAGCAAAGTTGTCCTTTGTGAGCTACTGGCATTAAAGTTGTGAGCGAGCGATTTGGCTACTGCATACATTAGTTTGTTTTGGAGCCTGAGCTAAGACAAAAATCTGTGAGCTGGAGGCTAAAAAACTGAGGTAGCTCACACTAACTCAGCTTAGAAGGAACACTGCTTGGGTGACCTTGGGATACCTACATATTCTCAGCCTAACCTATCTCAAAGGGTTGTTAGCCAAAGAAAATTGAGAAAAGGAGAATGATGTAAACTGCTCTGGGCCCCTCTCATGCAAAAGGTGGGGTTTAAAAGTTGTTTAAAAACATTTGGTTGGTCTGAAAAGTCTTTCCTCCATAATTGCTTTTAAATATATACAAACAGCTATGGAAAACAGACAGAGTAGATCAGCCAAGTAAGATCTTTACCTTCTTCTGGGAGAAATGAATTTATCAATAGATAAAACCCCCAAAAGTTTAAATGAAGCTTGTTTGTTCTATCAGCCAGTGCTTGTTTGCTCGTGTGTTACAGTGCTATTAGCAGAACAACACAGTAATGACACCTATCAATCAGAAATAAGAATTACCCCAAAGAAATGTACTAACCAAAGTGGAGGGGGCAGCCATATGTTTCAATGCAAACAGAATTTTTAAACAAGAGGTACATACCATTATGGAAGCAATTGCAGAAATTCACTTGCAGAGAGCCAATATGGTGCTGTAATTAGTGTGTTAACACTAGAATCTGGAAGGTGGGCAGAAAGATGTCGGGCCCCTGTTATTCTCCCCTTGAGGTGAATTTTTCCTGCCAAAACTCTTAGTTTCCTTCAGGTACTGAGCTAGCCCTCAATAGCATGATGACATTTGAGGTTTTATACATCTGAATGTCCCACCCTGTGACAGAATCCAGTCCAGCTTTTGCCAAGCCCAGGTACTTGTTAGGGGAAACAGGAGCCCTCTTTTTAGAGCCCTTGAAATGGCACTGGAGACTGTGGAACAGTGAACAATAATAAAGATTTTGTCAGGGATGGTATGGGGTAGTCAGGAACTGGAAAGGCTGAGGTAAAGATTGGTAAAAATCGCTCCTTATATATAATGCTGTTTTGGTTGTGGACTCCCTCCAGAAGATCCCACATGCTCCTGGATCAGTTCACTCCCTCGTGTATCACTCACCAGGAGGCTCTATCCACTGGCTGCATTGCTGCCTGCACTGGCTTCGTCCTGCCCACAGAGGCAGCACCCAGCATCTTAGCCTCATTGTCCTGGGAGCCGAGGGACAGGCAGGATGCTCAGGCTGAGGGACGGGGGCTGGCCCCATGGAAGAAAAGCCAGCCATGGACAAGGGTGAGCCTGACATACAGTGAGTGCCTGGGCTCGCGTGCACCTTTGCCAAGCTCCAGCACCTCCGGCCCATGACTCCATGATGCTGCCTGAGCTGCCAGGATAGTGGCCTGCACAGCCAGGCAGGAAGTCGCCAGAGGTGGCCGGGCAGGGAGGCAGTCATGGCCCGTTCCCCAGCATACCTTCACCCACCTCCAGCACGTGACTCCACAATGCTTCTTGAGCAGCTGGGGCGGTGGCCTACACAGCTGAGCAGGAAGCCACCAGAGGCAGCCGAGCGGGGAGGCAGTCATGGCCCATTCCCCAGTGCACCTTTGCCTACCCCCGGCACCTCCAGCACACAACTCCACAACGCTGCCTGAGCCCCCAGGGTGGTGGCCTGTACAGCCGGGCAGGAAGCCGCCAGAGGCAGCCAGGTGGGAAGGCAGTAGCAGCCTCTTCCCCAGCGCACCTTCACTCACCTCCAGCACATGACTCCATGACACTGCCTGAGCCACCAGGGCAGTGGCCTGCGCAGCCGGGCAGGAGGCCACCAGAGGTGACTGGGCGGGGAGGCAGTTGCGGCCCATTCCATCTCCCCTCCACTGCAGACTCTGGGGAGGGGGGAGAAGGCAGGGGGGTGCCCTGTGTACGGCCAGGAGAAGCCTCTTTCTAGAGCTCATTGCATTCCTTTTGCAATGGGCTTTCCTGCTAGTGGTATACATTTCAGTTGACAGACAAGATGGTGTCGTTGCAGCTTATTTTCACAAATTCTTGGTTATCAGTGAGAGGTGGTTGACTAAGTATTTTAAGTTTCAATTACAATGTTTCTGCGTGTAGTTTCCTAATAACTGCTCAGGTTTTCTGGAAAGGTCACTCTTTTAGTGTATTAAATTTTTTCCCCCTTTCTGAAGTCACAATAAGTCTTCTTTCCCCTGAGTAGTCTATAACCATTTCCTTTCACCACAGACCATGGACTGCCTCAGTGCCAATTCCCTGCGTAACTGGACAGGATTTATATTTTCCCCCTGAAAATATAATCCTATTTCTTTTTGCCTGATTGGGAGCTTCAGCCTGCTACCCAGTCATTCATTGCCAAAATCTCAAACCCCAGTTCTTGGTGTCTGTGTGAAAATGTACTTCAGCATAAACTGACACGAGACTCTGAATTCTTAGCTGGAATTCTTTCTCAGGTTATGTTTGGCACAGCTAGGCTTCCCAAGAACTTACCGCATGCCGGCAAGGGATGGATACGTCCTTGCAGGATCATCCCCAGGGGAAGGAGAGGCGTGGAACACCATGCCGTCACCAGGAAGGGACGGTAGGCAACGCTCTGGCAATGGAGCTGGAAACTCGATGGTACTATCGAGTTTTCAGCCCCATTGCCAGAACGTCACCTGGTATCACTTCCTGGCGACGGCATGGTGCGTTACCAGGAAGACTGGTCTGGCCGGGGAGCATTCGTCCCCCGCCCCCAGACGGTAAGTACTTGGGAACCCTAGGCACAGCTAAGACCAGGAGTCTCTCCCTTTCTTCAAAAGGTAAACCTGTCTGACAGACTTTTTAGTCAGACTCTTCAGACATCCACTCCTTCAGCTGAACTGTTACTTTACTGAACAGTAACTGCTGCTGAACTCAAAAGGAACTCACTCTCCTCTCAGCACACAGCTGATCTTATATTTCCCTCAGCTGACGCTGGCTAGTCAAAGAAAAGGAGCAGCCTGTCAATCAAGTTCAACATTCTAGAACAGAGGGCAATTCTGCATCTAGCATTTGCCCCACAGTTTCTCAACTGTGAGGAAAAAGTGCAGCTCAAAACCACATTCAAATACCTCAGGGCAATGCCATGCTGACTGCAAAGTCACCCCTGAATGGCCATAAAATGGCCATAAATCTATGCAGATGGTACAAAAAAATCTGATAATCAAAGAAAGTGAAAGTGGCATGGAGTGTGGAAGCTACCAGAGTTAGCTATTCACCTCTGATTTTATTGCATTAGGAAAACAGCATCTTAAAAACATAAGAACATAAGAGAAGCCAATGCTGGATCAGGCCAATGGCCCATCCAGTCCAACACTCTGTCACACAGTGGCCAAAAATACCAGGTGCCATCAGGAGGTCCAGCAGTGGGGCCAGGACACTAGAAGCCCTCCCACTGCTGCCCCCCCCCAGCACCAAGAATAGAGGGCATCACCTGCCCCAGACTGAGAGTTCCTATCTATACCTTGTGGCTAATAGCCACTGATGCACTTCTGCTCCATATGTTTATCTAAATCCCTCTTGAAACTGTCCATGCTTGCAGCTGCCACCACCTCCTACGGCAGTGAATTCCGTGTGTTAATCACTCTTTGGGTGAAGAAGATTTACATGTTAAATGTAGTCTGTCACAATCAGGCATGAATCTTACAATCTCCTTTCCCCTCCCCACTACAGACACCCTGTGAGGTAGGGGGGCTGAGAGAGCTCTGAGAGACCTGTCCTTGAGAGAACAGCTCTGACAGAACTATGGCTTGTCCAAGGTCATCCAGAAGCTGCAAGTGGAGGAGTGAGGAATCAAACCGTGTTCTCCCAGATTAGAGTACACACACTTAACCACTACACCAAACCATTACACCAAACTGGGTGATCATGGGCCAGTCACTCACTCTCCCAGCCTAACCTACCTACCTTGTGAGGATAAATTGGAGAAGGGGAGAATGATTTTGTAAGCTGCTTTGGGTCTCAATCAGGAAGAAAAGTGAGGTATAAATATCTAAAGAAAGAAAATCCATTTACACTGTGTAAACTGATGCTGTTTCCTTGATTTTAATGGAATTTTCCTCCAAGTAGTATGTTGGATTAGTGTCTGAGTATGTACTCCACAAACTGCATAAAATCAGGGCTTTTTTATAGAAAAAGCCCAGCAGGAACTCATTAGCATAATAGGCCACACCCAACAGCAGAAACTCATTAGCATATCAGGCCACACCCCTGACAGCACAGCTCATTAGCATATTAGGCCACACCCCCATGTTACCAGAAGTGTGGTCATCCAGCCACACCTACCTTTTGCTTCTTATTCTGTTTACCTTCTTTGTTATCAAAACCCAGGGCTTTTTTTGGAGCAGGAACTCCTTTGCACGTTAGGCCACACAGCCCTAATGTAGCTAATCCTAATGAGTTTCTGCTGTTGGATGTGGCCTATTATACTAATGAGTTCCTGCTGTGCGTGGCCAACTCAGGAGCCAGCTAGAACTCCGTTCCTGTACGTTCCTGCCCAAAAATAGCCCTGCATAAGATTATATAAATGTCTGACCTGACTTTCTCCAGGTTTTCTGTCTTGGGGAGTACTTCCGGATCCAGCTGTGCTGCTTGAGAAGCAGGTTGTGGTTGTAACCAGGATTGCATTTTCAGGTTGGCTGGCTACAGCCATTCCTGGTATAGGCATTTTTGCGGTGATAGCTGATTTAATTTTTTTTAATTAGAATTTATTTCTATTTCTATAGCAGATTTACATAAATGTGTATAACTGTTACTGCTGGACTGTTTTGTTACTGCTACATTTTTTTGCCTCTCGTATTCTTTTATCAGCTGCCTTGAGCACTATTTTTAGTAGAACCATGGGCTATCGATTGTAAATAAAAAGGACTTCTTTGTGTGTTATACTAGACTCCAGAAAGCAAAAAAAAAAAAGGAAAGTATTTAAAAAAGATACCTTCGGCCCACAGATTTCTGTGGAGGCACTTTGCTTGCTCTACAGAGCACTTGCGTCTTCTGAACTGATTTGAATCAGCAAGACAAACGTTTTTTAGGTTATTAATTTGTGAAATGTTCAGTTCAGGAAGCAAGACAGAGCCATTATTTGTTCGACGGTTGCGATGCTTAAGCACCCTCACTCCATTGGAAGGGTTAATGTGAATATTGTCAGGCCTGGTTTGAACTTACAGGTGTCTGTGATTTCAGAGCTCTTTCTGCCACCTGTGTTATCTCATTCAAGGTCGGACAATGGAATGTAGTAATTGGGCACATCAAGGGAACCTGTGTTTAATTGGATAGTGTGATGGGATGGGGGGATTTAGGAGCAGAAGCTGGCGTCTTCTGGAAGAAGCAAAGACCAGCATTTTCTCAAAGATTCCTGAGAAAAAGACGTTTCATTTCCAAAAGAGACCACCTGACGCCATGGGGCAAAAGACTATAATTGTGGCTCTAGGCTAGTAAGGGATATGCTTTGCTATGGCTGACCGCTATGGATGGAATGCTGCTATGCTATTGCATTTTATTACCTGAGCTTTTATGCTGTATTACCTTCTAATTCACCTAGGAGACTTGCCGTCTACAACACAGACATGCATTGTGTTAGAGAATGCAATTAGCTTTGTTATTTTTCTTATTACCTAGACCTGACAAGACCGTACTTGACAGCTGATTATTTTTTAGCTCATGTAATAAATCTTTATTTCCGTAAAGACTGGTTAATTGTGCGCAAGCCTACCTTGAGGAATTCACAGGTAAAACTGGCTTGGGGAGTTGTTCAGAGGTTTCTTCAGTGGAAGCTGGGAACAACAACCCTACAAATAGAGCAAGTATTCTATAACAAAGATACCATCAGACAATTATGGTGTTAGTCCTATGAAGAGTTGTTCCAGCCTAAGCCCACTAAAATCAATTGACTTTAACTGGCATAACTCTGCATAGGACTGCACTATTAAATGGCACCATGGGGGGTTGGGGGGCATACTCTATGATAGCAATAAATAAGTTTTACCCAACCCAATGATGGGGTCATAGATTAACATCACAGCTGGGAAATTGAGGAAAGGGAGTCTTATTGCAGTTCAAGAACATTGCCACCTGCTGAGAGTTAATAAACTGCCATGCACTTTATTGTTACATAATTCACTCTAATGTACTAGTTATATTATTTATTTAGCTTAGTTACGATATTTATAGCTTGCCTTTTGTACAGAGACTCAAGGTAGATTACAGAATATAAACAGTGCAGTCAAATGGCATAAAACAACCAGTGAAGAATGCAATAGGACTGGGGTGACAAAATTAGAAAACAATGAGCAATAAGCCCCCAAATTTAGCACAGTCGCTGGACTGCTTACCAGTTTTTATTCATCTTTGGGTGGGTATTCCTTGGCTTTGTGCAGACTCCCCCCGCCCCCAAAAGTTCTAGTTTCAGACATTCAGTCTAGACAATGGCCATCGACTTTACTACAGTGTTGGGCTTGCCTGTGCTCATTATAGATGGTGTCCCAGGATGAAGTCTTGTTAATAAAGACTTATTTTTATCTACTTCATTTACAGCCTGCCTTTCTCCCTAGGGGAACCCAAAGTGTCTTGCTTTGCTCTTCTCTCCTTCATTTTATCCTCACAACAGACCAGGGAGAGACGTTTGGCTGTGTGAGTGTGACTGGCCCAAGGTCACCCAGTGAGCGCCCAGGACGGAGTGGGGTTTCGAACCTGGCTCTCCCAGCTCGTAGCCCAACACTCTAACCACTACACTGCACTGGCTATATCAGTGCAAAGTGTGCAAGAACGCAAAATGCTCTTCTTTTTCCAATGTGGATTTTTAAGGGCAAGGTGGTGTGCTCTTTCTTAATAAAAATCAAGACTTAACCATGATCTGCTGTGTGTAAACCACTGTAGTCAGTAATATCATGATGCAGTCTGTGGTCTCTGTAGTTCTCCTGCTACTACCCCATACCTTCATCATCTCCTGAATGTGGAAGATAATGCCCTTCTTTTGTTTTCAGTCAAGAGAGCCTTTTCAAAAGAACAGGCATGAGAGCGTGCCAGCACGCAGCAGCCAAACACTTCAACAGTTTGCGCCACTCTCGATGGCTAATCGTAACAAGACAGACTCCTCAAAGACTCCAATGAGCATGGGTGCACAGATGGAGGTTTATCCATCTCACAGACTTTCCCAAACAACTGGGATGTACTAGTACGGCCACAGTGCCAACTGCCAACGAGAGATAATTCTTCTTGAATAACAGAATCACGGCATAGCGGTTGTTTGGAGCTCATCTTCTTTCATCTAATACGCTACGTTTTAAGAGAAACACTTCAGCAGAGCTGCAGACTAACAAGTGAGTGGGCTTATCCCTAAAAACTAAGGAAAGGCTAATTCCAAATTTATACACAAAACATGCAGAGAAAACTTGTCAGATGCCCAGTTGCTTTTGCGTGTTGAGCAATATTTGTACCAAATGCACAGTCACGTCCTGGTTTTTCCCCCTCTTATTCACTCGGTACTACATTTAGCTATTTGAGAAATGGGCATACAATTACCTATGTTACTTTTGAACACAAGTTTGCTGATTTGACATAATGCTGTGAATCTTATAGTAACTGATAATTATTTCTGGATGTTAGTTCGTGTTAATCTTACCGTTGTCTTCTGAAGCCAGCGGCTTAAACCATGCATCGGGAGGTGGAGGCTAGGTGCCAGCAAACACTTCCCAACTTTCACAGTGGCTGCATAGTGGACAAACAGACTTACTGAATATATGTGAGAATCTTGATTCACATTTGTTGAGTGTGAATGAATACAGCAAATGTTGATGCCGCACACAAAGTTGGGCTGAAAGATCCTCTATATAGGTTTCTTCCAGTGGTGAAGCACTGTGTTAGTCATTTAGTTTAAAAAGGCAAAAATGATTGGATATGAGACGGAATGGGTCTGTTTGTTGTATTGCACAGTATACAGGATTTCCCCCCCCTCACTCTATATATTCTTTATCCTGAGAAAGTCAAGATTTCAGTTTTGCAAAAGTAAGTCATAATGTTTCAGACAGTACTTACTCCAAAAGCGCATAGGATTGCAATATTATTATTTAAACTTTCTAGTGGGGCTCTATAAAGTACTGAGACTGATGCATGGCACAGTGATTTCAGCTCATACTTTATCAGTTAAATCGAGAACTAGAAATGGATAACCCAGCTCACAGGCCGGTTTATATCCCTGTAACTCACCACACTCAAACACACACCCACACCTGTGATAGGTTATTTACAGTGCACCCTCGAGTCCCATAGGTCTCTTCTTGGATCCTAGCCCTCCAATAGGTGTATGCTAGGATCTGTGTGGGCTATTGTCTTTGGAATCGAAGCTAGGGCTCTTCCTGGGCCACGTGTGGACCCAACCGCCTGAGCGATCGCCTGGATATACAACAGGCTCTGAAAGGCCAGGGGGCTGAATGTTCATTTGAAGCCCCCTTCCTTCTCAGTGGTGTCTCTTAATTGCCGCTTCTTGAAACCTCATTGATTTTCTTTTGGCAATTCTCCTTTCAAAGTGTCACAGAAATACTACCGATAGGGGAGAAGACAAGGTCCATAAAGCCAATTTGTAGTGAGATTATTAGCATCACTTCCTGGTTTACCTGCACCCTCATGTCTTTGCCCCCCTGTCTCCCACTGATTGCCAGGCTGGGCCCAGCGGCTCGATCCATAAATGAGGACAGGCCTATGTAGATAACTTTGCAGCAATATCAGGCCTATTCAGGAAAGTAATCTTTATCAGCTCTCACCACTGTTACTATTCTGTGACCAAGTCCTGGCTGCATATGGAGTGGTGAGTTTCTTCTTCTAGCTGCTGTGGTCTGCCTAATATTGTTAGTAGGACTTTCTCCACTGAATAAGTTGTTTTTACAATCCTGTCTACTGATCAGTCAGAAAGGTGGTGATGGTTTCTTCTGACAGCAGTCGGTCAATTTGTTTCTTTGCATGGCTGCAGAATTAGGTTGAAAGCATGATAATGTGCTCATTCAGGAATGGAATGATCCCTTCACCTGGTTACTGGGCTCTGACCAACAAAGGCAAACTGAGGAGACAGAGGATCAGGCAATATATTTGCTGCTGAATAGGTAGAAGTAGTTGATGCCATTTCCTGAATACTTCCTGAATTCATTAACTACAGTTTGCATTTCTCCATTGTGTTTAAATGGGGTGCACTCTGTTTAGGACTGTACTATTATGTTCACAGCAAAAGGGCATTACTCACTATGTAGGGATGTTTGGGCATGCTCCTATTATTTGGGAAATGCTCCAAAAAATTAGAGACCCGGTCTCTAATTTCTACAGTGACCAAGGCAGAATCTGCTCACGCAGAAGTCCACTTAGTCAAGTCCAGAGGACCACCCCTCAAACAAAAGTCCTCATTTTATTCCTAGAGAGTGAATGAACCAGATTTGTGCTATCTGTTGCTGTAAATTGGTCCCTACTACATAATCTTAGCATGGTTCAATGTGTCATGCTAATAGTTACACTTCGTTTTACCTCTGTCTCAGGTATCTGGTTGATTTGGGGTTTCTGCAAGTCAAACCCTATTGCATTGTCTATTGGATGCCCCACCCTGTTGATTGGATTGACATATTCTGAGTAATCTGCCCTGAGTCTCAGTGAGAAAGGCAGAGTATAAATAATGTAAATAAACAAAAATCCCACAGCTTTGGTGACACCAGCTAAAAAAGCCCTTCCACATATTGCTGCCTACTGCACTTCTAATGGTTGGGGCACACACAACAAGGCCTTTGAAGATTACTTGAGTAAACAGGCAGGGCCATATGGTGTTAACAGCCAGACTCCTCCTGGGGAAGGGCAGTCTTGTACAAGATGCCCCTCTATAAATGTCACCCCATAAATCATTTGTGGACTGTAAAGCCTGACCTAGAAGTGGAACCAAGATGGAACTGGAACAAACAAACTGGATGCTGGCCAGAGACAAGGCTGACAAAGATATTTTGGAAGGTGACTCAGTGTAGCTGACTTGCTAACAGCTTTCCTCCCCACCCTAAAAGAGATACTTAAGCTCAACAGTGGATTTCTGGAGAACCCCTCAGCTCACTTGGGCTTCACCCCATCCACACCTAGCCCTGCTTCCCCTTGCCCATTCACGTTAATTAACAGGCTACTCATATAACTCGATAGTCTTTCCCATTCTGTATTCAAGGGTCATCAGAAAAACACTAACACTTTCAGTTTGCACCAGACAATCTCACCAAGCGCCATTAGCAACACTCTTGAAAACTGTCGTGAATTTCCCTAGGTCTTTGTCCACCCTGAGAAATCTAGTCAAGGTATTGTGTTAGGGGCACATACATGAGACCGCCCCAGGGTCAATTTTTCCTGTAACTGGACATGCTCCACAGAGTGTGTGTGTGTTCTCTCGGCTCCAAGCATCACAGCCTCACTTCCTGTGGGTTTCCTTCTTCTCTCCAGGAAACACTGGCCATTTCTCTTGCTGTCTTCCGCGGACCTCGATCTCTAAGACTTGGTAAATATTGCCTTCCCCAAATCACTTTTCCCGCTACTTCCCTTTATTTTTCCTCTTAGATAGTTTGTGTGTTTCCTCCTGTGTGCTTTGTATCTATGTTTGCTCTTTATCCTTCTTATAATAAAACACCTTTCCTGGTACGGCTGTCTGTTTGAGAGTTCTCAGGTAACAATCCCCATAAACAGTGCTGGAGATCCCCTAGTTACCCCCCTTGTTGGGTCCAATTACACTAATTCCCCCAATTAATTAGGAGACATCCAATTTGGGTAACAATGGTAGGGCCAGTCCTTAGGCTATACTGTTCTGGAATGGGTTAGGGCTTTAAAAGTCAAAACCAGCATCTTAAAGTGGGCCTGAATACCAACTGGGAAATGCTGAAGCTGCTGCAAAACCAGAGTGATAATGCTCCAAGCAGATAATTCCTGCTACAAATCTGGCATCTGCATTTGGAAAGAGCTGTTGTTATTGGTGGCACTTCTCATCTACAGCACTTTGCAGTAGTTCATTCCAGAAGTCCCCAGGGCATGAATAACTATGCGTACAAAGAATGGGTAGCACTGATGAGTGGGAGAGAAAAGGAGGAGAGAGGTCATGGAGTCTGCTAAGAGGTGGGGAGGCAGTGCTGGTAAGAGAAAACAGGGGATAGTGGAAGTAGCAGCCAGGGATGAAAGTAAAACAGGGTAGGGTGGAGAGAGAAAGCAGCACCTGAGTAACTAGCGAAGGAAGGAATGCAGAGCTGAAGGCAGCAGGACAGAAGAATAGGGGAGGTGAGCAGCAAGAATAAGGAAGAGATGCAGCAGCTGGAGCCAGATGGGGGAAGTCCAGGCACACATGGAGTTGGGAACAGCATGAAAAGCTGGCAAAGCATGAGGGAAGGCTGCCAGGAGTGGGAAAGTGGGATTTTCCCTCCTCTGTGGGTCCTTATAGGTCCTCCACATGTACATTTTATAAATAAATTAATTAATTAATTAAATGAAACAAAAACCCAGAGAGAGGGGGGGGTTGTGGAATCAAGAAACATGTTTATAACAACTACAAATCTGTGCCATATTGTTTAATCAGACTCATCTGGCATATTTAATATTCTTTCAGAGTCTGGGGTTACAATAGATGACAGCAGAGGCCATTCCACTTTTTTCAACTTATTACTACAACTGTGGTGTGTTTTTTTAAAGAAATTCATATTTTATAATGCCCTTCTCTGTCATATTTTCATACTCAGTGTTCATTTTACTTGAAAGATTATTTGAATAGTAATTTTTAAAAGGAGAAATACGGAAGATTATTTTAAAGCAAATAAAACCTCACTGGAAGTACAGGCTGAGCAGCTGATAGCTTTAATTATTATCAAATACTACACGTGGCATTCCTGCTGGTCAATATTTAAAAGGAAGCTTTCAAAAATATTTACCTGGGCAGATGTCTTGTTGAGATGACGGAGAACAAATATTGTCAAGAGCTCTGGAATCTTTTAGAAACTCATTTCAGCATTGTTTGTGCTGTTGTTAACAGAAAGAAAACAAGAACATGTTTTTAGCTCTTACAAACACAAAGAAAATCAGTCTTTTTAGCTATACAAATGTGCAATTAACACAGTCCTAAACCCTATCTCTAAAAGCCTTAGGACATGGACTAAGCCCTATTCCAATGTCATTCAGGCACAAACCAGATATGATGGCCTCGCTGCTCACCATGGGAACACCACCACCATTTTATAGTGATTTACAAACAGCTCAAAGAGCCCATCCTGATTGTGTGTTAAAGTTTTTATTAATTATTAAAAGCAGATAACAAATGACAAAAAAATAACTAACAAAGAATAACAAAGAGAAGAAGGAAAAAGAAAAGAAAGCTATAAAACTGTAAAATGATAAAAGAATAAAGGGAGACTTCCAATTTCCTCTGCGACAAATATAAGTATGGTTACAAAATTTCCTCTTATTCTGTGTTTACAAAGAAAAGCTCTCTCTTTTTCTATTGTCTAAGTTCCTTATTCATCAAAGCCACAAGTCATCAAGTCATTATTTTCTATTTCGTGCAAAAAGTCTATTAGGGTTTCCTATCAGCTATAAACGAATTTATTGTCTTTCTCTAATCAGTAAAGTAAATTTAGCTATCACAGCCAGTTCCAGCACCTTCGCCAACCATTCCTCTGTTATAGGTAATATCAGATTCTTCCACTTTTGTGCATATAATAATCTCATTGCTGTTGTCATATATAAAAACAAAGTTCCATGATTTCTTTCCAGCCAGGTGTCCATTAATCCCAAAAGATGTGTATTAATCTTCAAAATTGTCATCATTTCCCAGCTCCTGTTGCTGTTCTTGTTTGGACTCTGTTGGACTACCTATTTGCATCTCCTCCAGATCTCCCTTATATCTTTTTAAGAAATCTCTCACTTTTTGAACTAAGTTCAGTCTGAACCTCTGTTTCTTAAAGCAAAGATCATTCCTTCTAAAGTATCCCATCGAAAAGCAACCTTTTCTGTATTAATGTTTTAGTCAGGAAGGCATAGTCTTTTCTCTTATGTAAAATTCTAATAGGGATTTATTTTAGAACAATTATATCTATATTGTCAATTTTTAATCTCATATTAAAGTGTTGTTGGAGCACTTGATCCCTTTTCTTCTTTCTCACAAAGTGAACTAAAATGTCCCTTGGGATATTTCTTGTTTTGGCAAGCCTTGAGCTTATTCTGTAAACATAGTTAATTTCTGTTTCCACTTCTCCCTCTTCCCAATCCATAAAATTTACCAACATTGTAATAATCCTTTCTCTAGTATCTTCATCAGTCACCTCTGGAATAGCTCTAAATCTCAAATAATATTCTTTTCCCCTGAGTTCCATTAAAGCCAAATTGTCTAGTTGTCTTGCCAGCTCTCTATCTATGACTTATTCTCTAAGATCACTACCTTGTCATTGATTTGCTTTACCTCACCAGACATTTGCTTAATAGAGATTTCCAATTTTTAAAAAACTTTCTCTGCCATTTTCTCTTTTACCTTTACCAGTCTTTCATCCATTGTTTTTTCACAGGCTTCTATCTTCTATCTTGTTTCCAAGATCTTCCATCTTAATTTCCATTTGTTCAAATAATTTCTGAATCAAATCTGGTGTAACTATTTTTTTCTGTTGAACCCTTTCTGGCTGGGTTTTCTCTACAATTTGCCATTGAGGATAAAGTTTGAAAACAAATCTTACAGAGTTGGTCTTTGTAAATCAAGCACTTTCATTTTTCAGTTCCACAGCTTTGAGTCATATCACCATAACAATGAAAGTCACAGTATGAGTCATCACCTTATCTTTTGTTGTTCAAAATCCTCCAATTGAATACAGTCCTTTAGAATATACAAAAAAAATCCCATGGCAGTCTGATCTCTTTAGCTAGTAACTTTGCTTCATATGCAGTTTCGTCAAAGATAAGGTTGAGAATAATATTTTTAAAAAAAGATTGTCTCCTTTTCTGTTTCAGAACTGTAATTCCTCTTTGTTAAGCTTTTTGCCATAAGTTCTTAAGTCCATAAATTCTTCGCATATCTTTTTATTTTTATAATCCTGAAAAAAGGCTTATCTCGCCATAAAGAAGTCTTGTCTTGGTCTTAGAGAAAATCTATCTTCATCAATGAAGTAGTTATTTCCATAAATCTCTAAAAATGAGGGTGACCAGGCTTAGTGTTCATATAAAGGCTACATCGCAGCTGTGAGCATAGATGAAATCCCAGGCTCCAGGTTGCTCAACACAGGGGCCAGCCAGCTGCAGAAACCTCCGTCTATGTAGTTAACTCAGGAGAAGGAGGAGGAGAGATTAGATTTATACCACACCCTTCACTGCCCAAAGGAATCTCAGAGCGGTTTATAATCTCCTTTCCCTTCCTCTCCCAACAACAGACACTCTGTGAGGTAGGTGGGACTGAGAGAACTTTTTCAAGGACTGCTCTTGAGAAAACAGCTCTGATAGAGCTTGTGACTGACCCAAAGTCACATGTGGAGGAGTGGGGACACAAACCCAGTTCTCCCAGATTACAGAAGAAGAGGAAGAAGAGATTGGATTTATACCCCACCTACCTAAAGGAGTCTCAGAGCTGCTTACAAACTCCTTTCCCTTCCCCTCCCCTCCCCACAACAGATACCCTGTGAGGTAGGTGGGGCTGAGAGAGCTCTGACAGAAACTGCTCTTTTTCAAGAACAGCTGTGCCAGAACTATGACTTGCCCAAGGTCATCCAGCAGTTGTGAGTGGAGGAGTGGGGAATCAAACCCGGTTCTCACAGATTAGAGTCTGTGCTCATAATCACTACACCTAACTGGCTCTCAAACCTTCAGGAGTACAGTTGGGTTATCTCCAATCTTCCTTTGATCTAGGGAGATTTAGCCAGCTGGAATTTCCCTCCCTGCCAGCATTCTTGGTTGCAATGTTTCTCTGCTTCTCTGGAGATGTCAGCCCACTATAACTCCTCACCAGAAGTCAGGACCCACCCTGATTGGGTCTATAGCACTGTAGGCCAAGGAGCTCTTGTCCTCCCCCCACATCTTATTAAGTTCTAAAATGGCTGCAGCCCTTGCCTTCCATGGCTGTTTTGGCACATGGAAAGGCACAGGGAGGTAGCAAAACAAGAGCACCACGCTGCAACCCAATCGGGATTCGGACCTCACAGCATTTTTAAAGGCCCCTGCCTTTCCGCAGACTATGCAAAATGGCACAACATTTGGGTCCAGGGGCACCTTTAAGACCAACCAAGTTTAATTCTGCATATAAGCTTCCATGTGCATGCACACTTCTTCAGATACAGTGAAACAAGACAAGTGGATGGCTTTACTTTACTTTACTTTAATTGGCACACCCTGGCACCCCGGCACCGCCCCCCCTGAAATTCTTGGCTACAGGGCTGTTCACATTATCCTATTTTCCTTCATTTTATACTCACAACAACCCTGTAAGGGTAGGTTAGGTGAGAGTGTGTGACCGCCCTATGGTCACCCATCAAGCTTCTATGGCAGAGCAGAGATTTGAACCTGGGTCTCCCATCTCATAGCTAACATTCTAACTAGTACACCACAGGAACTGACATTTAATAATGAGATGCTTGCTATGCGGAGAGAGCCCAGATGTGTGCAGTCTGATGGGAGGGCTAATCTATAAGATAACCTTGTCAGTATAGCATGTAAATGGCCGTTCTTCATTTTCATACCCTGCTTGTACCACCACAATGGATATTTGGGGGAGGAGAGACTTTCCACCTGATTTAATCCTACTTGATGCTCCGTGCACCCTTAGCTGATGCCTAGTTACGGAGAACATGAGTAGGAAGGAGAGGGCTGTGGACTGCAGGATATAATGATTCTTTTTGTTTACGGGACAAGGAAAAATGCCTGAGTACCAGAAAGATTGACTTACATTTACTGAACCACAGTGTGTGCAAAGAACTGTTAGTTGTTTTTTAATCTGTTATTTCTGCACTCTGCTGCTGAGAGCTCAACAAGCTTGTTTCAGGGCCAGAAATGCCGATTTACCTTTCTTTACTTTTGGACTCAATCAGGATTCCACCACCTTTTCAATTAGTATCATTTTTAACCAGAAACAATTTAAGAGTTGCACTCCTTGGCCAATTCATTAAAGCATACATTGCACGGGGACTTCCTTATGCATAACTGACAAGAAGTATTCACACTTGTAGCAGGATGGCTAATAATTTACCTTCTGTGTGTCCTGTTAAAATGTTTTCTGTTTATATCCAATACTTTATTCAACACAAAAACACATTTTGATGATAGACTGGTACACCATATATGTGATGGGAGGTTTTTTTTTAAAAAAAAAAAAATAACCCACAGGTTAATGCCAGATATTTTCTTAAAAATCCAGAATTTATGCTGTGTAGATGAGTTGTTACCCGTCACTTAAACCATCTAGCCAAATTATAATAAGGAGAAAGGCATTAATCTAGTTATAATAAACAGAGAGGAAGGGAAGCAGATGGATGGCTCTAAGTCTTCTGACTATTCTGTCAAGCAGTAGATCTGAAACAGATCTGCAGACTCCTGGGGACCTGCAAAGGTACTCTGGGGTCCACGGAATGGGAGGTGATGGATTGCTGTGCTGTGCTGTGCTACCCCAATGGAGAATTTCAACATATAGGACATGATGTTTAAGTCAAGAATAGAACCTGCAATGCAGCCAGGACAGAAGGAAAGTTGACAGGAGAAGGAAGAGGTGGTGTCAGGGTTGTGTGAGTCTCATATTGAACTCTTGTGAGAATCAAGACCTGGTTACCTTCACAGGGAAGCCACAATTATTATGGAGTGTGCAAAGGGGTGGTGGTGGTGGGAGCAAGGTTGTTGCTAAGATACAGGGATTGTTTAGTTGATTCCCTCTGCCATAATGTTCTTTCCATACATAGCTCTTCCCTTCCCTTTATTTGCATTGACTTAAACCTGTGCCAGAGCATCTCATCTAAATGGTGCTGAGGATTTCCCCAAGCATGTGCAGAGTGTTTTTCTTTCTCTTGTCTCCCGCAGCTGCATTCTGGAGCCCCAGGTAAGCTTCTTTGAGTTCCACAGCAGAAGGATGTAAATGTAGCAAATAGTTTCAGCACATCAGGGACCTGAAGTACAGCACAGGGCTATGTGGGTAATCTGAGCTCTATTAGTATTTTATGGTTGCATTTCACCTCTAAGACTATACCCACCCCATCATGAGAGACAGTGGCCACAGCCTCCATGGGTCAGGTGTAGCTACAGGGGTCTACCAAAAATTAAAATCATAATAAAGGCCCTTGGCTTGCAAAAATTACAAAACTGCTGCTATGAAAGAGACATGAAACATCTTGGCTGAGTTCCAGTAACATTTTTATATTCGTTATTTCATGCCACTCTTTCTTTTAGAAAGCTGAAGGTAGTTTATATGGGGTCCCAGTGGTCTGATTGGGCACTGATTCCTTGCTTAATTTCAATGAAGCTATAAGGGGTCTTTTGGGGGGGGGAGCGCACCGGAGCGCAGCTCCGGGAGCTCAGGAGCCAAGCCCCGTCCCCAGCCGCCGTCCCGGGGAGTCTTTCAGGCAGCCGCATGTCAATTTCAGCTCCATTATATCCTATGGGCCATTGAAGTTAATGGTGAAAACATAGGGTATATTCTGGGGGCTGGAGGAGGAGGTTTGAGGGAGGGCTCCAATCTCACAGGGTGGCTGATGGAGCCTCTCCCCAAGATACCCACCAAGTTTCAAGAACATTGGACCAGGGGGTCCAATTCTATGGGCCCCTAAACAGGTTGCCCCTATTCCCTCCATTGTTCTCTATGGTGGGAAAAAAATAACTTGTTTTCCCACCATAGAGAACAATGGAGGGAATAGGGGCAACCTGTTTGGGGGCCCATAGAATTGGACCCCCTGATCCAATATTCTTGAAACTTGGTGGGTATCTTGGGGAGAGGCTCCATCAGCCGCCCTGTGAGTTTGGAGCCCCTCCTCAAACCCCTCCTCCAGCCCCAGAATATACCCTATGTTTTCACCATTGACTTCAATGGCCCATAGGATATAATGGGGCCGAATTACCGTCCTTTCCTTCTCTTTTTCCTCTTTCCCTCCTTCTTCTCTTCTCTCTTTCTTTCTTTCCCACCTTCTTCTCTTCTCTTTTTTCCTTCTTTCCCTGTTTCTCTCCTTCTTCCCTCTCTTTCTTTCCCTCCCCTTTCCTTCTCTTTCTTTCCCTCTTTCCTTCCCTTCTCTTTCCTTCTCTCTACTCTCTTTCCTCCTTCTGTGGCCCAACTCTCATGAGAAGGAGTTTAAACTTTAAACGCCTTCTCTCTTAGCTCCCCCACCCAGGCGAGCTGGGGAAGGGGAGGGAGGCTTTTGAAGATGCCTCCCCCTTTTGCTTCCCCTTATGACATCACGTCTGGTGATGTCAGGGGCGTGGCATATGCTAATAGCCTAATAGCTCATTAGCATACCATATGCTAATGAGCTCCTGCAGCTCTTTTTCTATGAAAAGACCCCTGGCTATAACATAGACCAGGAAATACGGGCATATCAAACCTTTCCAATATGGGGTGCATGCAGATCATCAGCTTCAAGCAGACAGAGTCAGAGGCCTCAAACTCTACCAAGTTTAAGAGGCCCCATAGTATTACCAGGAAAATGGTAGTTTAGTAATTGTTTGGTGTTTTGAGGCCTCTCATAACTTATGGCCTTAGAGATGCCAGTCTCCAACCTGGATCTAGAAATCCTACCCCCTCATCCCTTGCTGGTGGCTGGGGAGGCCTGGCAACCCTACCTCATAATCTAGCTTGTACATAAATCCAGGTTTGCTTGCAGGCACTGTTCTCTCTAAGATGAGTTAATGTGAGCTAGCTCACAGTTTTTTTAGCCTCTGGCTCACACATTTTTGTCTTCACTCAAGAAGGATGGCTCCAGAGCAAACTAATTTATGCAGTAGCCAAATTGCTCACTTGCAACTTTAATGCCAGTAGCTCACAAAGCAGAATTTTTGCTCACAAGACTCCACAGCTTAGAGGGAGCAAAGGACTCTGTAAATCCTGTTCCTCAGCCAAAAGAGAAGGTATTGAAAAAGGCACACCAAGTTACCAGCCTAACACAAGGTTAAATGGCCAAACTGAGTACATTTGCTGGTAATACACACCCAGAAATAGTTGCACAGGACAAAGAATGAGGCAAATTCTTCCAGAAGAAGGGGTTATACAAAGAGACACAGCTTGTTTCTCCTCCCAAAGAGGAATTGAGCGGAGCAAATATCACCCACTGTTACCTTCCTGGTTCCTCATTATTTCTATTCCAGTAATGGAATTCTCCTGCCACATTTCCTAATATGCTAACTGTGTCTAGCTGGGAACCCCTCAGCTATTTAAATTCCTTTCCAGGCAGTCTCTGTTTTCCCCCTCACACACCTGCATGGTGATGCAGTACAAGAACAGACCACCACCAAACTGCTGATTCTTCCAACAGGAACAGCCCCCATCATGACTGCTAACACTATTACCCTTTGCAGTACTCTATTGAAACTGGGACAAAGATAACAGGCCAGTTTTCTGTACCTTCATTCACAATGACCAAGCAGAGTATTCTGCTGAATTTGCAGCAGCTGAAGTCTTGCCATATTTAAGCTTCTGTGGTCTTTTTCTTAGTACATTTCTACAGGTTTCCCCTACTGCAATGTCTGACAGTTGTAGATAGCTCAGATCCAGATTTAGAATCCATGACACAAGAGTAATGTACCCAGAATTTCAGATTGTTTTGATCACTAAACACATGAAGTATTTGGGGAGAGGGTGACTTCTATCCTTTAACAAAGCTTCCCCCCCTGGTTTATCTCACCGATGCTTGAGGTGGGTCAGTTTTTATTTACAAATCACTGTTGGGTTTAAAACAATGCCTTGCCTGCTTCCTTCGCATCAACATCCACTTCATGCAGTTTTTCCCCCATGACTGGAAGGATAGCTTACACCCCATTCACCATGGCAACTGAAGAATCTAGCCACAGACACCGGATTGGAAGGAGGGGGTTGAAAAATATCCCAATTCCAAAACTGATTTGGTGTTCGCAGCAACACATTGTACAACTGAAAGAGGAGAAAGATTTCCTTCTTAGTTGGACTTAATAGTGAAGGAATAGATGACCAGAAGATGACCAGAAGTCCCTGTATGTAAAAATGTACAAACATTTAGTATGTTGAGGATCAAAGATTTTTATAAGAAAGACACAATCATATATCCCTGTTGGGACTAAAAGTGATCAGATGCATTGCTTGACATAGTTGCCTCTAGTGACCAATAATGTGATTTTGCATAGTCTTGGGTTGGGGGTTGTTTTGCTTATGTAAAGTGGTGTCTTTGTATATGTTTACTGGTGGTGCTACAAAAATAATTAAACCTAGAAGGTGGTATTCTACCTTAAACTCGAAGAACTTCCTCCAGGCTAAGGACCCTTCCTCCAATTTAAGAGGGTTTTCCCTTGAGGAAGAGCGGTTTAAGTTGGACAGAGATTCCTTAGGCTGGAGGAAGACTTCAAACTTTGCTTAGTGGAAGGGTAGGATACAGGCCAATAAGAAGTTTTATTAGTAGCTGATGGTCTCTGACGGGTGTTTCATACAATCAACCTATCACAAAATAACTTCAGTTATCATGTGGGAGACTCACTGGCTGTGGGGGAACCTTGCTGGTGATGTCACTTCCGGTGTGACTTGGAAGTGACATCACAGCACTGCCGGTGACACTTTGGTGTTGGGCCAAAACTATATGATTTAGCTTGTGTGAGAAACAGAGTCATGCACATTGCCTTTAACAATATGATCTAAAACATGATTACTTTAGGGGCAGGGCCATGGCTCAGTGGCAGAGCATCTGCTTTGCATGAAGAAGGTCCTCGATTTCAATAGGTTTAGACTGGAGTAATTGTGTTTAGGATTACACTGTTAATCCCAGGCATCTCCTGTTAAAAGGAATCAGACAATAGGTCATGTGAAAGACCGCCACACACGCCTGAGACTCTGGAGAGCTGCTGCTAGGTAGAGTAGACAATAATTAGTTTGATAGACTATGCATCTAACTCAGCATAAGGCAGCTTCTTGTGTTCAAGTCAGTCCTACTAACCAGTGACAATAAGGCTTGAGTGACAATAAGGCTTGAGCGCCAGCTTGGTGCAGTGGTTAAGACTGACAGACTCTAATCTGGAGAACCAGGTTTGATTCCCCACTCCTCCACATGAAGCCAGCTGGGTGACCTTGAGACAGTCACAGTTCTCTCAGAGCTCTCTCAGTCCCACATATATCACAGGGTGTCTATTGTGGGGAGAGGAAGGAAAGGTAATTGTAAACCACTTTGAGATGCCTTCATGTAGAGAAAAGCAGGTTATAAAAACCAGCTCTTCTTCTTCTTCTTCTTCTTCTTCTTCTTCTTCTTCTTCTTCTTCTTCTTCTTCTTCTTCTTCTTCTTCTTCTTCTTCTTCCTTTCTGCTCAGTATCATCCCAGTTTCTCTTCTTAAATAAACAAACAATACATTCTTGTGCTGGAGAGAGCTTTCAATGTAAACTCTATATATTCCCCCCAGCATGTGGCTATTTTGTTACACCAATATAATCCCCCCGCCAGTTTAATGCTGTTCTCCACTAGGGCCAGAAGGCTGAGAAGAAATCCTGTCCCAACCAGGAAACATCAGACGGTGTAAAATCACACAATTATTTACTACTATAAGTAGATAGATTGGAGCCACTATTTCGAATCTCCTGCTTGGGCATGAAATTCACTGTGCATACTTGGGTATGTCCCTTATTTCTCAGCCCATTAATTTCACACGGATCACAGCCTGTATGTATAATTCCCCATTTCTGTCAATATGTTAGAGAGAGAGAGAGAGAGCATCAATGTGTCTGATTTGTACAGTGAAGCACCATCACAGGAAAATAGCTTTGTTTATTGATCCAAAGTCTACTGCTACAACTCATAATTTATATGTTCTTTACAGAGACAGCTTCTTGTATTAGATGAAAACCATTAGAAGGTCAGCTTCAAAGAGCTTTCCCAGTTGTATGCCTTATGTTTTCATGTATTATGGCATAGTCATTTCCTCCCCCTAAAGACATAATCAGAAAACAATGACAACAACATCTGGAAACGGATATTAGGCATTATAATGTCTTTTTTCTCCAGCCTTTAAATCAGCTACGGGTGTTCATGGCTAATAAATTCAATAAACTTCATTGCAAACCTGAATCCAAATATTAATTTTGTTCTCTGAATACAGGTCGTAACAATCCTCTTCCATTTCAACAGAGCCCCCGCCTTGGCTGCTGGAGCTAATTATACCCAGAATGAATATTACTTGAATTCATGAAGTGAAACTGGACTTGCCATTTGCTTTCTTTTCAGAAAAAAACCAACAACACAAAACAAAACACAACAACCCTCAGGATAATTCCTGTGTATAACAAACACCAACCTTTGCTGGAAGTTTACATTTGTGTTGCTAACCTTTCATTAGGCAAAATGGCTTCTTGGAATGCCTCCGGCAGCCTTCTCTAAGGGGAAGCAGAGAGAAAATTATAAAGAAATTAAAATCTAATAAATATTTTAGAATAATATGTTAGAAACGATCAGCAACATGTTACACTGAAATGAAAGCTCACCGCAGTTCCACCGCCTGGGCACCTTCATCTCTACCAAGATATACAACCTGAGGCTATATCGATTTGAATTTTAAAAGTAAGTATCTGGGTATTAAGCAGAGTCATTATTATTTATTAAAAACAACATTAGCATTTAGCCGTGCTTATATAGGAAAGTTAAGCACTGCTATGTGGCTTTAACCTCCCAGATCAGTAAAGAGGGAGGGTTGGATCCAGCAGAAAAGTTCATGGAAGAAGTTAGTGGAGTGGATCATTCCCTGCTTCCCCGAGTAGCCTGCTACTTGTTCTGGAACTCTTCTCAGGTTGTTCGGAGAACTTCACAAATAAAACGAACAGCAATGGAGTACTGCAGCGATGCAGGGGGTTGGATCCAGCGGAACCACTTCTTTTTCCCTCCTCCCTTGTCATTGGTTTGTGTTTTGCTCCTTCACTCAACAATATTTGAAGCCTTCTTGCAACCTAAGGGGTCTTCCTCCTTCAGAAGCGGCTCTTGCAGTGCCATCCTGAGCATGGTTACATCCTTCTTAGTCCACTGATGCCAATGGGCTAAGAAGTATATACCACTGCTCAGGGGTCTTTTCGTAGAAAAAGAGCTGCAGGAGCTCATTAGCATATGGTATGCTAATGAGCTATTAGGCTATTAGCATATGCCACGCCCCCTGACATCACCGGACGTGATGTCATAAGGGGAAGCAAAAGGGGGGGAGGCATCTTCAAAAGCCTCCCCTCCCCTTCCCCAGCTCGCCTGGGTGGGGGAGCTAAGAGAGAAGGCGTTTAAAGTTTAAACTCCTTCTCATGAGAGTTGGGCCACAGAAGGAGGAAAGAGAGTAGAGAGAAGGAAAGAAGGAAGGAAAGAGGGAAAGAAAGAGAAGGAAAGGGGAGGGAAAGAAAGAGAGGGAAGAAGGAGAGAAACAGGGAAAGAAGGAAAAAGAGAAGAGAAGAAGGTGGGAAAGAAAGAAAGAGAGAAGAGAAGAAGGAGGGAAAGAGGAAAAAGAGAAGGAAAGGACGGCAATTCGGCCCCATTATATCCTATGGGCCATTGAAGTCAATGGTGAAAACATAGGGTATATTCTGGGGGCTGGAGGGAGGGGGTTTGAGGGAGGGGCTCCAAACTCACAGGGCGGCTGTTGGAGCCTCTCCCCAAGATACCCACCAAGTTTCAAGAATATTGGATCAGGGGTCCAATTCTATGGGCCCCCAAACAGGTTGCCCCTATTCCCTCCATTGTTCTCTATGGTGGGAAAACAAGTTATTTTTTTCCCACCATAGAGAACAATGGAGGGAATAGGGGCAACCTGTTTAGGGGCCCATAGAATTGGACCCCCTGGTCCAATGTTCTTGAAACTTGGTGGGTATCTTGGGGAGAGGCTCCATCAGCCACCCTGTGAGATTGGAGCCCCTCCCTCAAACCCCCTCCCCTCCAGCCCCCAGAATATACCCTATGTTTTCACCATTAACTTCAATGGCCCATAGGATATAATGGAGCTGAAATTGACATGCGGCTGCCTAAAAGACTCCCCGGGACGGCGGCTGGGGACGGGGCTTGGCTCCTGAGCTCCCGGAGCTGCGCTCCGGTGCGCTCCCCCCCCCAAAAAGACCCCTGCCTCTGCTAAATAGGAGTTTGGGTCAAACTACAGGATATGATTTCTAATGAGTGGGGGTCCAGGTTCTCCAGACTAGACTTGTGCTTTCAGTTAGGGAAGTTTTCCAAATCCTAATATAACCCCTCACCCCATTCCTATCTGGGAGACAAAATACTCAAGGGCTGAGGCTAGCAAAGCATGCAGTTTTATTAGAATGATCGTTCCGATGCAAGCAAGAAAAGATCAAGCTGGCATACTGAACAAGTTTCAACGTTCTTCTTTTATGGGATAAAACAGACAGAAGGTCAGGGTCTAGAACTTCAAAAGCAGATTCACCATTTCCGTCCCTAAACATAATTTATTTTTATCCTCCTTTCAGGGTACGTCTTGCTTCCCTTCTAGGGAGAAAAAGAAAACATACCCTCTATACATATTTCATGGGAGATAAGGATGGAATAGATCCTTGAATGAGATAAATCAAGATGGGTAGCCGTGTTCATCTGTCTGTAGCAGTAGAAAAGAGCAAGAGTCCAGTAGAACCTTAAACATTAACAAAATTTGTGGCAGGGTACGAGCTTTCTTGAGTCCCTGCTCACTTTTTCACAATTTGCTGTGGTGAACTGAATACTGAGTCCAATACCCTACATATCTGCAGTTGGGTAAAATAGAAATATGTTTGTCTAAAATATTTGTATCCTTTCCTTCTTCCAAACAGCTCAGGGCAGCATACATCAGCCACCGCCACCATTTAACCTCACAACAACCCTGTGAGGTAGGCTAAAGTGAGAGAGAATAACTAGCCCAAAGTCACCCAGTGACGTTTATGGCAGAATAGGGATTTGAATCTGGATTTCCTGACTCCTAGGAGAACACTTGAACTAGCACACCACATTAGCTATCAGTCCACACCTAGCCCTTGAGCCATACTTTCAGCTGGTATAGCAATGCAGCTCTGTTGAATTCATTCATTGATGGCATTCTTCCTTATCTAAGCCACACTTTATATCTAATGAAAAATTGGCAAGAAGAATACATGAAAGACTTTGCTTCTGAGTAAGATAATATCCCAAGAGAACTACTTTCTCTCCATCAAGCTCTTCAGCGCTATCTCTTATTTTATAATCCAATCATATCTGATTAAGAGGTTTCAGTTCAGCACAGTATTTTTCATACAAAAATGAGAGTACAATAATTTGATTTAAATTTCTGAAGTCATCTGCACCACTGATTAATACTGCTGACATTTCAATGTCTTGCGACAACAGTACATGTTTAGGGTCACAGCTTAGTTTAGGGTCACAGCTTCCTGTTGTAGGAAGTGGGCGTGTGTGCACATGCATGCATGCACTAGGGGTGCCAATTCCAACTCAGGAAATTCCTGGAGATTTATTTATTTTGTTTGTTTCTGTTATTTATAGCCCGCCTTTCTCACTGAGACTCAAGGCAGATCACACAGCATAAGTCAATGCAGTTAATAGGATGGGACACCCAATAAACAATGTAATAGGATTAGCATGCATAAATCCTATAAAACCTGGACCAAAACTGAAACAAAGCATGAATTTTAGTATGATATATTAAATGATGCAGGAATTACATAACAGGATAATACAACAAAGAACAGTACATATTAAACAGTAGTATTGTCCACAGTCTCATTCTCCCTGAATAAATTCTGTTGTAATAAAATCCTATTATCTTTGTAAATCAGATTTGCCTAGTTTGTGAAATGCCAGGAGAACAGGAGCCTTCAGGACTGGTGCCCAAGGAGGGTGGGGAAGAAGGTGGAGCTAAGCAGGGATGTGATGTCACTGTAGGACTTCTGCTTCTCCTGGACTCTATGGTATACTATAGATTTTGTCCTCCAAAGCTTCCATTTCTTCCATGGGAATGTATCACAGTTGTCTGGAGATGGGTTGTGATTCTGGGAGAACTCCTGACCCCACCTCAGGGTCAGTAACCCTCGCGTGTCATGAAAGCCTCTTGATGACAGAGCAAAATAGATACTGACACATTTATACAATGTAGTATATATCACCAGGCCACTTGCACATTGTAGTATAGATGCTTTTCTCACACATTAACATTTATTGGGTGGGGGGAGTATGGCATGCAGTATCGCATGGTACTGCACACAGCAACCTCAAGCCAAAAAAACCATTAGGACCATTTGCGCATCAGGAATGAAACAGCAATTATTTCCCTTATATAGAAGCTCAGGATGTCATTAGTACACTCTTTGTTCTGTTTGTTTAAACTGTATTTTTGCCTGTTTATTTAAAGTGCATGTTGGTATTTTTGTAAACTGTGGGAGAAAAGTGGGGTAAAATTGCCTCAGTAAATTAAATTCTTAATTAGCTGCTATAGAAATCAGTTTGGTGTTGGAATATTTTCATTTATTTATTATTTGTAACTCACTTTTGTCCCAATTCTATTTTATCCTAATGATAACCTTGTGAAGTAGGATAGGCTGAGGGAGTATGACAGGCCCAAGGTCACCTAGCAAACTTCCATGACAGAGTGGGGATTCGAACCCAGGTCTACTAGATCCTAGTCCAGCATTCTATTTCACTGCACCATACCTTGGAAAGTCAAGTGACAGGCAGCGTTTAGATATATATAATTTCCACAACTACACTCCATGACTATTTCTGGGATTCCCAGAATTTTCTAGATCGAAGAACTGAAATGCATTTTGGTAAACAAAATCCATAGAAACAGACCATGCTTTGTGATGAATCTTGGGAAGCATATTTGCATATAAATGCAGACCAGAAAAGAGTGGAATTAATATAGAGAGCCTCACTGATTGGGCCATTAATTCCATAAAACTCGAAGGAACCATCCTGCAGGCTGATACGGCCAACTTAAATTCTCAGTGACTGCTAAGCTAAGTGATTCATGCAAAGTCGATAGTCTGATTTCCAAAAGAAGATCAACAACTAGGCAAATATCCAGTCTTGTTTTCGCTTTATCTCATGGATAGCGGGGTATGCTTGCTACAAAAGGGACCTTCATCCCCTTTCAAATAATCAGCCTGCAGTTGTTTCTATTTATATGTTTTTTAATAATATCTCCTAGTGTAAACATGTTAAAAATGAACAAGTGCCAGGTTTTCTTTGTTGATCCCAGCAGTCTGCAGTTTGAAGACATAGGCACGTTTTATGGATAAGCTGAAACTGTAATCACCTTGGTATGACATTAAGGGTAATGTTCTTAGCTGGCGTATGATCTGCTGAGCTCCACTGGAGACAGCAAAGTAATACAGAATTACAGCAGTTGGTGATCATATAACTTGTCACTCATGCATGCATCATGTCAAAAAATATACCTTCAATTAACTATTGTCAGTGAACTTTCTTATACAGAAATCAGTAGCTGATCAAATGCCCTTCTAGTAGTAATTATCGTATGGCAGTGTGTGTAGTATAGCCAGGAGATCCTAAGATTGTCTGGCAGCCAAAAGTTCAATCTTTTTAGCATTATGCACCACTAGATGGTGAGCTAGACTTGTTTTTAAGGCAAGAGACATTTCAGAGGTGTTTTGCCATTGCCTGCCTCTGCGTCACACCGCTGCTATTCCTCGGAAGTCGCCCATCCAAATACCAGCCAGGGCCGACCCTGCTTAGCTTCCAAGATCTGATGAGATTGGGCTAGCCTGGGCCTTTCTAGAGCTAAATGGAATTTAACTCACAGGACCCTTAAAAGGCTGAGAGCAGAGGGAAAACAGTAGTCTTCATTTTAGCAGTACTGGAGATGAATTTTTGTTGATGCACAAGTTAAAGAGTCAATGGAAGCCAAACTGGGTAGTATGACCTTGTATTAGGGTATGCAGTGGCTCAGTGGTTAAGATGCTGAACTGCAGGCTGGAAGGTCGGTAGTTCAGCAGTTCAAGACCCGAGTGCCGCATGATGGAGTGAGCTCCCATCTCTGGTTCCAGCTCCTGCCAACCTAGCAGTTCGAAAGCAAGAAATTGGTACCACTTTGGTGGGAAGGTAACAGAATTCCATGTGCCTCGGCATCTAGTCATGCTGGCCACATGACCATGGAAACATCTTCAGACAGCGCTGGCTCTTCGGCTTGGAAACAGAGATGAGCACCGCAACCCTAGAGTTGGATTCGACTGGCTTTTGAGCAAGGGAAACCTTTACCTTTACCTAGCTCATCTAAGTCAATATGCCAAGGATGCACAGGACAGGAAATGTTTGTCTGCAACTGGAGAGATTGTAAGGTTTATAAAAAGAATGGAGGTTCTCCTAAAAAAGGATATAATGAGTGCTCAGTGAAATTTCCAGAAATTTATATGGGGCTTCTGGTCAAGGTCAGTCTGAAGGCCAGCCAGAGGAAAAGAAGCTCAGATGTTTTCTCAGTGATTATCTTGAACATCACAAAGGTCACAAATCTCCATTTAACTCTTGGGATAATTGACAAGAACAACCTTCTTCTTGTAGCTCCAGGGAGGCAGAGTCTAAGTGCCACTAGTACCTGTTAAGACGTTTCAGTTCAATTAAATTTAACAGGAGAACCAATGTTGTATAGCAATTATAGTGCTGGACTTGGATTGGGTATACCAATGCACAGATCCCTGCTCAGCCACAAGGTTCTACATGAACCTTGGGCTAGTCATGGTCTCAAAAGAATCTACTGTATAGGATTGTTTGGGAAATAAAATGGGAAATGTCCCTTGTGTGCCACTCAGCACCTTAGAGGAAAGATGAGCACAAATGTGGTGAACTGTGCTCTTCTTACAATTACAGGGCACTTGCATTTTAATTAGAAATTAATTTAACTTTTTCTTCATAGTGAATACACAGAAAATATATCCAGGAGGAGCCAGGCAATTTTAGTTTCACTGCTGACTTTTACAGTGCAATCCTGACAGAATTACACCCTTCTAAGCCTATTGACTTTAATGGATTTAGACAGCTTGCAGCTCTGCTTAGGGTTGCACTGATAGTGACTATGCTGGGTAGGCCTACGGTTTTGAGACTTTTTAAATGGGGCCCACTTTTAAATGTATGGTGTTAGCCAAATTGCCTTAATTTCTTATCAATATAGGGGAATTATGATTATTAATTGGCAATAGGCAAATTAGGGAACGAACACCAGTGTCTACAGAGGTCCTGCTCTTCCAGAGGTACCAGTAAACAGACACAGAGGCTGCAGTTAGGTTAAAATGATGTCTTTACTGTAGTCTTTTTCACACACAAACAATACACAGTCACACACACAGTTATTCAGATCATAGGAAACAAAGATAGATAATCAGCACATTTGCATAAGCTGGATATGTTTTGTTTGGGTTATAGTTACATGTCCGATGAGATTAAGGCTTCCAAATGGAAAAATAAGGGAATTATAGAAAAATGGGGATTATATTAGGAAAATGGAGCGTGCAAACTGAACCAGCAGAAAGCACATGGAAGACTCTGGCAGCCATCCAAAAGCCTCAGGGTAAGGTGTGGCAAGATAGCCACAAGTTCAAGAGTAAGAGAGTATAGAGGTCATGGGGGGGGGAAGTAGAGAGAGACAGCATGTGGTCGGGTAGCCCCTTTTATAATGTGGAGTGGGGGGGTTGGGCCAGGCTGGCCACATGTCCTAGTCACATGCCTCTTGGGGGTGGCCTAAGCTGGTCACATGTCTTGTTCCACCTACTAGTCCATCCCCAAAACATGCTGATTGGTGTTGGGTTCAAGAGGGAAGGGTCTAGGGGAGTGGGAAATATTGAGAACTAGCAACTTAGACTGGAGTCTGGCACCTGGAACTCCTCTTCCACGTGCCACTTTTTCAGTTGAATAAGTAGCTCTCGCAGCTATATTTGGAAAAGAGTAAAAAAAAAATGACTTCTAAAATTATCGTGGCACTAAATAGGATGTATATTTCCATCCTCCTATCTAGGTTTCATCAATATCAAGACCATTTCATACAAGCACCACTATCCCGGGCAGCAGCCTTACTGTCCTCAGGGACTTTCCATGGAGAGACTGTATTTTTTCAGACTTGAGTGTCTGGAGCAGAACTGTTGCAAATGATATCCAGCATCCATAATTACAGCAGCATCTAAAGCCAGATTCAGATCTTGATGACCTCAGAAATCTCCTGTGTGTGGTAAATTGTAGGCCTTAGTCTTGGGACAGTGACTACTGCAGTGAAGGAAGGAAAATATGAGACACATGGGCATGCATACTAATGCAGAAGCAATTTACCCATTGTATGCAATAAAGAGGAATTGAAGAAACTGAAAGAACCATACATTTATACACATACTGGGCTCATATAGGACCTCTTTTGATTAATAAAACATACACAGATTCTCAAAATTCATGCTCAAGCACGCTGTACAGCTGAAAGAAGCCAGCAATGCCCAGACTAAGGCTCTTCTATTTATTTATTTGTTTGTTTATGCGAAATATTTCTGGCCCACATTCTTAGCCAAACATGGCTCCTAGAACCATTTTTGCATCAAGACCCCCCAAAATGGCACCCTGTTTTCCCTGCATCCTTATATACACTCTACACCAGTGTCCCCTGACCTTTTTGAGCCTGGGACACCTTTAGAATTTTGAGACAGAGTGGCCACTACAAAATGGCTGCCAGTGACTGAGCCAAGGACAAAATGGCTGCTATTGCAGGAGGAGCCAAGCATCTTCTTCACAGCTCTGGTTCTCCCTGCCCCCAACCATCTCACAAAAGTTATGCAGGTCCTGTTAACAGGATCTCAGATCCTTCTCAAATGAGCAGTGAGGAGGATGCGGGTAAAAAAAAAAAATCATTTATTTATATGAAGGAAGCCAGACACTGGACCTGCCTTTACAATGACCTTGCCTATTTTTCTGAAGCATATGACAGGCACCTGGAGAAGTATATGTGGGCTCCACAGGTACACCTACAGGTGGGGGAATGCTTCACTACAGAACTGTTAAAAAATCATAATTTACGAAGGTTTTGCATGGATCTGTGGATTTTCACAGACAGATCTTCAAATATTTTAATTTGGAAATATTGCACCAATTCAACATTAAACTTTAGCCTCATCTAAAACATATGAAATAAAAAAGTTAACAGTTTATATTAAATGAATTACACATTGTGTTTTCTAGCGCTTTAAAAGGTACCTTGAGGGCCCCTTTTCATTTAGACAGATGCTAAGAATTATAGTAGTCAAATTTAATTCATTTCTTATATTTGATTAAATCTTGGAAATGAGATTAGCCTTTTCTTACAGAGCTCATCATTCTGGGTAAAATATACATAAATATAATAGCTATTGTGATGTTTAAATGGCATGGACAGGAAAGTATGATTGATATCAGTGTGAATTTGACCACCATAAGCAATTTCTAAAGAATAATTGTAGCTCCAAGGCTAATGTGTTTTCTTCCAAATATAGGTAACACCCATTCTAATTAACACATATAAATGGGGAACATAAACATCATTACAGAGATTGGCCATCCCAGCAGGTATAGAATTCTCCATTCCACTGCCCTGACAGTACAATCCTAAGCAAAGCTACACCTTATTAAGTCAACTAAAGTCAATGAGATTAGAAGGGTGTAATTCTTTTTAGGATTACACTGTGATTGTACCAAAATGAGGACAAGTCTCAATAAAAATTAAGGACTGCTCAATATGGAGAGCTTTTTCTGCCATATGGATATCTTTTAATCTATACAGAGACAGACCTTGCTTAATGTCACTGGGACCATTCAGCTCAGCTTGCTCTGACCTTCAGTGGTTCTCCAGGACAATTTATCAAAACTTTTCATGGTTATTTAAAGAGCTGGTCTATCCCCAACTGCATGGTAAGTATCCACACCACTACCAACCTTTCTTGGCAGTATCTTGTGATGGTGTGAAAATGAGTAGTAGATTGTCGTTTTGCAGTCCTCTAATCGTGGTGTTTTGACGTGCATGTTTATGCAACATGCTTGATCATTCTGCAGATCAAATATATTAAACTGGGTATTTTTCTAACAATAGCTTTGTGTGTGCTCCTGGAATATCCCACAAAATGCTGGGAAAGCAGCCATGGAAAGATCTTTTTACTTGATCATTTTTTCCTAACAGGACAGCGTGGACTTTATTATCTTCATTCATAATAGAAAGAACATCAATTCAGATGGTGTTCTCTTTTCTGTCTTTCTTCTGTGAGATTCACGGTGTAGTGCTGGGAATGGCACATTATGCTGTCTCGGGGTGCGGTCACACACAGTTGTTTTGATCGGGATTCACCGCTGTTCTCTCTCACATTTAAATTTGCTGATCAGACAGGCCAATCCACCTCCCACCCCAAAGCGGGTTCACTCGTGCAATGCTCCTGGTTCTCTCCTGCATTTTCCTGGAACAGGAAAATCAAGTACTTTCCAGGTATTTGCACTCTGCATCCATGATTTCACCAATCTGGACAAGCCATCTCTTGCAATGATTGCGATTAGGGTTGTCTGACCGTCCTTAGCGCGATGAGGTTCCCCCCCCACAGCTTCTGCATTTGAGCGCATGAGCACTCCCTCGCTAAATAAATTCTACATTTAAATGTTCAAGCACACATCCAGCACAGAGCTCATGGTTCTACCCACCCCAGGAGTCCCCGAGGCGGCGTTAGGAGGGAGGGAGCCCCTGGCATGGAGGTGGTGTGGAAAGTTTTTGGGAGAGGAAGCTGACAGGCGGGAAAGGAAGTGCCAGGTGGGCTGGCAGGTGAGCAGGCTGTGGAGCCTGCCCCAGGAGTCCCCAAAGCTGTGATGTTAGGAGGGAGGGAGCCTCTGGCACCAGGGAGTGCGCCCAGCTTGCCAGCAGCAGCATTGGGTCAGCAGCACGAAAAATTGCTGGGGGGGGAGGCGGGCAGGTGGGGAAGGAAGTGCTGGGTGGGTTGGCAAGCGAGCAGGCAGTGGAGACAGGGGCTGGCTGCATCCAGATCGTGCCCAGAGCCTCCTTGCCTGCCCTGTGTGAACATCCCAACCCGAAAAAAAATATTCCAGGTTAAATTATATCGGGAACAAAGCGCAATTGCCTTGCCGTGTGACCACAGCCTCAGATTATTTCTGCACCAAGGAGTACATGGCTTCACATGAATTTTTTAGTTCATGTAAAAGTTTGTCAAGACATGAGGTGGAATAATGCTTTTATACCCCAGGTCTTGACCTCTAATTAACTTTGTGATAAAAGCAAAAGAAATTTCCTTAACTTGTAGAGTTCAGCCTAATTACAAGGAAATAGAATGTTCTCATTCAGAATCAGATACAGTAAGATTCAGGCTTCTTTTTGTGTGTGGATTTGGGAGTTATAGGCTTACTTTATACAAAAATATTAAGAGTTCAGGAAAGAAACAGGCAATGGATGACATATCCCCAAACTGAGCAAAATTTGTCTATCCAGTCAGTATAACACCACTAGAAGACAAACCAGGTAAAAGGGCCTAATCTGTGTGGCTCACACAGAAGAATTTGAGTCACCATGGCAACTGATGTTTCATGGATGCCCTTTTAACAGTCTCCACATCGTGGCAGTATGAGGGCATCGAGTAGGTCTGATATAAATCACTGAACCAATAATCCTTCATTCTCTGTGACTAAATACAAATTGCTAGAAAGTTCAGATTAAGGTCTTTCAAGCAGACCATGCCTAGGTCAGAGTCTGAAATGTGTTGATCAGCTTTAAAGCTTCAAAACTTATGCTAACATATAATCTGAATAAATGGTTGTCAAGAAAATTCTCCAGCTGTTTAGGAAAACTCAAAGATGGTAGTAGTAGGGATGCCAGCCTCCAGGTGGACCTGGGGACACCCCCACCCCGAATTACAGCTCATTTCCAGACTACAGAAATCAGTCCCCCTGTAGATAATGGATGCTTTGGAGAGTGGACTCTACGGTGTTGTACCCCACTGAGGTCCCTCCCCTCCCCAGACTCCATCCCCAAAGCTCCAGGAGTTCCCCAACCTGGAGCTGGCAACCTACCCCCCATCCCTTGCTGGTGGCCAGGGGGGACCTGGCAACCCTAGGTTGTAGAGATACTGAGGCCTCTATTTTGGATCTGTTCAGTTATATGATCTTTATCAAGAGATTTGTATCAGTCAGTGAAACAATATCCGGAAAAAAAATCCTAGGTTTCAAACTTCCTACTATTTTCTTGGGACCTTTTCACAGCTGTTTGTCTGCCAAGGAACTCCCATGTATCTGCCATAGTAATGTTGCAGTGGATTCTGGGTAGTGTTCTCTCAGTTCACACAGGTCATTAGTCAGTCCTATTAGCCCTCATTCTGTACAAGTATGTCCTAAATCACATCCAGAACTACTTCCGCTGCCCTTGTGTGTTCCAGGAGATGATCAGTAGCACTGGGAAATTGTCTTCCAGAGACTACTGACTGCTATTAACCATTATCTCTTTGAGGACTCCCTCATAAGCATCAGAATTCCATAAGACAGTTTGTAAACCATCTAGATAAAAACAGGGTAATATACTAATGGCTTAACACCGACAGTCAAACGCCGAGTTCTGTGAGGCTTCTTGTTTCATCAGCTCAGCTGTAGCATCTGGAAACAGCACAGCAACAGACAGCAGATGGCCACTCCTTGTGAAGACTTACTTCCCTTTGTTGGCTAGCTTATCAAGGCAATAAACATGGTTGCTAGTTTGTCTCAACTGCAAGTACATGGTTCAGCTACTGTTGCACTGGATTAAAGGACAAAATGTCAATAGCTTCCTTTCACAATTAATTATTTCACTCACAGAAGAAGTTTCATTCTGTCTTGGGTGCTTCCAGTGTGGTCTTGATGCATTGCCCCAGTGAGTATCAGACTAGATCAGGATGTTTCCTGAACACTTTGTTTTTTTTCCTGGTTTTTAAAAAATGAAACTGTATTTTGTTAACATATATTTTTGGCAAGCCACTTGGGATCCACATTGGGGGCAAAAATAGTGTTAAAAATGGTCTAAATAAATGAATAGAAGGATGCCCAATTGTAAAGTGAGTGCCCAGAATGTGATCCAAGCTTTGTTCAGTAATCAACTGGTAAGGATTTACCTGCAGTTCCCTCTTTTTGTTGTTGTTCCATTCAAGACTTTTTGGATTTTATCCCTGGGACTCAAGCAGGGGCCAAGGAAACACATCAGGGCCATATTGGCAGCTGTTGAGCTAGGGCTACCCTCTTATGTTATTATATATGTGTTTTTTTTATTTAAAAGCTCATAAAAGAAGTCAAGACTGAGGGATACCAGTTAATGTACCTGTGACATTCAGGTTTGGAAAGACTGTCTACAATTTCTCCCAGACTCAGAAGTTGTAAATGTGGACGAAAGAGGACAAGAAGTACCATCGTGGCATGCATTTGTTCAGATTGAGCTGCCATTTCCAAGCTGAAGAACCTTTCTCTGTGAGAAAGGTTAAAAGCTGCTCTTTGATTTGGTAAATTAATTTCTGTGCAAAGAATAAAAGAGGCTGCAAAAGGGGTGGGGGAACCCCTCCATCCTGCAAATTCTGGTGACTAAATCACAGCGATTTGATTGCCCTCTTCTCGTTGTTGTTATTTGATTGGATTATGATTGTTCATTTCTTCCTTCTGATTGCTCTGCAAGTACAAGTAGGGGAAAATGTTCAAGAGCAGGTAAATAATTTTAAGAGCTGACATGATCATTTTCAGTGGTGATTACACCAAAGCCTGAAATCTCTGATGGAAATAAAGCACGGTGGTTTCAATGGAAGATCATTCTATGTAGGGATGCTTAAGGACTTTAGCCATAGATTTTAGAGCCCTCTCTCTTACTCTTCAACTAACCTTGGAGTGCCATGTCATCTGTTTTGGTGGAACACCTAAGAACCATTTATGCTTGTGAAGCATGCTTGTGAGCTGGACCTTAGCCCAATCAACTAATGAGACAGAAGACAGTATCAGCATTTCCCCAACTTGATACACAGAGCACATTTTCCTATTAACTGAAGGCACTCTGCATCTTTACACCTATTGAAGACTTATTTCTGAAGGGCAGAACTGTGTACCCTTCCCACAGAGTCCTCCACCTATGTTTTCGCAGGAATCAGTATTCTGACCAACGTTATTGATAGCAACAGTGCAACTGGCAGTCTTTTCTTAGGGTAGATATGTATCTCTGCAGCACTGAGAATGAGTAAAAGATCCGATCATACCCAATGCAGAGATAGGGTGATTCTACAATACAATCTCTTTACACTGCTCAGTTGTTCCATTACCACCTTTAAGTGGAATAGAACGAAAAAGCCATACAGCACTTAAATGTAGCGCTGTATTCCTCTGGTAAGATCCCACGATATGTCTACTTGGAAGAAAATTCCATTTAGCGAAGGTTCTAATTCTTCCCACAAATTTCCAATTGTTCCTTTTTGGGATGTGTGTGTTATTTCCTTTAAAACTTTTTTTAAAAATTCAAAACACTCATTAAACACACAAGTTATAAAAGTGAAGACTAAACGCTTAGATTTCTATCCAGTAAAAGGGAACAAAAGCTGCTAATTGATTTGTGAATGTGTATGTTTAGTAAAGGAAGTAATTAATCCTCCTGGAAACAAAAGGAAGGGAGGTAAATTTAAAGGGATAGTAGCATTGGTAAGCTTCAGTTGTGCATTGGTTGTCTCAGCATAGGACAGTCTGGCATTGCATTCATGTTTTGATTTTTTTTAAAAAAATCACTTTAATCCAGAGCTAAAAAAAGACAAAAAGAACACCCACAAAACAAAACATGGAAAATGCAAAAATGTAACACATTAATTATAGTGACACCTAAATGGTCTCTAACGACAAAGTGAACAAGTCGTGACAAACGCAGACCAAAAGGCTACTATGGAGACCAGCACACCAGAATTATACTCCTCCATCCGAATCTGATGAGAAAGAGACAACTCTGAAGCGGTGACATGCAGAGACTCAGCAGACAGAAACTCCCCTTCCCAAGAATTCAGCGGTTGCTTTGGGCTCACAGGAGCCCATAATGATGTAACGAATTGGTCTCTTGCTACCTACCTAGCAAATAATAAGATTATTCCTCAAGATGAGAAAGTCTCTTGGATGGGAGGCAGCGGCTGCTCCACCAACCTGCTTCTCAATAATTTCCTAAGGCAATCACAGAATGCCATGCTGGTGTGGATGTGTGAAGTGGCAGGATCACCTGCCATCAGATGTAGCTAGGGTTGCTATTACAACTGATCTCCAGGTGACAGAGATCTGTTCACCTGGAACAAATGGTTGCTTTGGAAGGTGGGCTCGCTGGCATTATACTCCACTGAAGCCCCTCCCCTCTCCAAGCCCCTCCCCTCTCCAAGCCCCTCCCTCCTCAGGCTCCATCCCCAAAATCTGCAGGTATTTCCCAACCCAGACCTGGCAACCCTAGATGTAACGCATTGTGCAGCACAGGAGGAATGACCAAGCAAGTCTAGGGAACATCTCTCAGTGGTTTAATGAAAACTTTGAACCTTTAAGGCTTTTTCTTTAAACCCTGCTGCTCTTGAACAGCAGAAACATATGCACCACGGCATAAGTGGAGGGTAACCAAGCCCTCCATCTCTCACTCCAGTCCAAATGCCCCTCCCCACTTTCTCTGCAAAACCATTTACAGGTCTTACCAATTGCCTTAATCCAATCTTAGCTCTAATTGGCCCTTCCTGGCAACAGCCTCCTCACCTGTCTTGCCTTTGCAGGCAGGTTTCCCAGGAGAGGGAGGTGACTAGTGCAAAGAGCCACACCACGTATATGTATTCTGAGCCCTTCTATTCACATACGTTTTATTCATGTTTTCTGAATTAAATGTAAGTGATTCGTCTCAGGAAACAGACACTCATATTTTAGTTTTATGAATTTTAAAATCAGTCACTCCAGTTCCCAAGAAAAAGCTATATCCTTTTAAGACCTGAAAGCATTTTTCATCTGAAACAGCCCTTAGCAGCATGGATTTCAATTGCGAGCTCTTCCTTAACATTTTATTTTTCAGAAACTAACATAACTGCAGCCCACACGGACCTCCCTGCCACATTTTAAAATTATTGTTTCAAGGGACACAAAGAATCAAGTTCTACTTGACTATAGTATCCAAGCAAAAATGAACTATTGTGTTCTGCCAAGCATGTGCTAGAAATATTGATGTGGGGAGCTATAATCACTCCAGAGAATTTAACATCACTCTCTTGGTTTGCACTGCAGCTAAATCCTATGGACTGGAATGTAGTACCTTGGCGAGTGGAATGGGTGAAGTCATTAAAGCAGAAGATGGAAAGTGGAATTGAAACTGTTTTTACTACCTTTCCTCATGTTTGCTTTTATTTCTGTGTGTCTCATTCACATAATGAGTGTATTGACACTCATTATGCAAATAAGATGATCTTGCCAGGAGGATGTCTATTCCTCTATGAGTCATTTAAACTAGGTTATATATTCATCAACAGAACTGCTGCCTATAATAATGGGAGAACAAAGTTTGAGTCCAGTGGTACCTTTTAAGACCAATATTCTGGGTATAAGCTTCATGTGCACACACACTTCTTCAGATACATTGAAACAGAATTCACCAATCATTACATATAGGTAGCCGGTGAGGAGGATGTTACCAGGAAGGGCCAATTAGAGCTAAATTTGGATTAAGGCAACTGGTAAGACCTGTGAATAGCAGCAGGTTAGCATACAGCATAATATAAGAGTTTACAAACAGATGCGAGAACTGAATGACATTAGCATGTGTAGTGAGCTAAGAAATCAATATCTCTGTTAAGCCCTGGGGATTCCATTGTCCTGAGTGTTTTAATAACTTGTAACTCAGCAATCTCCCATTGTAGTATGTTTCTGAAATACTTTTGCAATAAAACAGTGACTTTGAAGTCCACCATTGAGTATCCTGGGAGGTTGAAGTGTTCTCCTACACGTTTATCAGTTTTGTGCTTCTTGATGTCAGACTTGTGTCCATTTATCCTTTGGCATAGAGTTTGATCTGTTTTTCCTTTGTAGAGAACTGAAGGGCATTGTTTGCATTTAATGGCATACACTAATGTTAGAAGATGAGCAAGTGTATGAGCCTGAGATGATGTAGTTAATGTTGTTAGGTCCAGTAACTGTGTTTTCTGGGTGTACATGGCAGCAAAGTTGGCCTCTGGGTTTATTGCAAACTCTAGTATCAGTTTCCAAGTTCAAATCAGATGTTGTATTATTGTGAGTGAGGAGTTGTTTAAGGTTGGGGGACTGTCTGTGTACAAGAAAAGGTTTGTCCCCCAGTACTTGTGAAAGAGAACTGTCATCATCCAGGAGAGATTGTTAAATTGCTGATGATTCATTTGAACTGTTTTGATTTGACAGCTGTATGTGACCACTAGTGCTGTTTTGTCATTGTCTCTTTTGGGCCTATCTTGCAATGAGGTTTTCTCTAGGTACCATTCTGACTTTGTTAATCTGTTTCTTGACTTCATCAGGTGTCTGTCACACTAACTGAAAGGCAGCTATCAAGCTGCCAATGTCTAGCAGTCTCAAAAGGTCTGGAATTTTACCAGACCTTAAAGGCTTCACCTCCTGAGACAATTGTATGACACAAAACAAAGAAGAGGAGGAGGAGGAGGAGGAGATTAGATTTATACACCGCCCTTCCCCTTCCCACAACAGACACCCTGTGAGGTAGGTGGGGCTGAGAGAACTCTAACACAAACTGCTCTTTCAGGAACAGCTGTGCCAGAGCTTGTGACTGACCCAAGGTCACATCAGCAGGTGCAAGTGGAGGAGTGGGGAATCAAACCCGGTTCTCCCAGATTAGAGTCCGCACACTTAACCACTACACCAAACAAAGAAGTCTTTTAAAAAAACACGCAATGTGCATACTGAAATTTGAGTCAGATCATAATTCCTAGAAACAAAGTACTTGAGAAAGGACATGCCAGTTCCTTGGGGGAACTTCAGGATTGAAAACTCTAACTACTGATGGTGCCTGACCTAAATCCACCTCAGGAGGGAAAAGTCCACTTTCTGCCCAACACCCTGGAAAACTGCTACTAGCCATGGAAGGACCTGGTACTAGCCATGGAAGGTCCTGACTGACACTGAGATAGTTTTACGTGTTCATTCAGTCTGGTCCTTTGCTAGTTTTCAGTTCTGCAGGATAGGTACAAGGAGCACAATAAAATTCCCTCGATTCAAAATCTCATCATCTCACTTTCTTTGCCTACTTACCAATTCACCAGCTTTTTTACTTGCTTTACTTACTGTATACTTGTCTTAATCAGATGTGATGGCTCAGTGGATGGAAAACATCACTACACATTTTTCTCAAAACCTATTTCCAAGGCTTTTTGCACAAGGCAGATGTTTTCAAAGAAGACCCATGGTCTGCTATGCAAAACTGAGGTGGATTTTCACAGATTTCATATCGCAAGTATGTAGAGCTGGTCTGCTACATGCACCTAGGCCAACCTGCCCTGTCCCTGCACTTGCCTGCCTGCCCACAGCATCCAGGTCAGCCATCACAAGTAGTAGCACCAGGAGGAACCCCAACCCCAGCCATGGGGAACCTGCTGTGTCCATCCCAGGCTTGCCAGTCCCCTGGTGTGTGGCGGAATCCCCTACCCCCTGATTCTGTTTGGAAACTCTGTGGTAAAACCACAGGGTTCCAGTGATTCTTAGAAAGCACGGACATCAGTTCTGGGTTTTCCTGGGTAGTGACCGTCAAAGACAGGAAAACATTCTGCCCTCTTTTCTTTCCCCATTCAGCTCAGACCAACCAATACGAAGGGCTGAATGGAATATTGAAATAAGGGGGAAAGTGAGGGAAAAGAATCTGAGGCAATTAAACAGCCAAAGTCCAACTCAAAAAAGTGAAGTTGGGTTTTGGAGGAAGAAGGAACAGGAGGTATCCTGAATAGTCAGGGAATCCAATAAGGACTTTAGAGAATTGTATAGACAAGCAAGGATTTAGAGGTGATCCAAAAAACCAAAAAAACAGTGAAGAGTTAAGGCTTGTATGCTTGAGCCTGTTATAGGACATACTGTGTAACCATTAAGTACAACATACCTTCCAGCTCTGGTAATTTGTGTCATCTGATATACTAGATTAAATGCCATGCTTAACAATTTAATAAACTTAAGTGTGTTTGTTACATTTTAATAAACTTTAGTGTATCCTATGTTCTCATCAACACATATAATATAACCCACAGCAAATGCTATAGGATCCAGGTGAAAGGGGTCCTGATTGGTATCTGCTGCGATATCTGGTTAAGGATTAAGGAATCCTGTGTATAAAAATAAAAGAAATACACTTTGCCTTACGCTCCCAGATCTGAGAGTCTGGGTGGTGAAGTAGTTCCACCTGAGGGACTTGTCTTATGGTTAAAATGAATAATATAGAGAAATGAAAGGCCTGGTTCAGGGGTTGTGACAGTGATGTCACTCAGTTGCCAATGGCCACCCTACACATGTCCCTGCCCCTTTGTTCTCCCAGGGGTTGCCAGGCCATTCCAGTGTGAATTCTCTACTTGAAATATGTCGATGGAGTGATAGAACTTACAATTTAGAGACATTCCTTTATATTGTACGGTATTAAAAGAATAAGCTTGGGACAAAAGCTGAGGAACTGTACTGACTCTTGGGGATCAGGCTAAAAGTTTCCCCCCAAGCCTGTTTTGCCCGATCTCCCCCAAAGTTTGGAGAAGAGATTTTACGGCTTTGGGATGGAAAATTAGAAATAATCCATCTTGGTCCCCTTGACAGCCTGACCAAGTTGTGAGATTTTATCCCCAAACTGACTCCTAGCTTATCCATCATCATACACTTGACTATCATTTTCCTGGATGTAACTTTAAGGCATTTTATCGCTGAGCTCACAGCTGTGAGCGTGTTTTCCTAAGGCACATCTCTCATCACAAGCACTACTTCAGCCTTTAACACTGACTGCTGCGGGGTACTGTGGAATAGAAACAAGCAATCTCAGAAATTGATTTTGGATTATCCTTGTTTTACTAAGGTCAGACAAATCCTGTTCTCTTTGTCTCCACAGATAATCTCTAGTATAACTTTTCCTGCTTTTTTTTAAAGAATGCTGTGAAGGAATGCTCTTGCAAGCTCCATTCCCTTGGGTCCAGGGCAGTCATAAACACCCCAAAGCTATCCCAAGTCTCCACTTGTTGATGCCACCCTTACTTCCAGGGAATGCTAAACTTCTCACGGGGTAGTGATTGCTTCCACCAACAAACCTGAGAATATCTCCTGCTAGACAGATTTGCACATCTAGCACTCTATGTATGTATATATTTATTACAGTCATTAGACTATCCATATACATGAAAATTATAATATAAAACATTCTTATATATAGAAACAAAATACATAATATAAGCAGAATTAAAACTTGAACTTATTTATAATACAATTTCCATATCCTCATGATCAACACACTAGGTAAATAATTTTAGGATTCATGTCAGATAGAAGAAGAGGAGGAGGAGAAGATTGGATTTATACCCTGCCCTTCACTATCCAAAGGAGTCTCAGAGCGGCTTACAAACTCCTTTCCCTTCCCCTCCCCACAACAGGTGGGGCTGAGAGAGCTCTGACAGAAACTGCTCTTTTTCAAGAACAGCTGTGCCTGGACTATGGCTTGCCCAAGGTCATCCAGCAGGTGCAAGTGGAGTAGTGGGGAACCAAACCCAGTTCTCCCAGATTAGAATCCATGCACGTAACCACTACACCAAAGATATCCAAGCCTGGCTTTATCTGTGTGACCAGCAATCTTATCCAGTAGAGGTGTAATAAACTCCAAACAGGCTGCATTACAGTATGTACAACTAAAAACATGTTCTAGGGACTTAACCTCCCTCAAGGGTCATTTACATAGTCTTTCTGTATAGGGAATTTTCTTATACCTACCTTAAAGTACAGCAGAGGGGAGTGTAAAACTCCTTGCCAGGATAAATGCCCTTCTAAAGTTATTTACTTTCAGAGAGGCCAGGTAAGCTGCCAGGTCAACAGTATTTTTAACATTTGACAGCAACCCAGAGTTAGATACATGAGAAATATCAGATTGTCATTCAATATCCTCAAATCTTTATTTAACTAGCCACTTTGCCTGTTCAATACCACAGGATAAGAGCATCTAGCACTCTGTATTTGCATTACTATGGAAAGGTTCTACCTACTAGCTATCATGGGGGGATGATCAATCATACCTTTGCAATTTTGAACTGTTGTGTCCAAGGGATTTGAGAACTCATCCACTGCCCTACCCCTTTACCACACTTTGGGTAGCAAGACCAAATAAATATGGTATGTTTACAGAGATTAGGCTTTGAGCATTCAAAATATAAGAAAATTTAATAAACAAAAATAAAAAGAGTACACATGATCTGTTCCAGCAGCAGACTGAGCAAAGATACAAATAAAAGGTTAAAACACACAATCCTTCGAACTATAAACTCCAGATTTATCCTAAATAGTGTTTTATAAAGATAGGCTAGTAAATCTTGGAAGTTGCAACATTTAAAAGTCCATCATTACCTTAAGTCTTAGAGTTGGGCTTCTCCCACTGTCCTTGGCTACATGGACAAAATGGAGACCCAGGTAAAGACTTAGTCCAGCGGTGTCAAACTCATTTGTTATGAGGGCCAGATCTGACATAAATGAGACCTTGTTGAGCCGGGCCATGTGTGTCATAAGATGTAATGCCAGGTAGCAGAGATATAAACTTTATAAAGGACACAAACACAAAGATTTTTTTTACTTAAAATAAAAACACGTGTAAAACATTAGCACTCTTTCAATATTTTATTTAACAGTGTCTGATCACTGACACCTCTTTCTCTGAATTATTGCAGCAAAATATCTGTGGTGTTGCAATCTTGAGTATGGTGTTCAAGCGTGTGTCTGTAAGCTGCAAACCTACTTTTGATTTATTGAATTCACTACAGAAATCTCATGCTCAGAGTTCTGAGCTTAGGGCCCAGGGGGAAACGAGAAATGGCTGGGCATTACAAGATTTTGTGTATAAATTGCTTCATGTACTGGTCAAGAACATGAGAAGGCACCATGACACAGACTGAGGACTATGTGTTTATCTACAAAACTATAGTCTTGCTCAGTGGTCAGTATCAGCCTACTATCTGGGAAGTCTAAGTTCAAAATCCCCAAAGGAAATGTGCTGGGTGAACTTGGTCTGGACACACACTCTCAGCCTAATCCACCTCACTGGCTTGTTGTTATTTCTCATCTAAATAATTCACATTGCTTTCCTACTGAGCAAGATTGAATCATGAGGGTATGAATACAGTGAAAAGGAGGAGGGAACCCAGTTGCAACCAGGAGAGCCACAGCATAAAAATCCTAACAAAACACATACACTGTAGCAAGGCACACAAGAACTCATACCTTGTATAAAACTTTGATGGTCTTAAACATAATTTGTGTTCTCCCATGTGACTGAGGCAATCAAGAAAAGCAAGCTGTCCCTCCTTCCCTCCCTCCCTTCGGGAAGGAGCATCAGCCAATGGAAGGAAAGAAGGGCTTGCCTTTCTCTCTTGTGTGATTGAGGCAGCCTGTCCAGGAAGGCAGCTCTGGCTCATTCCTCTCCTCTCCCTAGGAGGGGAATGAGGGGAGGAGTCTGAGCCAGTGCAGGGAATAGAAGCTCACCTATCTATCTCTCCTGAATGATTGAGAGAGTCTGGCAAAGCAAACTACAATGATGCAGCGGCAGAAGAACTGGAAGAAGAAGCAGGAGACAACCAGTCCCACTGTGGGCCTGATCCAGCTCCCGGGCCACATGTTTGACACCCCTGACTTAGTCCTTCCTTATTTGTGCATCTCTGTTCAAAAAGCCACAATATAAGAGAAAAATTCTTCTCATGTTCTGAGAATGTAGAATCTCCCCTTTTGAAAGTTCACATCCCTCTGGTGTCATTCTGACCTTCCTGCTTCAAGCACTTATTGCTCATTGTGTCCCAACAGTATTATGAATCCTGACACCTTAAGAAGTGGTCAGTTCAGTCAACAAAATGCACTGCTACCCTCCTCCCCAGAGTGTCTAAAGCAGGGGTAGGCAGCTCCAGACATGTGAGCTGAAATCAGCACAACAAACCATTTAACACTCAAGGATGGCACTCATGGCCAGATTGCTGCCTAAGCAACCAAAACACTGGTACTGCTGCTGTGCCAATAGTAGGACCAGGCAACAGAGATGGTTTATGCCCGTCCTAGCTTCCCAAACTCGCGCAGCTACCAAGTAAGTCCAAGGTGAATCTCTGAGATGTTGGCGGCTCTGCTCCAAGTATCTAATTCTAAGTTTTATCATTCTTCTCTGAATCCTTTTCAACTCTTCAACAGCACTTTTAGTGGAAAATACTGAATGCAGCACTCCATAGGAGGTCATATGGGAGCTGAGCAAAGATGCACCAGTGGATACTTTCTGAGCCTTGTTCCAGTCATGTATTTGTTTTCAAACATTTAAAAATTTGCCATAAAGATGTAGACGTTATTATTCATTCCCAGTGAATGGGGAGGGGGGGAGAGGTGGCAGGAAGAAGAGTTATTCGATCATTCAGTGAAATAGCACCATGTCATTTTATTGCTCCAACATATACTTACAGGGAAAGAAAAACAACAAAATTCACACAATAAAGTATTTATTAATAGGCAATATTGCTTCAGTTCAGCTGCACCAAGAGCTGACAGCAAGATTAGTGGACACACACTCACTTTTTATTGGGGGGGTAGCTACTGAAGAACAGAAAGTGAGAAGGGAGGGCTGGGGAAATCAGAAGCCCTCATTCACGCATGCAGGCAAGACAGCAGAAAAGGAGGAGGAAGGAGAGTAATGTTATACTTGCAACCATGGGCAAATGTATTGTGACTGATAACATTAAACACTGTCTGCCCTCACATTCCTGCGTTGTGACTAGTTAGTGTGGGCACAAGAGTAGCGTTTAACATGCCCCTCCCACCACAAGGGACCACAATCATACAAATTAGTAATAGAATCATAGAATGTTAGAGTTGGAAGGGACCTCACAAGTCATCTAGTCCAACTCCCTGCACTCTGCAGGAGCATAGCCAAAAGATAGCCCTACAACATACTTGGAAGATGGTCGTCCAGCCTCCACTTGAAAACGTCCAGTGAAGGAGCATCCACCACCTCCCAAGGCAGTGAAGGAGCATCCACCACCTCCCAAGGAGGATTGTCAGGCACTCCAAAGGGATCTGTCAAGGATGGGGGAGTGGGCGTCAACGTGGCAAATGGGGTTCAATGTGGCCAAGTGCAAAGTGATGCACATTGGAGCCAAAAATCCTAAATATAAATACACGTTGATGGGGTCTGAACTGGCAGAGACGGACCAAGAGAGAGATCTTGGAGTCGTAGTAGATAACTCAATGAAAATGTCTACACAGTGTGTAGCTGCAATAAAGAAGGCCAACGCTATGCTGGGGATTATTAGGAAGGGAATTGAAAACAAATCAGCCAGTATCATAATGCCCCTGTATAAATCATTGGTGCGACCTCATTTGGAATACTGTGTACAGTTCTGGTCACCACATCTCAAAAAGGATATTATAGCATTGGAAAAAGTGCAGAGAAGGGCAACTAGAATGATAAAAGGGTTGGAACACCTTCCCTATGAAGAAAGGTTAAAATGCTTGGGGCTCTTTAGCTTGGAGAAACGACGGCTGAGGGGTGACATGATCGAGGTTTATAAGATTATGAATGGGATTGAGCAGGTTGAGAAAGAAGTACTTTTCTCCCTTTCTCACAATACAAGAACTCGTGGGCACTCCATGAAATTGCTGAGCAGTCGGGTTAGAACAGATAAAAGGAAATACTTCTTCACCCAAAGAGTGATTAACATATGGAATTCACTGCCACAGGAGGTGGTGGCAGCTACAAGCATGGACAGTTTCAAGAGGGAATTAGATAAACATATGGAGCAGAAGTCCATCAGTGGCTATTAGCCACAGGGTATAGATGGGAACTCTCAGTCTGGGGCAGGTGATGCACTCTATTCTTGGTGCTGGAGGGGGCAGCAGTGGGAGGGCTTCTAGTGTCCTGTCCCCACTGCTGGACCTCCTGATGGCACCTGGTATATTTTAGCCGCTGTATGACAGAGTGTTGGACTAGATGGGCCATTGGCCTGTTTCAACATTGGCTTCTCTTATGTTCTTATGTTCAATCTGTTCCACTGCTCAACCACTCTTACAGTTAGGAAGTTTCTCCTAATATTTAGCCAGTAACGACCCCCTTGTAATTTCCACCCATTAGATCTAGTCATAAATAAATGCTTTTAAAAATTCTACAGTTCAGTGTCTTCTAAGCAGTCCTTATCAACCTTAATAGTGCATGGGCAGCATTTTCACACATACTCAGATCTGCAAATGCTTGATGTATTTGGCAAGCATTTTGGGTTGTTCCATACCAAACTGAACAGATCCAGTGATCAGCTCTTGTCTGATCAGCATAGTTAAGTTTGACTATCAAAACATATTCACTGCAGAACTTCTAGTAATTTCTTGCCCTGGCTTTTTGTTTTGCAGTCATTCACTGGTGCATATTTAGCTTGTACGCTTTGTCTTGGCCAGGATTCAAAATGCTGCTTCTACTTCCTTTGCAAGCTTCCACAAAAAGCCAACAACCGCTTACCCTCCTTTTTGCTTTCAGACATTGATGTTTTCAGAGCACACCCAGACTAATTCATAGTATTCCCCTTCCTTTCCCGGAATAAAACCATGCAAATGGCTATAATTATTTTATATCGTTATTTGATATTGCAGCCTTAAAAAAAACAGAGCAACCCCCTGGGGTCCACAAGCATTAATGCATCCTCTTAGCAGTCCCACTGCCAAGTGGAGGGGCGAGGAGGGCACCAAAGGCAAGGGGTTCCCTTATTCCTTTACCCATAATGGTGCTAATAACCCAAGTTTGAAATAACACACACACACACGCAACTGTTTTTGGATAAAAATTGGAATAAAATTAGCCACAACTTTATTGGTTACAGCCATAATAAGCTTTGGCACAACATGGGGTACCGAATCCTGTACATCAACTGACCCACCTGCCAGTCGATGATCCCCTGCCTGTTGGGGTCACGGGAAACCTGGGGATGACACCTGAGCACAAGGCTAATCCCTGGCAGTGAGCCTGGGCTGGGCATTCCTCTTGACCCTCACGTCAAGATCCCTTAAGGGAATCCCCATGTTCAGGAAAATGGGCACACAGGCCAGCTTTCCTGAGAATGGATCCAGCCCCATGCTGATACTGCCGCAAAAGCCAGGCCTCCTTTCACCTGGCTCCTGCCAACGCTTGTACAGGTGTAGCCAAGCGCATAAACCATCCCTAATACCATGCAGCCAGATATCCATCCCCCACTTAGACAAGTGAACCCTGTCAGGCCGAAACAGCGCTTCTAGTCGTCTGGATGGCGAATCCAAGGGATCCCCATGACCTCCACGGCTCATCACCTCACCACAACTACAATAACTTGCTCTGGAAAGCTGGAGAAAATGTTCCTGTGAAACCCCACTGACTCTGCTGCTCTTTTCTCTGTCACTGTGCTCTTTCATAAGCCCTTGCTGATTTGCTTCTATTATTAATTGTAAAGAGTAAAAGGTTATTACATTCAAAAGGAAAGCAGTTCCCCGATCTTGTACAAAATCCAAAAACCTAGCAAATATATATATATATTTCCCCCCAAGGAATGTATCCTTGTCTTTATACATTTGTTATTGCTGGCCCATATTTCTCTGTTCCCATCCATTCTTCTAAAATCAAAAATCAACCCAAATCAGAATCCCAAGAAACTCACTTTTAGCTTTCCAGTAAAATAGGAGGTTTCTAGGCCTCATACCTACAGACTACTGAAAATTCTGATGCAAAACCAAAACTGTAGTTTGTTGCTACATCCAACCAGCTGTAGTTTGCAAGTAGCCAGAATCTCAAGCCATTCAGCCACAATTTTCCTAAACTGTACTTTGGTATTACATCCAAACTAACAAACCATAATTTTGACAATTTCTTGAGCCTAAAAAGTTGGTCTTCCCTCAGAGATGGGAATTTAGAAGGCAGATGATGAAACAACTTCGGTGACTCTCACTGGTGGCTTTCCAATGCACAGCTTCCTCTCTCTTCCACCCTAGTCTTGTCTCCATACCCACCTCCCAGCTATACAAATTGACTCTTTGCTTTGCTTAGCAAATAGGAGGCACAGTGGAAGGCAACAGGGCACAGAACTCAGAACCTTTTGAACAAGGAATAAATGGGTAAGTGAACAGGCTATCAAACAGTGGGGCAAATAGAAAGTAATCTGAAGCAACAAGGTTCTTCTAGAGTCATCACTTACAACTTCTCCCATAAATTGCATTGCTTAAATGGCACAATTTATTCCATATGCAAAAATGGTTTTTCAATTGGTACAGATGAATTATTGTTTTGTTCCTGTGTTGTTTTACGCCAGAATCCAAAGGCTTGAGCAATGAATTTCGAAGAGATTCTCCTGCCTAAGGAGCCTTCATCCAGTTTCTGTCACCATAACAGGCACTTGAGTAGAAGGAAGTCTCCTTAGACTACAGGAAGGCTTTGAACTTGGTGGAGTGGAATGGTAGGATACAAGTCAGTGTGTGTGGGGGGGTGATCCAACCATCCCCCGAGAACCTTTCCTCCAGCCTAAGGAGCCTTCCGCCATCTTAAGTAGCTCTTCCTCCAATGGAAGTCCCACCAGTTGGAGCAAGTTTCAGTGGTAGCCGTGTTGGCCTGCACAGTAGAGCAGTCCAGCAACGCCTTAGAGACCAACAAGATTTTGGGGGCATAAAGCTTTCAAGAGTCAAAGTTCCCTTTGTCAGACATGAGTAGATATGGAGATCTCAGAGTCCTTTTATCCTTTTTATCCTTTTACCCCTCCCACCTTCTGACTAGGATAAAAGGACTCTGAGATCCCAATTTCGGCTTTGACTCTCGAAGGCTTGTTCCCTGAAACTCTTGCTGGTTTCCAAGTTGGAGGAAGGCCCTTAGGCTAGAAGAGAGCTTCAGACTTTGCTCAGTGGAATGGGAGGACAGGGGATGGATCAAGCCCAATATATATTTACTTAACTGATTTTAAATATTTTATATATTTTTATTTGTATTTTAAACATAGTTTTTATTGTTTGCAACCTTGGAGACCCTAAATTGGGCAGAAAGGTGGCAGGCAATTTTTTAATAAATAAATAAATATTGCATATTCTATGTAGTTTGCCGATTTAGGAGGACATGTGTGTTCTATTATGGTACAAGGTACCTTAGTATTCTGGATTCTGTGTCACATGTATGCATCCATACTACATATTCCATCATGCAAAGAAGCTCTGTAATCCTTTTTAATATATGTAAACTGGTTGGTGCCAGTCATCTACTGCTGGGTGATCCTCTGTTAACACTGGAATATCTTGCTGAATAACTTTCAGAAACAAAGTCTGAGTCCACTAGCACTTTTAAGACCAAAAATGTTTAATTCTGAGTCAGAGGAGAAGAGGAGATTGGATTTCTACCCCACCCTTCACTACCTGAAGGAGTCTCAGAGTGGTTTACAATCTCCTTTCCCTTCCCCTCCCCAGAACAGACACCCTGTGAGGTAGGTTAGGCTGAGAGAGTTCTTTCAAGAACTTCTCATGAGAGAACAGCTCTGAAAGAACTTGTAACTGACCCAAGGTCACGCCAGCAGCTGCATGTGGAAGAGTGGGGAATCAAACCAGGTTCTCCCAGATTAGAGTGTGCAGTCTTAACCACTACAAACCTGGGTTTCACATTTTGTGTGCATGCACACAAAAGCTTATACCCAGAATTAAACTTTATTGGTCTTAAAGGTGCCACTGGATTCAAACTTTGTTCTATTGCTTCACACTAACACAGCTACCTACCTTAATCTATCTCCAGAAACAAAGAGTCCATCACATTGATATGATAAAACCAAAAGCTGAATACCAAAGAGGTAATCATAAATGGATCCACAGATCTATGCAAGGAGCTCCATGCACACAGCAGGCCTTTGACTTCTAAGGCCTCCCTTCCATCAGGCATTTGTTTTTTTCCTAAGGAGGACTCCAGAAGCAGCTTACAAGACAGCACATAAAAAGCTTAGTTTGGGAGCAAAACTGGGATGCACCAGCGCTTGCATGGAAGCACTTAAGCATGCCCCAAAGCACCAGCACTTAAGCATGCATGGAAGTACCCGTGCATGCATGAAAACACTTAAGCATGCAGGAAGGACATTAAAAAGTCCTGGTTCCTAGTTAAGAAGAAGAGGGGTAAATTACCCTAGGAAATAAAAGGGAAAGAGCAGAAACCATAAGACACAATGCAACCATTTGCACACTTAACTGCCACAAGATGGGTTGAACCCAACCATTCTTTGTCTGCTGGTGAAAAAGGGAGGAGAGGTCTACTCTGACCACGCACAAAGGCTATGCTGGGGATCATGGGATATGCAGAGACAAACTCCATATGGGATGGGGGCTGTAGTAAGGGGGAGGGGGGGTGAGACTGAATGAAAAAGCTGTCTGGATCCAATCCTTTATTCAAAATGCAGTATTAGGTTTTTACAGAATTCTGAATGTTATTGGGGTCCTTAAGTCTTTTAAAGGCTTGCAGTGCAGAGGCAAAATTCTAAAACCAGTATGTGTTCAGTCTGAGAAACAGACTTCATCTTATTTTTGTTCTGTTATACCAGGAGCAGAGTGGGAAGCGAAAATGATGCTGGAGTAAGCCAAGCTGAGCAGCCCTCCTGCAGTAGCCACTGAGCTCAGTGGTGCCAGCAAATGGCATTAACTTGCCCATTGCTTTCTCCCCCACACTGGCAGCAGTGCAGGAGGAGACAAATGTGGAACTGATGCTCCGTGCCATCCTATGCAGAGTTACCGCCAAGTCTCAGCCCATTTATTCCAATAAGATTAGACTGGAATAACCCTGCATAGGCTTGTACTGACTGATTACTTATGGTTGGGGTGAAGTGGCCCATAGAATGGTGAAAGAGCTGCTGGGACTTGGATCTGCTTGCTCCTGGCCACCAGCAGTCTTTTAGGGCAGTAGCCACCTGGAAATTTCCCTGTAAGTTAAATAGTCAACCCACCCTTGTATTCTGCCATGCTCTGCCTACAACGCCAACCTAATCTAATTGACAGCTGAGCTCTTGCAAAATTTAAGATCATCAAGAGGGAATTTAAGCACTCACAAAGAACTCTGGCTTTATCTAGGCAGCTTAGACCTCGAAAATTTAGCTTCTCTTAATAGATGGAACTGTAAGAAATTTGAGACGAACCTCATCAAAATGAAAGCAAACCGCCAGATGGTGGAACAGATTCCAGTGGAAGGGAAGTATAGCAGTTCTAATAGTGGTAATCTAACTCTTAAAGAAGTAGGACTGGCAGGTCTTCAACAGGAAGAGTTGTTCATAACAAGATGACTTGGCAAATGCAAAAAGAAAAGCAAAATGCAGTACACTTTTTTTTAATGTCAATAGTGGCTCAATATGAGCTTCAGAATATGCAGAGACCTCAATCTTCCCAAGTGTTCAGACTGAGGTATCAGATTCCTTCCGGATGTGTTAAATAGTAGTCAGCTGCTTAACAAGAAGTGGTGAGAGAATCTGGTAAATTTATGGAGGCTCCTGTTTCAAAGTATAAGTAGATGGAGGATTGTAGTGCATCCCATCCTATGATGCAGTAGGGAATCATACGGTGTCTAGACAATGCGAACTGGGGAACTGACTCAAACAGTTTCCATGCTGGATGTAGGTGGAGAAGGCAGGAACTGGTGGAGGAGATAGAGACAAGGGGAGGGGAAGTGAGTGAGAATGATTTATTTATTTATCATATGGCAGAGTTACACACAGGAAGCATATAATAATATAAAACATGTAACCAAGTTGATACAGCAGGTATGCAGACTGGTTGGGCAATCGCCCGAAATACTAATATCTAAATTTTCAACCCACTCAGTCACAGCTGGAGAGAGTTCAAAGAGCTCCGTCACGTCTTCCTGGCATGAGAAGTAATGGGGAATGAATGGCTGTTGGCTGTGAAAAATGTGATACTCCTCTTGGAATTGAAAGGTTTGGGAAGCTTCTGTTTCCTAAGCAGAAAATGAAGCAGATTTGCTGGTCACAGTTTCTCAGAGAAACAAAGCTTTGTGGTAAAGCTCAAGTATATGGTTATGGACATGAGCCACAATCTTTATATTTGGAGGACTAGCATGGTATAGTGGTTAGAGTAATAATTATTATTATCGTATGGCGGTGTGTATAGTATAGACAGGAGAGCCAAAGATTGTCTGGCAGCCAGAAATTTGAGCTCTTTTTTTTTTTTAGCATTGTGCACTCACTAGGTGGTGAGCTAGACTTGTTTTTAAGGCAAGAGACAGAGGTGTTTTGTCATTTTCTGCCTCTGCGTCACACCCCTGGAATTCCTTGGAGGTTGTCCATCCAAATAAGAGAATAATAGAATAGAATCACAAAGTTGGAAGGGGCCATACATCTAGTCCAACCCCCTGCTCAATGCAGGATCAGCCTAGAGCACCCCTGACAAGTGTTTGTCCAGATGCTGCTTAAAGACCACCAGTCAGGGGGAGCTCACCACCTCCCTACGAAGCTAATTCCACTGTTGAGCAACTCTGACTGTAAAAAATGTTTTCCCTAATATCCAGCTGGTACCTTCCTGCCCTTCATTTAAACCCATTATTGCGAGTCCTATCCTCTGCTGCCAACAGGAACAGCTCCCTGCCCTCCTCTAAGTGATGACCCTTCAAATACTTAAAGAGACCAATCATGTCTCCCTCAGCCTCCTCTTCACCAGACTGAACATTCCCAAGTCCCTCAGCCTTTCCTCAAAGGGCTTGGTCTCCAGGCCCCCGATCATCCTCGTCGCTCTCCTCTGCACCCGCTCCATTCTGTCCCCATCCTTTTTGAAGTGAGGCCTCCAGAACTGCACACAATACTCCAGGTGCGGCCTGACCAATGCAGTATACAGCGGGACTGTGACATCTTGTCATCTAGCCAGGAACAACCCTGGTGAGCTTCCAAGATCTGATGAGGGCTATCCAGGTCAGGGTTCAAGTGATGAACTGGGAGGACCTGTGTTCAAATTCCAACTTGCTGTGATACTTACTTAGCACCCTCTGGCCAGTCACTCTCTCTCAGCCTAAGCTATCTCACAGGATTGTCGGATTGTTCTTGGAAGGGTAAGATTAAAATGCACTATTACATAACTAATAAAATAATGGCAAGGAGGCTTCAGTGGAAAGCACCAGTTTAAAATGTTCTTGGCTTAGGCAGAAAGGCAGGCTTGCCAAGTCCCTCCAGCCCCCTTGCTACTATTCCTTTCCGTCTTCCAAGAACAGTAACATGAAAGACTCTGTCCAGTGCTGAAAGGCCATGGAGACTTTCCTTCTATAGCACGGTGCTTTTCCGAGATACTACAGCAAACAAAGGAGGCAAGAAGGCCCTCTACAACAAGCAGCCTTCATGCCAGATTGCAAATACTTAATCTACACTGAGCAGTTCTGTGCCTTATCCTTTTCTTCCATCCTTTCTTTCATGGATAACCTGCCTCTCACCCAAGTTTCCCCCCCCCCCCAACAGACTTCTTTGTCTTATTAGCGCCCATGATTTGTCCAAAATTTTACTGGTTGCCCTTGCAAATAGTACTCATAACTGACTCTTCCCTCACCAACTTCTCTGCCATTCCCCTCTCTGTCCTTCTTAGCCCCGTTCAGCTGCTTTTAATAGGAATGAGGCATAACAGGCAAAAAAAAAAGAAGACCATTTGATTTCTGCATTTGTCTGAAATTCACAGCCCGCTGTTCTCTCACAGAGCTCACTGCAGGAGGCTGACAACGCCAAGATGCTATGTTTAAAGTTGTTTCTCAGGCAAGCACTGTTCCTTTTCAACTTTGAATATATTTTTTAAAAGGTATAACTACAGCCAATAGTCCCATAAGGAAGTAAAAACACCAAGTGCCTACAATTATCTTGTGGGATAATGAGCTTTCTCCGAACAGGGACCCTATCCAAAAAACTGTCCAAAAACTGTTCGAGCACCTCCCCTTGAACAGCTTAGTTGCCATATATAGCAAATCTATCTGTTTATTGTGTTGTGAATGGCTTGCTTGAGAAAAATAATGTTTAGGTTAATTGTCATTCATTGAGAAGGCAATATCTGGCATCTGCAGTCTGTCCCTCTCTGTGCTGGGCTGCTTATTTTGGAAACAATCTCTCCAAAGGCAGCAATTGTGACAATTATTCTTCATTGCTAATACGTCAGCATTGTGTTCATCCGTAGCTGTTAGGAAACAGAACTGGAAACTTAAAGAGAGTTTGGTGCAGGCATCTCTGAAGAACATGCATGTTCTGTGCATGACCTTTTGAGTTTACCAGAAAGCTTTTAAATTGTTCTAGTAGATGCATATGCATGGATCTACCTTTCAATGTGCCTTCCATCCGGCTTCATTACAAAAGGTGTGTGTGCAGATGAATTGAACTTTAGTTATACAAAACTGACAACAATGATGATGCATTCTGAAGATCACCCTATGAGAATCACAGCTGCTCAGCTTGTTACTGTTTTTTAAACTATGTGAATTAGTCGAAGCCTTGAGTGTTAAAACTGGTTAGATCTGACATTGTGATCAGCAACTAATAGCCCCAGAGCTCAATGCAACCACAAGGAGATTCCAAACTGCCCTCCAGGTTAGTCACCAATCCCATTTTCTCCCATTTTGTTTTTCATCTGCTTTTCAGATGCAAATTTTATTTATTCTTTCGATTTATAGCCCTCCCTCCCCGCAGGCTATATTATTTTATGTAAGTCGCCTTGAGCCTGCCTCAGTGGGGAGGGCGGGGTATAAATCTAACAAATAAATAAATAAATTTCCACATGGAGATGGTATTGCCCCATGGGGAAAATATAGAGAACTCCCTACATGTTGAAAGGTTGAACAACAACTGTGCTTTAGGAAAATGGCATGGGGGGGGGGGTGACTTAAACTGCCCTTCCCATAGTTTTATGTCCCAGATCCAAAATGCATCCCATGTGGCTGCTTTTAAGCTTTATAAAATCACAGAAGATTCATTCTTGGATCTGTTGCCATCACATAGCCAGACATGGCTGAGCAGTCGGGTTAGAACAGATAAAAGGAAATACTTCTTCACCCAAAGAGTGATTAACATATGGAATTCACTGCCACAGGAGGTCGTGGCAGCTGCAAGCATGGACAGTTTCAAGAGGAAATTAGATAAACATATGGAGCAGAAGTCCACCAGTGGCTATTAGCCACAGGGTATAGATGGGAACTCTCAGTCTGGGGCAGGTGATGGACTCTATTCTTGGTGCTGGAGGGGGGAGCAGTGGGAGGGCTTCTAGTGTCCTGGCCCCACTGCTGGACCTCCTGATGGCACCTGGTATATTTTGGCCGCTGTGTGACAGAGTGTTGGACTAGATGGGCCATTGGCCTGATTCAACATTGGCTTCTCTTATGTTCTTATGTTCTCTTATGGCCAAAGTACTCTTTTAAGCTGCCTCACAGGCCCCCACATATACCTCAATGTTGTGTAGTAGTTTGAATGTTGTAACAGGACCTGGAAGACAGAGGTTCAAATCCCCTCTGTGCCATGGAAGCTCACTGGGTAGCCTTGGGCCCATCACACTCTCTCAGCCTAATCCACCTCACAAGGTTGTTGTGAGGATAAAATAGAGGAGGGGGTAATGGTGTTGTAAACCACTCTGGGTCTTCATTTGGGAGGAAAAAAAGGGTATACATTTCTAAAGTGTCAGAGACTGGGAACTGAAAGAAGCAGCTGAGCTAAATACCCAGCTCATAACAGCCTATAACAATTCCTCTGTATAAGAGAGTTCACACTAAGATGCAAGCCATTGGCACAAACCAAACGGCTCATAGCCTGAGGACTGCAGCCTAAGGAGCCCTGTCCCTCAAAAGGAGAGTGAAGAACCTGGACAGTATCTTGATTATTCTTCACTGGTTATAAGATAGAAGACTGATGTCTGATTAATGCCCAGGAAGTGTGAGGTGAGTACATCCTAAGCCAAACATATTAGGCCTACTGTGAACAGTGTTCCCTTGGGCATCCACCCCTTGGGTTTATCCAGTTGGATTGGTAGTTGGTGTTATTCTGGGTAAGGATGGGTATGAACTGGCTCACAAACTAAAGTTTGCAATGAATTTTGGTGAATTTGTGGTTCATGAACTGAAGTTTGTGGCAGGTCAGCCAGTGCAAACTTTTCACGAATGTTCATGCTGTTCATGATGGTTGCATTGAGCTCTGGGGCTATTAGTTGCTGATCACACTGTCAGATCTAACCAGTTTTAACACTCAAGGCTTTGACTAATTCACATAGTTTGTGAGTGGATACATTTCCAGATAAACTGCTCAATCTAATTGTTTACCAAACTTCAAAACAATGGAGGAATGGAACTTGGAGGTCATGTAGAGGAGCATATGGGGGAGGTCCCCTGTGACTCTGATGTCTTTAGCTTGCACAGGATCCATTCTATACACTCCTGAACCTGCTGGATCAGGCCAGTGGTCCATCTAGTCCAGCATCCTATCTCATACAGTGACCAAACAGTTCCTCTGGAAGGCCAACAACAGGGCACAGAGGCTGAGACCTTCCCCTGATGTAGCCTCCTGGCACTAGGATTCAGAGACTTAGTGCCTTTGAATGTTGAGGTTCCCCTCACCAAGGCTAGTAGCCACCTATCTTCCATGAATCTATCTAATCCCCTTTTAAAGCTGTCTATTCCTGTGGCCCTCACTATGTCCTCTAGCAGCAAATTCCACATTTTAATCACTCTCTGTGTAAAAAAGTAATGCTGGTCAATGTGTTGCTTGACTTCATCCAAAGAGGCTTGAATCTCCATATACCTGTTTTAAGGTAATGCTTCCTCACAAGTTGGTTTATTAACCGCCACAACAAGGTCTGTAAAAAAATAATAAAGCTGCTATTTTAGGTCATCTTCTGTTGAAAGAGCAATCTGAACTGACATGTTTGACCAAGACTTGGCTGGATGACTCTGACATATGACATGAGGCAGGTTTGGGGGGAAAACAACCTTTCTTGTCTCAGATGTCTGACTGAAAACTCACCTTTAAAAGTACTTTCTGCCCCCATTCTGCTCTGTAGCACACTGTCACAGGAAGAGTAGTTTCAGCCTTCCCTTTGTTCTACCCCATGCCCTGTACACCACTTAAAATTGTGGGTGGGGGGGGCTGCATATCCTGCTGCCAGGAACCACATGCTGTGGGTTGGGTTGGGGAAAACATCAGACACTTCATATAATGAGGCCCAATGTTATTCTGCCTCAGTCGGTCCCGACTGGATATGTCGTCCTTCATCTGCATCAAATGGGGTGGTTGGGATGTGGAGTGGCAGTTGTTCTCCAAAAGCCTTTCTTCTTCTGCAGACTCCCAATGCAGAATATTTCTGGCACTGATTTGTGTTCCTGGTCTAAGGCACCAGGGATAGATTGGGTGTCCTTTTAGTTTCCTGTTGATCTACTGTCTGCCTAACTTGTCACTGGACATCATTTGAGATGGTGAAGGTGTCTCTACCATGGTACTAGAATATCCCAGACTGATGGTTTGGGGGGATTTTAACATTCATGTAGAGGCTGCTTTTCTAGGATTGGCTCAGGCCTTTATGTCCACCAAGGCTGTCCTGAGGCTATCCCAGACTGTAATGGGCCAAACACATGAAAATGGTCACATACCAGATCTAATTTTCTGTACTGATCAGGTTCCTGGTGATCTCATAAAAGGTCTGGAAATTCACCCTGGGCCATGGTCAGATCATTATCTGATGAGAACTCAGTGATGATGGCACGTCTTCTCTGCAAGTGTAACCTCAGCTTGTGGGTTCTGTGCGGCAGAACTTGGAAGGAATCTTGCAATAAATTAAAGAGAATAGAACATTTTTGCTTTCCACTTACCATCATGTAACAAAAACATAGATCTTAGTAACACAATGGAAGAGTGATCTTGTAAAGTCCAAACAATTAACTTTTCCTTCCTTCACAGCTTGTCACTCCCAGAGCCCAACTCTTTCCTCTTGTTGGTGGCCCAGGAAGTCTCCAGCTGAACACTCTGTGTGCCGGCTTCTGAGATGAAGGTCCCAAATGAACTCCCCATTAGATAACACAGCCCTGAAACAATGATTCTAAAACATACAATTTAGAACAAAAGTCTCCCCCCTTACTACTCTTCATCCATAAATCATAGTTACCTTAAACAAGGTGTTAAGAGCCTATGATTAAGGTTGAAGCTCCTTAGCAGGGCAGTCTGACTTCCCTATTCTGCTCACCACACATTCTGAACCCTTCTACATCTAGAGGCTCCACCCCTTCCGGGCTCATTCCATTCCTACCTGGGGGTTCCCAACGAGCGCTGATTAGGTTAGTCTGCACTGGAGGCTAATAGATCGTAGGAGATTCCAAGAAGTGTCGAGGGATTTGGAGAGCCCAATCAGTGGCTCTATGGAAAATCTGGTCAACGCTTGGAATGACAGGCTCCTTCAGATAATAGACAGGGTTGCCCTTGGGAGTCCTCTACCACCTTCAAACAGAACCCCAGTTCCCTGGTTCACAAGGGAAATGGATATGCAAAAAAGGGGGCTGGTCACCATTGTCCAGAGCAATGGTGGTAACAAACTCTGGTTGAATCTAATAGACATACTGTAGAACCCACTGGAAAGCCTATGAGGTGGTGGGGATGGCAGCAAAGAAATCTGCTCTGCAGGTATTGCATCAGCTGGATCACATCCAATATTAACTCAGGCAAGACAGCTCCTAGGAGTGATTCAGCATTTAGCTGTGATATTTTTGCATGGTTCATTGCCAACAAAATCTTTCATATCCATTTTGACTTAGGTGCCGAGTTAATCAGTACACAGGTGGTAGAGGCATGTCCAGCACTGTCCACTTGGATCAGTTCAAGCTGGTTACCCTAACTGAGGCTGACAGGGCTCTGTGGAGTGTGAAGACCACAACTTATAAGTTAGAAGCATGTCCTCCTTCAGCTTGTTAAATCCTGCAGGGGTTCACTGGGTCCCTTGATTCAGAGGACCACGAATGCCTCAGTCATGGAAGGGTTTTTTTCCAAAGCCCCTGAAAGATATCATTATCAGAACTTTATTACATAAAGCATTTTTAGAGAAGCAGGTCTTGGCTAATTATAGACCCATCTCAGACTTCCCTTTCTGGGAGAGGATATTGTATGGGTAGTAGCAGAGTAACTTCTGAAATACTTGAATGAGACATCTGCCCTTGATCATTTTCAATCTGGCTTTAAGACTGGGTTTGGGACAGAGACGGCTTTTTTTTTTTTTTGGCCCCCCAAAGGGGATTTTTTTTATTGCTTTTCTAAATCTACATACAGAAAAAAGAAAGAAACTACAATACACAGAAAATTAGGAATGGGGAAACTACACTCTACGGGTGAAAGAAAAGAAAAACCTCTAAAAACCCAAGAATTGGTGATCAGCTGAGGAGAATAAATTGATATTGAATACAGATAAATCAGAGGTGATGCTGGCTGGAAAGGCCACTGCTTTAAAAAATATTGTTCTTCCTACCATTGGTAGTGTGTAGCTTTCAATAAAAGCCTCTGTTAAAAGCTCAGGAGTCTTGCTGGAACCTAGTCTCCTCCTGGAGAAACAGGTGTCCATGACAGAAAATATTTTTTTCCACAACTGTATCTAGTTAGGAATTTGGCCCTGTGTTTGCAGACATCTGATCTGGTTATACTGATCCATGCTTCAGTAATAGCCTTGAGGCTAGATTACTGTAACCCTCTTTAGTTCAGGCTGACCCTGAATACAATCCCAAAACTGCAGTTGATTCAAAAGGCAGCAGCTTGTCTGTTATCTGGGGCTAGCCGATGAGACTACGTCACTTGTATCTGGTTCTTTCACTGGGTGCTGATTAGTTTCTGGGCCCAATTGAAGTTGTTGGTGCTCAGCTTTAAAGCCCTTCATGACCTGGATCTGACATTCCTGAAAGAACACTTCTCCCTGCCGACTCCTGTGTGTCAGCTCCAATCTCCCCCGTAAAATCTGTTATCAGTTTTTAGTTACCTACACACCACCAATCACCCTATTAGGGAAACTGGGTCCCACCATAATGGAAACAAAAATCCAACTTTTATCATTTATGGTTACTACTAGCATGCTGCAGCGAGGATGTTGACTAGAGTGGGTCACAGAGACCACATGACTCCAGTTGTGGTCCATTGACACTGGATCCCAGTCTGTTTCTGGCCGAATTCAAGGTACTGGTGTTGCTCTACAAAGCTCTGCATGACTTGGAACCAGCATACCTGAAGGACTGCCTGTTCCCTTACTGAACCACCTGACAGCTACAGTCATTTTTAGAGGCTATGCTTCAGGTGCCCCCACCTTCTGATTAGGCAGGTGGTAACTTGGGAGAGGGTCTTCTCGGTCATGGCACCAAAACTCTTGAACTTTTCCACCAATTTCAATCTTCAATAAACAGTTTTTTTAAAAAAATTAAAAAACTTTTCCAGTAGAGAGAGTCAACTGTCCCCTTCTGTTGCCATCTTTTGCCACTGGGTGAAGACTTTTTTTGTCTGACAGTCCCTCAGTGACCCCTCCTTCCTGTCCTGTTTTGAATTCTTTTTATGTATGTGTATTGTACTGTAGAGAGGGAGGGCAGCATGGTATAGCCTGATCTCTCCAGAACTCGGAAGCTAAAAAGGATTGGTTCTTGGAAGGGAGACCACTGAGGAAGACTCTGCACAGGAAGAAGAAGAAGAGATTGGATTTATACCCCGCCCTTCACTTGGAGTCTCAGAGCGGCTTACAAACTCCTTTCCCTTCCCCTCCCCACAACAGACACCCTGTGAGGTAGGTGGGCCTGAGAGAACTCTAACACAAACTGCTCTTTCAGGAACAGCTGTGCCAGAGCTTGTGACTGACCCAAGGTCACATCAGCAAGTGCAAGTGGAGGAGTGGGGAATCCGGTTCTCCCAGATCAGAGTCCGCACACTTAACCACTACACCAAACTGGCTCTCAAAGGCAATGGCAAGCCACCTCTGCTTCTCACTCACCTTGAAAGCCCCTTGCTGGGGTTGCCATAAGTCAGCTGTGACTTGACAGCACTTTACACACACGCATTGTGTTGAATTGCATATTTTAATTTGGTTTTAATTGGTTGAATGACATGTTTCGTTTTGGTTTTAATGGTTTTTACATTTTTTGTTGTTGTTGTCCTGTGTGTTTTTAATCAATTAGCTTGGTAGCCCTGATGCGGGCAGAAAGGTGGAGTATAAATTCTGTTTCTGTGTCTCACTGAAGATAGGCATATACCCATTATGAACCAGTGGCCTAAGCCACTTCTGCTAGGGTCCAGGCTCAGAATTTTTCAGTGGCTGCCACATGTCTCCAGAACATCCTCTTTAAAAAGGCAAAGCTATTCTGAGTAGCTTTGGGGCAACTTGAGCCTGGACAAAGGGGGAATATCCTGCTGGTTGGAGCATAAGTTGTTTTGGGTTTTGCTTGTAATGTGGAGTTTTTAATATTCTGTTTCATTAAACCGTTTATATTATTTTTACATTGTTGTTGCACGCCAGGATGCCTGGGAGAAAGGTATCAATATTTTGTACATAAATAAAAGAAATAATCATCAACAACAGAGACTTGGCAGAGTCGCTAAATGTCACATATGAACCAAGACCCTAGAAAATGTGAGTGAGCAGGTGAGGTCTATAAAGGGAAATATTTTTAAAGCATCTGTTGCTGTTCCCAACAGGAAGAAAGGGATGCTTTTGTGGTTGGGTCAGTGATGTAAGCCAGTGCTTAGAGAGTTGGCATGTCCGTATTAGGAAGGGCATTGCTGTGTGTTAATGATGCACTGAACCAGCTGAGAGCTGCATGTGACCACTAGTGGTGTACTGGTGCTTTGTTTGGGCTGTCTTGGAGCAGGTTATCTCTTCATATCATTCTGGCTTTATTGATCTGTTTCCTTACTACATCAGGTGGGTATTGGAATTCCAAGAATGTCTGCTGTAGATCCTGCAGGTGAGAATAAGAACATAAGAAGAGCCCTTTTGGATCACACCAATAGTCCATCTAGTCCTGCATCCTGTCTCACACAGTGGCCAACACGTTCCTCCGGAGGACCAACAACAGGGCATAGAGGCTGAGGGCTTCCCTGATGTTGCCTCCTGGCTCTAGGATTCAGAGGATTAGTGCCTTTGAATGTGGAGGTTCTCCTCAGTCACCATGGCTAGGAGCCATTGATAGATTTATCCTCCATGAATCTATCTAATCCCTTTTTAAAGCTGTTTATTCCTGTGGGCATCTCTACTTCCTCTGGCATCAAATTCCACATTTTAATCACTCTGTGTAAAGTAGTATTTCCTTATGTCCATCCTGAACCTACTGCCCATCAGCTTAATAAGATACCCTTGAATTGTTGTATTTTGGGAGAGAGAGAAAAATTTCTCTTTGTCAACTCTCTCCACCCAATGCATAATTTTACAAACCTCTGTCATGTCCCCCCACCTTAGTCATCTCTTTTCTAAACTGAAAAGTCCCAGACTCTTCAGTCTTTCCTCATAGGGAAGCTGCTCCATGGCCCCTAATCATCTTGGTTGCCCTCTGCACTTTTTCCAGCTCTTCAATGTCCTTTTTGAGATACGGTGACTTACAATCTCTGTCTGAGGAACTGGAACAGATGCGGCTGTAGTGTAGAGCCTGGCTGTAGACGATTAATCATTTGCTGTGTTTAGGATGGTGGCTGGAGGTATATAGATATGTTTGTTGATCAATAGGTTTCAGATATAAAGTGGTTATTATGCTCCCATTGTGTATTTGTAGAGTGGTGTCTAGAAAAGGTACTTGTGTGGATTGGTTCATGGTCAGACTGACAAAGAGTGTTAATGTCTCTTGAATGTGCGGCAGCTGAAAGGTATTCTGAGGGCATATAGTATTAAACTTCTCCCCAGTTCTTGGGTGCTTCCACCAATGCTCTTATGGTCTTTAGGGCACCCACAGTGAACCTGGGACAAATGGTCTTCCCTCTCAGAAAGTATACGGCCAACCAACATCAGATGTAACTACCTCTCAAAGACAGGAATTTTCATCCAGGTGAAGTGGAACGCAGCCCTCAACTCAACTTTGTGCATGGAGGTGGATAAAAGAGATGCATGGAGGCAGGTGGATAAAAGAGATGCATGGAGGTGGAATGTAACAGTTCTTCTCCAATTCATCCCATGATGCCTGTGGCTGCTGCTATCATGTGGGGTGCGCCAGGGAAACAAGTTCCCAGTTAAAAATTAGTTGTCACCCTGACCTGGATAGCCCAGGCAAGCCTGATCTAGTCAGATCTCGAAAGCTAAGCAGGGTCAGCTCTGGCAAGTACTTGGATGGGAGACCTCCTTGCAATACCAGAGGTGGGAGGTGGGAACAGGCTTTATTCAACCACCTCTCTGGATATCCTCCAGCCCCCCAGTAGGGGTCAGTCATGAGAGGTTGCCATGACTTCCAGGTGTACACACACTTACACACACACACATTTAAGAAAATACCAAAAAAAATGGTTGCCAACTTTGTATCTAAAGACAACAATCTTTAAATCATGATGTACCAAGCCTCCTGGGCTCAGTTGCAAAAGAACATTGCCCACATGTCTGCAGCTACACCTAAAACAAGGCAAAATTCTCATGGAAACCAGAACCTTACTGTCTGCATGTCATCCTGCCTCCCAGTTTGGTTGTAGTCTGCTGGGCCTGGAAATGACATCTGCCATAGATGTTCTTGGATCACAGGTATCTGAAGGAGAAACATTCAGTCCCAGGCATTTACTGTACCAGCTTGATCTCTACCTGGAATAAGACAGCAGCCCTTTGCAAGAGAGCGAGACATGGAAGGCAGTGGGAATTTCTTCCATCTTGCTGGACTTTGTTGGTGAAGATGGCCTCTACCATGAAGACCCTGCAGACCAGAGTCAGAGGTGTTGCTTGAGAGTTGCTTCTGTACTCTTCTGCCTCTGTGACAGCTATACGGAGGAAAATACCCACAAGGGCAATGTGCAAAGAGACTGCCAACCATATGAATCTATATTTACCAGTACATAGAGATGTACCTGCCTGTTATCTTTCCCAGAGCCCAGTGAACCAGACTGAGTTACCTGTGATCCAACTCAAGATGAAGGCATTCACTCATCTTGGGCTGCAACTCCAACAAAAGAAGATCAAACGAAGCCCATGGCACACTTTGCAGCAGTATTCAGTAATTGGGATGGTCCTGTTAAAGCTTCACTATTTCGTTCTCTCCAACGAGAAGGATCGATACAGTGATAAAAGTAACGTGTAAATAAATGTGTGCTGAATGGCATTAATGCTACTGTAGGCCTTCCCACCCTTTTCCCTTTTCCAATTTAAATTCTTTTGAAAGGCGACAGATTGTCACCAGTGGAAATTCATTATATTTGCAGCAAGAGGCTTCCTTCATAGCTATCAGTTAGACTAGCGCTGCTGTCATGAGATCAAGTGATTTCCCCCCCCCCTTCTTCTTCGGGGAAACAATTTGCATGTGTTCTACAGCTTATAGAAGGGTAGGGGCAAGGGCATGAAAGATTATACTTGTGAGGGAGAGGGGGAAAAAATGATCTGTGACAAATTTGCTAAGTAGGGGGCAAAGGAAAACGGTGAGAAATGCATTTTAAAATCTGGCTTCTGAAATCTTGTTAGTACTCCGCCATCTGATTACTCTGTTCTCCTGCTGGCCAGGATTTCAATAGGGATTCATATCTGACAATGTCTAAAACCTGATATGAAGATCTTGCTACTTCAGGCATGTTAATCACGCATACACTCAGTGCCTTTCATTCTCCTGATACCAGAGTTCTATTTACTCAGAGTATATTTACTCTGAGCATATTGTTAAAAGACAGGGGTGTCTGTGAGTCTGCACTACGTTTTCAAGCCCTAAACTGGAGAATTAAGAGGTTACTGCTTCATTTCTCTGTAGGCAGCTACAAAGCCTTCTTCTAAGCATCAGCTAGTTTTGTTTGAGGCAAGCAAAACTCTATCAGAGCCTCTCTCCAGAGTGATGCTGAGGTGACACCAATGTTCAGGAAGTTCCCAGTCCGACAGAGCTATTTTCTATTTCAAGCACAACTATTATAGCACTGTTCACACATAACTCTCAAAGTATTTTGCTGGCTTGTTTCCCATGAGCCCTGTTGACTGTTGTTTGTGCTGTAACATGGTCAGTTGTAATCTGGTGATCTGTCTCAGTGAAAGATGCTGGGGGATGTGGATCTTTGCCATGTGCAGCTCCCCAAACAATGCCATCTTTCCCTGGGAAATTTGATTCCTGTAGTCATGTGACCCACATTAACTAATAGCTGCGGAGGCTGGGGCTGCACTGAGGTGAAAAAGGAGGCAAAATTGTCCCCCAACTGTGTTTGTGCAAAAGAAAGAAGGAAGCAATTTTACTCCCTTCCCTTTCCACAAAACGGGGCCCCCCTCGTAACCTGTGACCCTAGGAATCGGGGATGGAGAATGTAGCAAAAGTTCATTCTCCTTACACGATCACTGGATTGATCACAATCTCTTTAAGGAGAAATAACTGTAGGTGTGCCATCTGATGTTACGTTGCTTTGGTGTAGTGAGAGCCAGTTTGGTGTAGTGGTTAAGTGTGTGGACTCTAATCTGGGAGAACCGGGTTTGATTCCCCACTCCTCCAGTTATAGCTGCTGGATGACCTTGGGCAAGCCATAGTTCTGGCACAGCTGTTCTCTCAAGGACAGTTCTGGAAAGAGCTCTCTCAGCCCTGCCTACCTCACAGGGTGTCTGTTGTGGGGTGGGGAGGGGAAGGGACAGGAGTTTGTAAGCTGCTCTGAGACTCCAAGCATAAATCCAATCTCCTCCTCCTCTTCTTCCTTGGAATTTATTTCCTGGTTTCAGTACAGTAAAAATTAAGCTTACCATGGAAATTTGAAAGTGATTTTTTTCGGGGGGAAGTTGGTTTTAAACTTCTGTGACTCCATATATTACAGACCATACCTGCTAAAATGAGAACAGTGAACTCAATTTTTAAGAGGGGTCTTATTATTTATTTAAATGGATTTGAGGCAGTTCCCAGGTTAGCACCAATAGGCCTTGAAAAAAAATGTCCTATCCCTTTAACTGATGCTTAATATGTGGAAATGGGTAGTGGAAGCTTTTCATGGCGTGGCGGTAAATAGCATCGCCTGGTAATAACATCCCATTAAGCCTCTTTTCCTGACCTCGACAACCCAGGCAAGCCAGATCTCATCAGATCTCGGAAGCTAAGCAGAATACTTCTGAACATCTCTTGCTTTAAAAACCCCACAGAATCACCAGAAGACAGCTGCAACTTGATGGCATTTCACACACACACACAAGTAGGGACGGGCACAAACCAGCTTACAAACTAAAGTTTGTGACAAATTTTGGCTGGCTCATGGTTCATGAACTGATGGCAGGTCAACTGGCATGAACTTTCAAGTGGTTTGTGGTGGTTCATGGTGGTTCGTGAATAGATACATTTCTGGACAGACTGCCTCTGCTCAGTTTAAATGTTTACCAAACTTCAAAGCAACAGGAGGTGGAACTTGGAGAGCATATAGAGGAGCATCTGGGAAGGTCCCCTGAGACTTTGGTGTCTCTAGTTTGCACAGGATCCATTCTATACACTCTTGAACCTCCTGAACCCGCGCCTGTCATTTCCCCAGAAAGCACTTTTCTGGGGGCACCTTCTTTGGGGGGCCATAACTCAGACCCTGTAAATCCAATCCTCACCAAACTTGGAGGGCAGATAGAGGAGGGTCAGCTGGAGATCTACTGTGTGTTTGGTGTCTCTAGCACCCTGGGGGGGCATTCTACCACATCAGAAACTTCATGAACCAAATCAGGTTAATTTGGCGGGCTAAAAGTTTCTGACAGTTCATGGTTCATGAACTGGGCACATCACAAACTACGAACCGAATTGCATTTTCCTGGTTCATGCCCATCCCTACACACAAACTTCTTTTAAATGGATAGGACAGGTGTATTTTCCTCCAGGCAGTTGGCAACACTATTTCCAATTCACTTTAACAGCTTAAAATTACAGAAATATAGTATCATGCAAATTACAAAATGAGGTTTCACAGATGTTTTTGTAATTGTTTTGGAGTTTGGGTTCCTGACCCTGGACATGTGAGATTTTGGTGTTCTTCACCATTTTCACAATTTTTCAACTTTTTCTCTCCTCATTTTGGACCAAAGAGGTTTTGGATATTTTATTCGATTTTCATGATTTTTTTTAAAAAAAGTTTTCATCTCCTGATAGTGACTGATCATTCTGCACAAAATATGGGCTTCTTTAGGTTGTGCTGGAGTCCGTGGAAGCATTCTAACTGAACTATCTATAGAGAACTGGGCAAACCCAGTCCTAAGTTAATGACTATCTATGTAATAATTTAACTGAGATTCAGATGGTCTCAACATTCCATCCCTTTTGGAGCTTATTTAATCCTCATCAACCTTTTTAAAGGGTTTGGATGGGCATTAATTTCCAAAGTCATTTCTTGCATACCTGAGCAGTCCCCTGAGTAAGCAGAGACCCCTGCTTTGTCTATGAGTGGCACCATTGTGCAATTTTTTGTCATCCATATAGGGGCTAGGCAGTTTACTAAAGGTGCAAGAACCTCCTTACAGAACTGTGTGCGGCTTCTACCTTTATCTGCTACTTTCTACTGGAATGAGACAACTGCTATGTCAATCCCAGCTTTGAACATGTTAATTACAGTCTGGTGCATTCACTTTGACCGGCAGGAGGTGGATTTTCTGCCATTTCTCCTTTATCAATTTTGACATAATTAATCATACCTCCCGGGGTATTCTGTTTTCATAAACAGTGTTGATATGTCACACCTAGGTTTGATGGTGCTGGGAACGTGGTGCCTGTGATTCCAGACTTGTTTCCTTTCTGTATTAGACATCCTTATTTACAAGATAAAGTCTCTTGCTCTTATTTATTAATGTAATTATTCTGTCCTTTGGTTCAAGATAATGCTTATTTGCAGTTTCTGCTTAATGGTTATTGTAATCACTATTTTCTGCCCAGTGTTAGTTAAGTGGGGATACCACTTGTGGCTTCGATAGCAAAACAGGCCAAAGGAAAGAGAAAGAATGGGGCCATGGGTCAGTAGCAGAGCATCTGCTTTACATGCCAAAATCCCAGGTTCAACCCCTGGCATTCCCAGTTAAAGGGGTGTGAAGCAGCAGGACTTCAGAGGCACCTTAAAGACTAACAAAAGCCTTTGTGTGAAATGTAATTTTCAACATTAGATTTACCAGGACAGCAGTGGACTTCCTTGTATATCAGTGGGAGCAAATTTTAAAAACTCTGTCTAGGCACTGGGGTATGTTGCTCCTGAACACTGGAAACGGTGCATCATACCTTTACAAACCTATGTTCTGAAGAACAATCTGTTTGAGCCTATGGAGAATTATATTGTTCTGGCTTGGACTGTAATCACAGCGTGGAATGAATGTACCTCAAGGTTGTGGCTCTCTCCTCAGTGGCTCTTAATTGTTGAGAAATGGCTCTGGCCAGGTGCCTATCTGGACTGAAAAGACTTCCCTTGCTAGCTGGTGGAGGGAGCCGATGTGTCTGTTTGACCAGAAAGGGCAATGCTTTTGAATGCAGGCTAATAATGGCAAAAGAAACAGAGCCTCTGGGGAGAGGTGGCTGAAATGGGAAGTGGGAGGGGGGCGGCTTGCGGGATTCTGTTTAGTGATGTGAAACAGGGTGGTGGATCTGCTGCCTAATTACCTCCACCTCTGTTCAACCCATATATTTGCAAATTAGCAAATACTACAGCGGCACTTTAAGCTCCGAGAGCTCTCTCCCCATAAGGGAACAACCCCGGGCATGTACCCAGTCCTGGAACTTTGTACCATGCAAAGAAGTTGGGCACGCCTAGAAATATATTTTAGATCCATCAGAAGCAGCAAATTGAAAATTAATAAGTAAATACAAATTGCCACATGTTAATGGGACACATGTTGTATTAAGATAAAAACAAATGTTCCAACACAGAGGGAAAGGACCTGAGGATATTCAATATGGTTTTACCATAAACCTGGTAAAGATGAAGAGGTTATGAAAGTGCACAGGGGAAAGGCATGGAGGCAGTTTATGAATCATATGTTGTTCCAGTCTGTCTGTCTCCATCTCTACCAGCCCCCCAGTAGTCCCAGTCTAACCCTGTTAAGCCTCTGCTCTTTGGGTGAGCTGCTTTCCTGACTGGGAATGGGTTAAAATGAAGGGCAGTTCACTCAGCCAATGAGCATTCTGTTCCTGGATGTCAATACAAAGGGAGGACCTGGACCTGGTCTCAACAAATGCAAAGCACACATTTGCCTAGAATGTTCATTTGATTTCTCTTTTGCACTCAGAGGTAACACCAAGAGTGCAAGAGAGGCCCAAATGGACTTTTTAGCAGCACATGTGACAATGGTCCAAAGTGTTCAAGAACCAGGCAAAAGCTTCAAAATAAGTCAATATGGTACAATGAAAGAGTGGGAGACTTGGGCCAGGGAAATCAACGTTTGAATCCCTGTTCACTTAGGAAGCTAATAAGCTGGATTTTGGCCTGCTACTACTTTTCACCTTACCTTCACTCACAAGGCATGGCAAAAAACAAGAGAAAGCTCACTGGAAGAGGGTTGAATACAGATGCAGTAAGGGCTCATCAACAGCAAATGCTCAAGCAGCACTCAGGCGCCATCTAGTGGCCGTCAAAACACACAACCACGGCCAATTTCAGCGAAGCAAAACTTTTTTCTTTTTTCTTTTTAAAGGGGGAAAACATATTATGTAACAGATGGGAACCTTCGCTGAAAATGATCAGAGTGATATATAATGTTCAGGGCACAGAAAAGTATTGAAATATATATTAAAGGGAAATAAACAAAAATCATATTGCAGGGGGGGAAATTAAGGTTACATTGAAAATGTCAATTCCAGTTTGTCAAACAAAAGACTGCTTAGTCAAATAGCTATTCTTAGCTTTCTCTGCCTTTTTTTATCCCAATCAAATTAGTTAATTCTGTAATTTTCATCAGCTAGTCCTCAGCCAGGGGGTTGACCCAACCAGCTTTTCTGTTGGTCAAAAGGGAAGGAAAGTCACAAGCAAAAAATGTATCCAGGGGACGGGGTGTGTGTCACAGGACCTGTATAGAAAAGGCCTGTGTGATAAGATTAAAGTAAGGAGGGAACTGGGCGAGTGCATATTTATATACACACACACACATATGAGCATTCCTTTACCTCTTTGCAGCTACTCTGCTATGGGAGCAGAGAGGCCTTGCAGCCCCAAATACATCCGGTTAAAGGATAGCTGGTAGAAGGTAATAGGAAAAGATCTTTCTCCACATGAGATCTCGTAGATTGCCTCCAGTTAGAATAGACAATACTGACCTACGCAGATGAACAATCTAACAAAATGTGAAGCAGTGAGCAGTGACTCACGAAAGCTCATAGTCTTCAAGGTACTACTAGACTCTTACACTTTTCAAATGTTCCTGTGTTTATCTCTGGTTTACATTTATGTGCACCTTAGATTAAGATGTATCATCAGTATGGTGGGGAGTTGCCAAGACCGGGCAAAGCTGTTTTTGAATGCAACCTTGTTCATGTTTAAGAAGAAAGTAATTGTCATAATGTCTGCATCAGAGCTGACAAGTCACATTGGTCAATATCAAAATTCAAAAGCAAAAGCCAAGTATCATCCTTCATTAAGACCAATCGAAATCACACAATGTAGTACGCAAGCATTTGTGCTCCCCAGGGTACTTTATCGGGCTGGATGTTAAGGGGTGTGGGTACGATAGATCTCATGATCTTAAGGCCTCTTCCTCAGCACAGAATGCTTTGCTGACCTCAGTGGGCACAGAGTGTGGCCAGTATCAGGTTGTACCCTTGGCACGCAGGGAACAAGAAGCAAAAAATGGCAGCCATGCGACTGAAAACACAACCAGTAGTTGATCAAATGCCTCTCTGACACCACCAGACAGAATACACAGGTCCCTTGATAGGCCGAGAGTAAAGGGAAGACGCTGTAACTCTGATGTTAACAATGCTAGAAATTAATTTTAGCTGATGCACTAAGTAAAGGGTCAGTGTAAACCCAACTGTGATGGTATTACCCAGTGAAACTTTGAAAGGCCCCGGTCATACGGGCCAGAAAACGCAGTGGGGAGGTGTGGCAGTTCGCCCCGGAGCTAAATAAGGTGCGGTAGCCCGATCACACGGGCCACTGGGTTGCCACGCTCCAGCTCTGCGCCCCGATCACACCGCGCTGCTGCAGCGCAGCAGACCACGCAAGTGTGAAGTGTTGCGAAGTGCGCATGTGCCATTGGGGGGGGCGGGCCGCTGTCGGTGTCTTGTGTGTGCGCATGCGCTGTTCAGCATTGGTGCGCATCCCATGGAAACTTACTACATCCAGAAACCCCGGGGACATGGGCAGGCGTCGGAAGCCGTGGGATACTGGTGCTCCCACAATCAGACGCCAGCCTTTGCCCCGGGGTTTCCGGAAACTAGTACTTCGGACCTAGTAGTTTTTTACTCCACGTTTTCCACAGGAAGCCGCGGGTTGGCCACAGGAGCACTACGCCTCCCAGATGTGCTCGTATGATCGTGCACGGAAAGTCCACAGGGCTCCCGTGCCTTCAGCAGGGCAAATTCTCAGTGTGAACAGGGCCAAAGTTCTTTTTCTCCAGTTGAAGTGACCCATTATCAGATAAATTCTGCTGTGTCCAAAGAAGAAGAAGAAATAAGTAGGTGGCCATGCAACCCCCCCCAACAAATCTTGTAATACCTTTTATGCTGACCAACTAAAACAAAACAGGGTGCAAGTTTTTGAGTTCTCTTCTGCTTCCAAGTGACAATTTATTTATTTATTTATTTATTGAATTTCTACCCCACCCTCCCAGCCAAGGCCGGCTCAGGGCGGCTTGTAGGACATTCAAAGCTTTAATTTTCAAGCATTTTTTAATTGAAAGCACAAAATACAAATCTCACTTATGCCAATGGAATCAGAGTATCGTAGATGATACACCACTGAGTTGCCACTTACTGTGTTTTGAGTCTAGGGTTTCTCATGAAAAGACATCTGTTCCAAGCACGCTATTCAGCTAAATCTCCACACGGTGGCAGCAAACAGTTTAACACGGATTACCGCTTGGTAAACAGAAGAGGCATGTGGTTTTGTTAAAAGAAATACACAAACATTTGAAAAGGTGGGTATGTCTTGCTGTAGGAGGAGAAATATCAGCTGCCTGAGAAAAATAAAGCTTCTTGCAGAAAACGCTGATTTCATTCCGGTGTAACAGGCCTTCCAAGTTCATTAATCTCTCACCCCCATATTCGTCAATAAATACCCCCTTCAAATATTCTCTTTTATAAAGCGGTATCAGAGAAACCCTCAGCAGCTTTAAATAACTTCAAAATGTCTGTAATTTGTCTGTCGCACCACAGCTCATAATCCTAGAACTCGAGAGAAGAGGAAGGATGTGCTATGATACCCAGGTTTGTTTATTCTTCTGTCCAATTATCCCTCAGGCTATTTCCCCCCAAAGGTAGATTTTTTTCTAGTCTCAAAGGTGAGTGGGGGAAAAAAATTAAAACATGGGGAGCATTTGTAGCAAGGAATCCACAGGAATTTGTGGGAAGGAATTTTTAATTTTTAAAAAAGAAATAATACCTGTGTGGAGCCAGGAGTGTTTCCAGGACTGAACTAGCAGTCAGACTGCAGTGGATTTGGGAGTTGTTCTGTAAGTCTAGGGGTGGAGTCTAGCATTATCTGTGGCACTGGCTAGGAGCCCTGTGGCTTTGGACAGGTCTGGCAAGGAGACCACTGTAAATCTGTCTATTTGAGCCAGATTAAGAATTTAAAACTGCTGAGGATAAATATTCAGACCAAATTCATATATTCCACTTAAAGTGTATTTCACTACTTTTTACTTTGGGGGGGAGACAAAAGGGCTGGTCTTTGCTCCAATCAAGTTTCTGAATCAATCAGTGATCGCACTGGGGTGCCAGTGTGGTGTAGTAGTTAAGAGTGTCAGACTAGTATCTGGGAGAGCCAGGTTTGAATCCCTGCTCATGCAATGGGAAACTCACTGGGTGACCTTGGACTGGTCACATTCTCTCAGCCTAACCTACTTCACAGGGTTGTTGTGAGGATAAAATGAAAGGAGAATGATGGAAGCCAATTTGGGTCCCCACGGGAGGGAACGGTGGGTTATAAATGAATTAAAGAAATGCACACAGGTTGATTTACAACTGTGTTCCCATTTTCCTATGCGTTAGACTTCACATATGATTCTGACCTTAGCCTTTCTCCTTGCTACTCCAGCAACTGGATCAAAAAACACAAGAGCCAGGCCAGTTTCTTTCTGAAGAGAGAAGAGAAGAGATTGGATTTAGAGCTAGTTTGGTATAGTGGTTAGGATTGCAGACTCACATCTGGGAGAAGCAGGTTTGAGTCCCCACTCCTCCACATGCAGCTGCTGGTGTGACCTTGGGTCAGTTACAAGCTCTTTCAGAGCTGCTCTCTCAGGAGCAGTCCTTGAAAGAGCACCCTCAGCCCCACCTACCTCACAGAGTGTCTGTTGTGGGGAGGGGAAGGGAAGGAGATTGTAAACCACTCTGAGAATCCTTCGAGTAGTGAAGGGCAAGGTATAGATCCAATCCCCTCTTTTTCTTTCTGGCTAACTGAGAACTTTAAATGGGAGGGTCAAGCACTCAGAGTCCTGCTCATCCACTGATTCTTTCCTGCAAGTACTGCCCATCATTAGCATACTACAAAAAATATGGCGTTCAGAACTGTGTTTTTCCTTTGTAACGTGTATGTCTTCATACAGCATTACTGGAAGGGAATGAATAGCATTATTTGAAGCACAGGCGTGCTATGGCAAAAAGTGAAATACATATTCATAGTTAATAGGCCACAAATTATGTAAGATCTTTAAAAGAAAGGTGCAGAGGTCTGGGTAGTTTTGACAAAGTTGGTCTGGGTAGCCACAAAGTTGGTTTTGTTTCTTCCCAGAGAAGAAACTGACAGAGAAAACATACCTTCAGTAATGTTAATCTCTTTCTGATTCACCTTTTTATCTTTCAGTGTTTGGGACAGTCAAAAATGTTAGCACCCTACTGAAATCTAGTGTAAAGACATCTGAACTATTTTATTTTCCTTTCATGTATCCCACCATCCCCCACAGTCATTTCTTCTTTCTCTTCCCATCTCTATCTGGACTCATTCCTTGATTCTTCCGATTTTATATGTGCAAATATTTGGTTATTTGTTCCGCCCATCCCTTAAATGATCAGAAATCCCTTTAGTGTCTATGGGAGTGACCCTCGATAGGTCTACTCAGAAGTAAGTCCCACTTTATTCAAAAGGGATTATTCCCATGAAAACCACCTTAGGAGTGCAGGTTTACTGTGCAAACCCGAACAGCGTTATACCCTTCTAAGTCCATGAAAGTCAATGGGCTTAGAAAGGTATAATTCTGCTTAGGACCACACTGTTGACTTATCCCACTGGGGTTTCCCTGTCTTCACTAACACAGTATGTAACATCAGACAGCAGCTGGCCTGTTTACTTCAACAGCAGACCTTAGAGATATAGCTTTAACTTTACCAGATCTCCATTACTGGGAACTACCTCTCATAAATTTCTGGACAAAGAATTGTACAATTTCAGCTGGGATGGAGCTGGGCCACAAAGAAACTCAAAAGGCAGGGAGACAAAGAACCGTTCCAGGATTATTGGCTTTTAAGACTTCAGTAATGTACCTATTCTCATATACTGGTGTGTGAGGATCCAGGCAACTTCCCTTGCTTGGAAAAAGCATGGCCCCAGAACTCAAAATACAGGTTTTGGGGGCTTTTCCTGCTGACGATCACGGGAATTTGTTTCTACTGGGGGAGAGAAGATGCACATTTTATGATGACTGAAGAGAGCCAATAGTCCAGTTTCATAAACCATCAGAAACCAGCAGTTTCTTCTATGAATTATTCCAGGTTTGCTAATAGTGAGGTTCCCAAATAAGCACTTGCTTATGTCGTTGCTTTTGTAAATGAGAATGTTTATTCTTGCTCCCACCCTCGAGAATTTTTATGTTCTGCAAATGAATAATTCAGGAACGTGTGGGCAGATAGGCTAGTTACAAATATTACGGGGCTAGTAAAAATGACATGGAGAGCCCAGGGCAGCCTGATCTTGTCAGATCTCAGAAGCTAAGCAGAGTTAGCCCTGGTCAGTAATTGGATGGGAGACCACCAAAAAGTCCGGGGTCACTATGCAGAGGCAGGCAATGGCAAACCACCTCTGTTCATCTCTCCACCTTGAAAACCCCACAGGGTGTGGGCTTAATTGCTGAGTGTCATTCTCCACCCATCATTTGCTGAAATTGTTTCCAGGACACATTTTGCACGTCTACGCTACATAAAACACAAGACAGTGTTTTTAGACAAAAGCTTTGAAGTTCAAACAGCTATGGTTAAATGCATATTCACATTTCTGGAAAATTGTTTGCCCCTCTCTCTCTCTCTCTCTCTCTCTCTCTGTGTTACTGTACAGCGAGACTGAAAGAGTCCCTTAAGGCTAAGAAAGCAGTTCTTTTAAATCACAGCCTCCATTCCCTCTTTGCACTCACTCCAGAGAACTCGGTTGTTCTGAGAACCACTTCATAACCGGCACGCGATCATATATAAATCATTCTTCATTGCCAATCATAACTTGAATATACCAGAGGATTAGCCGTGCTAGCTCCCTTGAGCCAAAACAAGAAACGGCATCAGTGAACCTGAGAGTTTAACAGAGATTTATGGTGACACAAGCTTGTAGACTTTCCTACCTTGCTAGGCTCATGTGCAGCGACGTGATAAAAGGAGGGGGGTGGGGAAGACGAACTATCATTTTAGAGTGGAAACATTCACTTCCCCATCTCAGAAAACTGAACCCTTCTTTCCCTTTCCTTGTCACTTTCTGCTTTTCTCTGAGAACTAGGGCCAGAATAATGTTGTGACTACACTTCTTTAATTCGGTTCATATATTCATTATGCTTCTTTGTTATGTGTCAAGGATTAACCTGTTCTGACACCATGTCTTGGAGGGGGGAGAGGACCAGCAGTCGTTTCAGAGAAGAAAATATAAAGTGATCCCTCGCAGGAGGCCCTTTTTATGTTTACCTCTCGCTGCTCATGAAATCAGGAGCAACGAGAGCTCTCATCAACTGTTATCCGCCACTGACAGATATACACACACAGCCACTCTCTGCTTCCTCTGTTACTATACAATGTCAAAAACTCCCACAGCCTATCCAGGCAAGCATCCAATTGAAACTATGAACATTGTAATTAAAAGCTTAGAGATGGAAGCCATGAATATCACCTGCCGTTATAATTAACTCCACCACTTCAGTTTTTCCTACACGAAGGGGGGGAAAAAACCTTTAAAAACCATTGAGAAATCCAGACGCAGCCACGAAATTTAATACGCTTTCCTTGAGTCGAATGATCGGGAAGTAACCTCTGTAAATTACTTTCTTAAACCAACAGTGTTAAATATGTATGTACATATTATTCAGGAGAGGGTGTCTTACTTTTGCGTTGTTCGCTCATGATGTAGGAACAGAATTGCCTAAACCTCAGGAGGATCACATCCAGGAAAAGATATGTGTTGGTATTCTAACGCTGCTCCTCTTGATGTTTTCTAGCCTGCAAGGCATCATACCCTGATAAAGATAACCTGGAAATGAGAGATACAGACGAGCAAAGTGAAAGCTACTGCTTCTCCGAACAGAAGGCTATGCTTACCCCCTCTTCCTTCCCTCCCTTCCTCCACCCACCCTGTCTCTGTATGAATACTATATTCAACCTTTGCGGGAATAATGCTAGTCTTATATTTTTGGATGGTAGGAAGATTGCTGAACTGGAAATTCCACACAGGTTAAAGGTAGACATATAACAACAGGGATGAACTTGCAATTAATGGTAGCAACAGGTATTTGTTCAAGAGAAGGTCCCTCCCAGTCCTGGAGAAGTAAGACAAATTGTAACACCAAAGAAAGGCAACAAGAGCTGACAAGAGCAGGGCTCTTTTTGTAGCAGGAACTCCTTTGCATATTAGGCGACACACCCCTAATGTAGCCAGTCCTCCAAGAGCTTGCAGAGCTCTTCTTACAGGGGCTACTGTAAGGTCTTGGAGGACTGGCTACATTAGGGGTATGTCGCCTAATATGCAAAGGAGTTCCTGCTACAAAAAGAGCCCTGGACAAGAGTATATGTGACCTGTGAGGACAAGCCACCCAGACAAAGAAACAGGGACGGAGCTGAGCTGAACATTAAAGTAATTCCATCTGTTTAGAGCTTCTCGAAGGGAAGGGGTTGGAGGAACTGTGAGGGGTTTTTTTTCCCGTCGGGCGATTGCAGAATCAAGTTGCAAAGGGGCAACCTGCATTCAGAGCAACAACTTGGCAAAGAGCATCCAAAAAGGACACCCAAAAAGAATAAGAGGAATTGTTAGAACACAATTATTTCTTGGGTTTTCCATTGTTGTTGTTGTTGTTTTTAAAAAATCAGGATTGGGGAGACTATCTTAACCATTTATCATGTAGAAGAAACCGTCACGCTAAGAATATAACCAGCTGGTAAGCTGGTTACTGGTATCGTCCTGCCAAGGGATAAGGAGAATTCTACAGAACATCCTATGGGCATACATAGTAAGATTATCTGCTACTCAAAATGGTCTAATAATTAATTAAGTGGGGAATTTAGTTTAGCGGGAAGAGGGTAACTTGGGATCTTTCACCTGTGTATACAGGAGTCCTTTCCCAGTGAACACTCAGATAAACCAGGCTGATGTTTCACTAGTATAGAGTTTTTATTGAAAAATAACAAAGAGCAAAGCACAGTTAACAGCACACTGTACAACAAGCATAAAAGACCTGACTAGCTGGGGAAATAGTGGTTTAGGATAGGCAATATTTACCAGTCTTGTAGTTTCAGGCCAAGGGGCCACAGTGGCTTAGAGGTTAAGATGCTGAGCTGCAGACCAGAAGGTCTGTAGTCAGCAGTTTGAGACCAGTGTTCCCTCTAAGCTGAGTTAGTGTGAGCTAGCTCACAGTTTTTTTGTTTCCATCTCACAGATTTTTGCCTTAGCTCAGGAAGGATGGCTCCAGAGCGAACTAATTTATGCACTAGCCAAATCGCTCGCTCACAACTTTAATGCCAGCAGCGCACAAAGTAGAATTTTTGCTCACAAGACTCCACAGCTTAGAGGGAGCATTGTTCGAGACCATAGCGCCACGTGACAGAGTGAGCTCCCGTCTCTGACCACAGTTCCTGCCAGCCTAGCAGTTCAAAAGCAAGAAATTGCAAGTAGATAAATAGGTACCACTTCATTGGGAAAGTAACAGCGTTCCATGCACCTCAGTGTTTAGTCATGCCACAGAAACGTCTTCAGACAGCGTTGGCTCTTTGGCTTGGTAACGGAGATGAGCACCACCCCCTAAAGTCAGATTCAACTAGTTCTCAGGCAAGGGAAATTTTTATCTTGACCTAGTTTCAGGCCAGTGGAGGAGAGAAACAACCAGTGCCCCACCCAGTGGGAAGCTGACATCAAGAAGAGAGCACATGTACTGAAGCTGGGTTCGTGTGTTTATAGGAAAAATACACCTTCAGGCAATATGACAGGTTTGCCCCTAAAACAATAGCTAAATGTGTTTACAGGAAGGTTCCCAGAAATCTGGACAAACGGTTAATGGTTTTCCCAGAGGGGGATCAAAGTATTGAGTGGTTCTTAATAGTGCTCCTGGAGATAAGATATGGCCATTGATATGTGTTGATGCAGGATGCATGACAATTCCAGGTGCTAAAGATAGGCTAACTGCAGGTGCCAGGAGGAAATTGGCCATCACGTGATTTATGCCATCGTGTGTCAGCAATGCCCTTCCACCCTCTACATTGGACAAACAGGTCAGTCCCTGCAACAAAGAATAAATAGACATGAGTCTGACATTAGAAACCACAACATTCAAAAACCAGTGGGGGAACATTTTAACCTTCCAGGACATTCAGTTGCTGACCTAAGAGCAGCAGTTCTCTTACAAAGGAATTTCAAAGGGCGATTAGAAAGAGAAACTCCTGAATTGCAATTGCTAATGAAGCTCAAGACAATGTGTCCTCCTGGACTGAATCAAGACTTAGGTCTCCTGTCTCATTACCAATGCTGATTTCTCCATGCCTACCACCCCTCTGCATATCACACCTAATCCAATCACGCCTGCTGTTGTCATTCACCAATTGTCATCTGCCTACTAATATAATTTGACATCTGAAATCACTCCAGCCTCCAAAATATAGGACAGATGGACTCACATTCTAGCTGTATCTGAAGAAGTGAGCTGTGACTCATGAAACATTATACCCTGCCACATATTTTGTGGCAGGTGCTACTGGATTTTTGCTCTTTTCTACCAGTATTGTAGACAGGGCCGGCCCCAGGCATCTGGGCGCCCTAGGCAGGACAGCCTGGGGCACCCACCCCATTGGGGATGCCAACCTCCTGGTGGGGCCTGGAGATGGCCCAGCACCGTTTTCCTGGGTGCCTTGCAGCTGCGAGGCGCCCAGGAGAGCCGGGGAAGGGGCGGGGTTAGAACGCCCGCCCCTTCCCTCCCAGCGGCGGCACCAGCTCTCCTGGGCGCCTTGCAGCCGTGAGGCGCCCAGGAAAGCCAGGGCTGCCAGCGCTGGGCGGGAAGGGGGCTTTTCACGGGGGGCGGGGGGCATTGTGGCGCCCCTGCAGGGCCAGCGCCCTAGGCAAGCGCCTAGCTCGCCTAGTGGGGAGCCGGCCCTGATTGTAGACAAATAATGTGTTAGGTTTCCATACAAAGAGGAAGGCTTTCTATTCCTTGTTTTTTATCAGGCAGTGAAGGGAAGATACCTACAATATATGCACAGCCTGGTCTTTCAAAATTCCCACCCTCCTTCACAGCCTGCTTCTATGTTATCCCCCCATCTCAAACTTTATGGTAGGTTTGTGGGTGTAGGACAGAACACTTCCATGGGTTCAAAAGGCACCTATTATTCATCTTCTTCCATTATCATTTAATGCATTACCATTTAAACAGGTCGTTCCTGTTCCAGGGATGAACTGTGGCTCAGATTAACATTGCAATCCTACACAAAATCACTTGGAAATAAATGCCATTGAAATTAATGGGAGTGGTTTTCAAGTAAATGATAGTGGATAACCTAAGCCATTGACAGCGTCTTCCTAAGCAGGTCGACTTAGAAGAACCCTCCTCAAGGGTACTCAGTGGGGCTAACTTCCAGGACTGCACTGCAGGAGTGGTCTCTGGGTCGCTGGCTCCCACCCCGGCCCTGCCTTTCCAAATAAGCCCGCTCCCTCTTTCACAGCATGTAACTCGATACTCACACCTAAAGCCCTCTGGTTTACACAGTGACGTTTCCCCCCTTCCCAGCTATTTATTTATTTTTTTATCGTGTCAATCAAGGAGAAAGCCCGCCAGGATTGGCTTCCCGCTGGAGGCGGGGAGAGCGTGTCTTGCGCGTGGCCTTTGCCGCGGCTTGGATCCGGAAGCGGCGCCGATGGTGTGTGTCAGGCGCTGGCCCCTGTGCTTGGCAGGAGGTCTTATGAGCCCCGCCTGGCGGCTAGGTAAGAAGGCGAGCGGGCTAGCAGGGCCCGGGAGAGCCCTCGCCCCTTCTCGAGGGATGATTGGGGGACGGGGCGCCTGTGCGATCGTAGCTCTGGCCTCGGCGGCAATTATGGTCTGGCTCCATGGTGCAGAAGGTACACACCCGCCGCCTTTCCCGTGGGGTTCTCACCGTTCACCTGGGCCGGGTGGCATGAGCCTTCGCGAGCGGGCAAACCGTACAGGGAGCCCCTACCTTTTTGTCTGCTCGTGCAACACCTTGTTTTACGGGCAGGTAGTCTGAAATGGATTCCATAAACAACACACAGAGAGGCGAGACTGATTTTTTTTATAAAAAACCACTCGCATTTGCAGAATGTGGTGTGTAGGGGTGAGAATCCTTGCTGGGTATTGCAAACAGATTGAGCTAAACGGATTGCTTTTAATGGACGGCATATCGTCATGTTGTTCTGTCTCTCTAATATTATGTAGTCTGTCTGGGGCCCTAAATCTGTGCATGCATTGCAATGAAAATATTTGTAAAGCACTGCAGGTTCTCACTGTATTGCAGAGTCGTGGGTTTTGTTGACGTTGGGGCGAATGTAAACGGCTAACAAGGTCAGAAATGTAGGTTCACACCCACAGATTACAGCTCTGGAATGGAATCCACACCCAACAAGCCCTTGGCTATAAAGGCTGGCCATATATATGTCCCTGTCTCTACAGGAGCGTTGGCCCTTGAGTGCCTGACTTGGATCCTCGGAAGGTGATTGCCTGTGTGAGGTTAGATCTATCACTGCCTATTCACGGATGTGGGTTATTCTGACGGGGGGCGGGGGGGAGCGGCTATTCAATAGCCCCCTGGGCAGGACCCGGTGATTTCTTATGCGGTGTTTAGCACCTCTTGTGCGGAGGGGGTGCTAAATAAGTGTTAAGTAGTAGCGGCAGCACTTGTCGAGATGTAATACTGATAGGTCTTTAAGAATTTTTTTTTTTTTCGAATAGGGGAGCGGATGATTTCACTTGGCACCTTTATGAAAAGCAACCGAATGTGCGTGTCGAACAGGTGTCTTGCAGAGAGGTGTTGTTTAATGCCAGGAGGGAGAAAGTGCGAATTACCTTCTTCCCATATGCCCTCGGATTCTTGCGTTTGCACCACGAGAGGAGCCAGTTGAAGGGAGAAGAGTTCGACCCCTGGCCGACTGCTGCTGGCGCTTGCTACGCTTAGGAGGGACTGGGTTGGTTCCGTCTTGGCATGGGAGGCAGGCGCCTGCCCGCCTGCCTGCCTGCCCTGCATTTCGGTAAAGCGGCTGAGGAAAGGCTGACTGACAGGAGCCTCCCTCTGTGCCTCTGAGATAGGAAAGCTGCTGCTGGAATAAATCGTGCTCGTCTTGAAGGGGTCGCTGCACTCCCGGTTTACTGACTGCCGTAGACGAGCAGGGCAGGCTTCTTCCTCTCTTGGCCTCATCGTGATCAGGCATTAGTGATCTAGGGCCCGGATCCCGCCATGGCCGCTGTTTTGCATCCACATCGTCGGGGAGCAGTTCTCTGTGGGGTCTCGCCGAGGCATGCCGTCCCCTCTCGCGTCCCGCTCGCCTTCCTTTTCCCGAAGCGACCTTCCTCCTCTCCAGGGCGCAGGCCCATTCCCAGTCCACCGGCCTCTCGCTCTCTCTCAAAGGCTCGCCTCCTTTCCTCGTCGCTGTCCAGGCCGAGGCGCCCTCGCTGCTTTACTGCCGTTCGCCTTGGCACACCGCAGCAGTCACACAGAGGCGCGTTATACAGGCGGCTGCTTTGTGTGCGTGAACCCGGGTGACTGGCGGGTGTGCGCGCACGAAGGGGAGGAGGAAGCGGGGGGGGGGAGACCGAGCGCAATGCGCGGTGTCGGCCCGCCGGGGAGAGGCGAGGGGAAGGGAGGCCGGCTCGGTCGGTGCTCCGCCTCACTCCGGGAAAGCCGCCGCTGCCGCTTCCCCTCCGCGGGCCGGACTCCGTGAGGCGATGAGCCGCGAGCGGGGCCTGGCCTCTGGGCCCCCGCCGCCACAAGCGAGGGAGCGGTAGCCGCACATTGGGCTGAAAGGGAAGGCCCGGCTCTCGCTCCCGCTCGCCGGCGGGGTCTCCTTTTCTGCTGCGTGTTGCGGGGTGTGACAGTTTGGTGAGGGAGGGGAAGGGTCGGGGAGCGTCTGAGGGGATGCGGCGCCGGCCGCCGCCTCACAACAAGGGACCCAGCCGCGGGGGCTGCGAGGGGAGGGACTGAGGGGGGACGGGAGCGGGGCTGGCGGGCGTTAATCTCCTCCGCCTCGCTCGCTCGCTCGCTCCCCGCCTCCCGCCCGTCCCTCCATTGAGCCTCCCGCCCACCGTCGCCGCCGCCGCCGTCCTCCTCCTCGTCGCGTCCCTTCCCCGGGCGGGCGCGGCCATTGCGGTCCCGCCGCCGCCGCCACGGGCGGGTGGGGGGCGGGCGGGAGGATGATCACCAACACGCGGGGCTTCCTGTGGTCGGACCTGGAGACGCGGGCGCTGCTGGAGATCTGGGGGGAGGCGGACGTGCAGAGCGCGCTGGACGGCAACTTTCGCAACAGCCATGTGTACCGGGACGTGGCCTGCCGCCTGGCCGAGCTGGGCTTCGAGCGCACGCCGGAGCAGTGCCGCATCCGCATCAAGGGCCTCAAGCGGCAGTACTACCAGGCCCGCGAGGGGCTCAAGAAGAACGGGCACGCCCGCAAGATCTGCAAGTACTACGACGAGATGGACCGGATCCTCAGCTGCAGGCAAGGCGGGGGGGCGGGAGGCGGCGGCATCGGCGTCGACGGACACGGCGCGGCCGAGCGGCCTCTCACCCCCGTGGCGGTAGCAGATGGCTGCCGCCAGCCCGCCGCCCTCGCCGCGCCCCCTTCTGCCGGGCCCGGCGTCCCGCCGCGCAGCAGCCGGGAGGCGGACCCGGAGGAGCCCGATGAAGAGGACGACGAGGAGGAGGAGGAGGAAGACGGCGGCGGCGAGCTCGGGTCCCCCCGGCGAAACAACTTCCACCACAACTCCGGGGAATGCTCCTCTTACGCCGAGCACGCCATCAAAGTGGAGTGCCCCCCCTTCGCCATCCCGCTGCCGCCCGCTGAGGGTGAGTGGAAAAAACCGGGAAGGGGTGTGTGTGTGTGTGTTAAACGCTTTTTCCTCCCCTTTCCCCAAAACAGGCACACCGACCGCTTGATTTGCACCTTTGCACCCTTATAAAATCCTATACCACACTTCAGCTTCAAAAGACACACACATTTTAAACATCATTTTGTCTTGAGACGCTCCTGAAAGGGAGCCCCCCCCGCCCCCCAATCTTGGCTGTACTGTAGAAGCCTTATCCTCTCCCCCCCTCACCCATCTAGACAGAGGATGGGAATCTCTTCCTATGTTTTTAGTTGCACATAATACAGAAAGAGATTCTCATCCCTGTTAAAGAGGTTTTGATGTTCCTTTAGGTTAGGCAGAGTTCCCTTCAATACTGCCAAACATGTTTTGACAGTGCCCTTCATTCCGACATCCATTCCCTCCACTGTAGTTTATAGTTGCTCTAGAAATATGCCAGTTACATATTAATTGGTAGCACATTTAACCCCTGGCTTTTGTGTGGTTGTCCCCATACCACACTTCATTCCAGTCCAGAGTTCTGCAGAAGTTAATCTCTCACTTATTCTAGGTCTGCAGTTGGGGAAAATCTTTGCAGGCATTCATGTGAATCTCTCATGTCTAGATACATAAACACAGGTATACACATTCATGGGATGTAGAAATGCTTGCTTAAGGGGGTGTCATGTGTAAATGATCCGTGCATTAGACCTACATGTGTGATGTATTGCAACCTGAACTCCCTGATCTTCTGAAGTGGCAGGATTATTGCTCTGGCAAGTCCTTGCCCCATTGCACGTTTGACAAATTCGCAAACATCCTTAATTAATTAGGATATTTATATCCACCTTTCTCCCCGGGGATTCAAAGCAGCTCACAATATTGTTTCCTCGTTCTCTTTATCTTCACAACAGCCCTGTGAGGTAGGCTAGGTTGGGTGTGTGACTGGTCTAAGGTCACCCAGCATGTTTCATGGAAGAGTGAGGAGTCAAACTTGGCTCTTCTAGGGTGTAGTCTGGCAATCTAACCATTACACCAAACTGTCTTGTCAGTCTTTTCACTTCAGGAGAGTATGTTTCCTGTCTTACTTATCCTGGTTTAAGAGGAAATTCTTAGCTGCACACATTACACTGTTTCTTTGTCTGCATTTTTAAGCATGCAGCAGGCATATAGGGAAGGAACAGAAATCCCTTCAGGTAAAAACAAAACCCTTTGACCCTTGATGTTTATAAATCTGCAAGCCTTTTCCACAGATACTCTTTTTCTCATATACAAACAGATAGTAGAGGAAGCATCTTAAACATGTAAATGCAGGTGTGTGCATCTCATTTTTAGAAAAAGATTCTTGGAGAGCAAAATGAGACTATACCCTTTGGTTATTGTTTCCTGATTTTTAATTGACTTTTATTTTAATCTGACCAGTACACACATGTATATGCATTTTGTATACATCTGGAATTGAAAAGTGCCATTGACTTGCACATTAAAAAAAGCGTATTTTTACACATAAATAACTTCAAAGAGGAAATGTTTACAGTTGGATCCCTTTGTAATGCAGATCTGGAAGCAGGGGATTAGTGTGTGGAACTAAGTGATTGCTTGCAATACACAAATAAAACAGAGCTGTTAAAATATTTTAACAGATCAAATAAATGTACGATCTCTTCTTTTTTCCAAGCATGCTACTTGAAAAATCCTCATGATTATTATAAATTTTCAAATCCTTGGATTGGCCTTTTTCCAGTTTTTACTTCAACTGTTCATTATAATTATACATGCCTGGTTGTAGTGGTTAGAATGTCATATTAGGATAGAGGAAACCCAGCTTGAAATCCCCACTTTGCCAAAGAAGCTTGCTGAGGGACCTTGGACCAGTCACACACCTCCTCAGCCTAAATGACCTCACAAAAAGGGGGGAGACAAGCAAGATGCAAAATAAAGAACTGAATATATTAGTTGTGAAAACATCGCTACATTTCAAGGTTCAAATTAACAAGTGCTGTATACGCGATTAAATATTTGTAAGTAGTGGATAGTTAATCAAAATGTGACTAGAGGGACATGGTTGATGGTTTGACAGAGAAAGGTGGAGTAGAAATGCCAGAAGTAAATAAAACTGTTTTAACATCTTTTTAAAAACATTCAAAACCATGAAAATATAGCATTTACTTTTCTTTTAGGTTTTAAACAAATGAATGCTCACACCAATGCATCGCCCTTGTTGTCTCAGACTAAACGATCAAAAAAACGCCACGCAAACTTAACTGTGGACAAAATGATGGAAAAGTTTCTGCAACAAAGCGTGGAGACCGAAGAGAAATTCTACAGATATGAAGAGCAGCGGCTTAAAATTGAAGACAAGCGGCGAGAAGCCGAGCATGCTAGAGAGCTCCAGATGTTGCAGATGTTGGGACAGATGTTAGCGGGAATTTCTTCTAAGGTGTCTCAAAGGTCACAGTGTATATCAAGCAATCCTTCTCAGAGATCAAATCACCAGTCATATGGAGATAATTTTAACTATAATTCTATGACAGCAGCACTATCTCCACCCATAGGTACTTCATTCTTTTGCATAAATGATACCTGGACCTAGTAGTTAGTATTTTTGTTCATGTTGGTGATGGATTCTTTTTAAAAAAATGGAACGGTTGGTTAGTGATGTGTTCTGAGGCATCTTAAAATGAATCAAAACATCTTGTTGTATTAGATTAAACTTGAATGATAAAAGCCTGTATAGACATGGCATTTGTTGAAGGTCATGCTGTTCTATAGACTTGCTTTTGGATAGATCATGACAGTGACATAGTGTGCGTATCTCTGTCATTGTGGCAGTATATATCAGTATTTATTTACATCATAGTGATTGTGACGACATAAAAGCGAATTCTGTTCACCTGGGAATTAATTCATATCACTTGATATTTCGTGTTTTATGAGAGTGTTGGAATTAGTAATTGACAGTGTTCAGCTTGAACTACGTTAAGTAAAGGTAAAGGTTCCCTTGCTCGAAAGCCAGTCGAATCCGACTCTAGGGTTGCGGTGCTCATCTCCGTTTCAAAGCCGAAGAGCCAGCGCTGTCCGAAGACGTTTCCGTGGTCATGTGGCCAGCATGACTAAACACCAAGGCGCACGGAACGCTGTTACCTTCCCACCTAAGTGGTACCTATTTATCTACTTGCAATTTCTTGCTTTCGAACTGCTAGGTTGGCAGGAGCTGAAAATAGAGACGGAGCTCACTCCGTCTTGCGGCACCTGGTCTTGAACTGCTGTACTAGGTAGAAAAATGGGACACAAGTCTTTCCTTCTCTGATACATATTTTTATTTCATTTGATATTACCTCATTTATGCCCCCTTTTTCTCCCCAATGAGAAAATGCTTTCAAACTGCTAGGTTGGCAGGAGCTGGAACTAGAGATGGGAGCTCACCCCGTTATGCGGCACTCACGGGTCTTGAACTGCTGAACTACTGACCTTCCACAGCCTGCAGTTCAGCATCTTAGCCACTTGAACTACGTTAGAAGTATAATATATGAGTAATTTGTGTTAGCTTGTGAGGAGGCGGTTAGTTCAGGAGCAATATATATACACACACACACTCACTCTCCCTCACCCCCATTTTTGGAAATTAGATGCCCTTTTTGTAAAATCAGTCAAGGTTGTACATATTTTGCTTTGAGGCTGACTGTGATCTCCAACATGCTGCAGGTTTGATCCTCACAAACCTTACTTGAGCAAGTTTGTTGCTCTCCCGCATTAGGAGAAAAAAAAATCTGTCTTAGTCCCTTGGGGAATTCCTCAGTCCTGCCCCTCTCAGTTTTTTAGGCCTTCATTAATCTGCATCACGATAAAATCTTCCTTTTCTGAAGGCTTGTGATTGCAGCCCACAGAAGTGACATCACTTCCTGCTCTCTTAAACAGTATTCTAATACTTTCACCCCAATCTTGCTGAAAGATGACCTTGAGGCTGCTTTCAGGTAGCAGTATGTGTCCTACCATACGAATATAGTAGTGAGAGATAATTTCAGTAGTGCAAATGACTTCTTATCCTCAAGGAACTCTTTCTACATCAAGCCCATTAGTTTTGAGACTCTCATTATATTGCCAAGATTTCTGAAATGTGTACTAAGGGACTCTGTGAATTTTTGCTTGGGTGCTTGTAAGTTCCATGGGCCCAGCCGTCACCCCTTGTGACCTGTATGTGGTGTTTATTCCTGCCCAGTTTTGTGGTGCAGGATTAGTAATGTTAGACAAAGACTTGTTTTCTGTTGTTTGTTTGTTTGCTTGTTTTGTCCTCTTGAAATTCTGAGAGTCTGTGTAACATAACTTGAAAACTGGAAGAGATCTTCAGGTATAAACCCCTTCTATTTCCATGAGGAATGTACTAGTATTTGTGAAGGTTTTGGGCAACCAAGGCAAACCGTTTTTGTCTGTGGGTTGCAACCAATGTTCCTTCTAAGCTGTGAAGTCTTGTGAGCAAAAATTCTACTTTGTGAGCTCCTGGCATTAAAGCTGTGAGCAAGCAATTTGGCTACTGCATAAATTAGTTTGCTCTGGAGCCCTCCTTCCTGAGCTAAGGCAAAAAAGTGTGAGCTGGAGGCTAAAAACATGTGAGCTAACTCATACTAACTCAGCTTAGAGGGAACACTGGTTGCAGCCTCTGGACCCATGGGCAGAAGGTCCTTGCGGACACTGCGTTCCCCTTGCTCCAGCAGCCCTTTGTTATCCCCAAAGAGGCAAGCTGATGCTGGGGGTCAGGGGAGTCTCACGGGCAAAATGGCACAGGGGAGAAGGCTGCAAAAATTGGGGGAAATTTCCCATACTTCCCTCTTGTGCCAGGAGACTCCACAACATCAGGTTTGGGGATGGAGGAATCACAAAAGGGACTGTTGGGTAAATGAGAAGACAGGAAAATTTCTGCATTTGTTTATGTTCATTAATCAGAGGTAGATGTCAGCCTTTGTTTCTGTGCTTACTGTTACTGAAAAACCGTTGTTTCAAAAGAGGGAAAGAAAACCCGCATCCCTTACCATTGTTTTATTGCCCTTTGTGCCTATGACAGAGTGATTAAGGGTGTTAATGGGTCAATAATCTATATTAAGCAATCTTGTCTGTGTGCCCTTCATTCTGTGTTTGTGCCCTTAATTAAATTCTGGGTTCACTGGAGTTTGCTTTTAAGCCTTCAGTCGCTTGGCGTTAGTCTGATTTCATAATCACTTATACAGAGAACTGTTAACACTTGTTAGTAATTTATTCAAGTATCTGAGACTCCGCCATAGCTATAAAGCCTGATATTTTAGGGGGAATTGTAAGGAAAACAATAATTAGTTGGAAAATATCTGAATGGCTGAACACAGTGATTTATCTACTAAAGGAGAAAGGAGCAGCACTCTGCTGCTTCCATTTTGGTTTTTTGTCTAGGCTCCTCACTTAAACTACAGATGCTTGTGTCTGAAGCCTCTCGATCTTCCCCATCCCATTTGTTTAGGAATCTGCATTGTTTTTAAAGTGTGGAATAGATATGATGATACAGTATAAAGTGACCAGCATAAAACTTGAGAGCCCTAATCAGAGTCCTGTCCATTTTAGTTGATATTCTGTTTTGAAAATGAGGGCGTTTTTAATTCCCATGATTGTGGAGAAAGAATCAGAACATACACTGTTGACATTAGTAGAGCCTGAAGGAGTCCCAAAGAGGTTTCAACGCCCACCATGACTTCCTGTCCCTTGTTCACTCTGTTTGTCTGCCCTGAGAACTAGTATTCATTTTTTTTGGCTTTGTAACAAAAGTAAAGTAAGTGCAACTAGATTAAGTCATGCTCTGAGGTTTCTGTAACTGTATTCTGGCTCTGTTCTAAATAGGTTGTGTATGTGATCTCAGTGGCAGAGAAATGGCCTCGTTGCAGGAAGGCTTCTAATTCAAGTGATGAGTTAGAATTATTGACCTGTAAGGATCTATCTCGGTATATATTAGTCTGCTACTGGGGTGATTGTACTGAGGATGAGGTAAAAGAGTTTTTGTTGATAATGCAATTATTAGGCTGCCTTGTTGAATATAGACTTTTAGAGAGCTTTTTTCCCTCTGGGAAATGAGTGTTATTTGTAAAATGTATTTGATAGTGACAACTAGGCACTTCTTGAATTTTAAAAAGCAGGTAGCTTGAACTTCAAGGGAAACACAAATGAAGAACAGCAGTTTGGTAGCTATTATGTAGTATAAATTTTCAGTCGGAACTACGCTATCTAAAGTTTGCCAGTGGAGATTTTTTTTAAAGATGCAAAAATATGGAAGAGAGCACTATTTTAGAATAAAACATGTCAATAGTTTAATAAATTAATGTGTCCCAGCAACATTAATCTTTTTTTCTGATTTGCAGTTTGAGATTTAAGTGATTAAGACCCAGTCTATGCGTCTTGTGAGCGCACGTTTCTCCTGCGCAGTGCTTTGTTCCCAGTTGAGGGAGTTGGTTGCATCCTGGTGTAAAAGTTGCCTTACATCAAATGGAGAGAGGGGTAATTACAGTTTGGAGTTAATCACAAGATGGCTTTTAGACTAGAGTTAGGGCACTACCGTCCTCCCTCACTTGTTTCCCTCTTTCCTCCACACACTGCCCTTTCTGCAGTGCCAGATGAGAATATGGGGGGAGCAGGGAACAGAGAATCAGTGTGGCTATTCCAATACCACTGCTAATGTGGGGAGTGGAACATAATCCAGGTGCAAAATTCCTAGTTTGTGCTACTATTTAACACATTCCTGTTCAGCTGTCCTCAGTACTACATGGGACATTTTCAAATTGCACTGGGAGGGTGGGGGATTGAAGTACTATCTCAGGCCTTCAGTCCCTAAAGGACTGTCATGCAGACTCCTTAATCCTGGGCTGATGTTTGTCAGCTACCACATCTGGCAGGGACTACCAACAGCATTAGCATGATTTATATAATCCACGTGTTATGTGTCCCTCAGTAAGTGTGGTGATATTCCTGAGGAAATTGTACTGCTGTGTGCTTTTTCCTAGTATATTTCCAGTGCTTCCAGAAGTGTGTGGCCACTGGAGCAGAATGGAAAGTTGATGCCTGGATATGCAGGCCCAGCACACTGTTTGCAAAGCTACACAAATGCTTTCACCTCTGTTTGCTTGGTTGGTGATTTCTATTGATTAAGGCCTAACCAGACCTGCAAGTGAGATTGCTTGCAGTGTTTAAAATTAGGATTGTGCCCGTCATGCAGGATTTTAAAGGTATGGCTAAAAATTGTTAATACTTAAATCTCTTGGTAGTATGTCAGAATTCATGTTAAAAGTTAACACAGTCTTCACATTGGAAATTATGAAACGTTCACTTTTGTAATGTAATCATACTTTTTTGTTTCTTTTCCAGTTATAGAGAGATCATTTTCAGTGCACAAAGCGCATTCGATAAAGGATATGGAGAATATATTTCAGTTGGTGAGAAATGTTATTCCTCCTTTAACTGCCAAAAAACATAAAGGCCAAGATGGACGAATAGGGATTGTTGGAGGATGCCAAGAGTAAGTTAAAGGGAAATATACATCATCCTTGCCAACAAGTCTTCAAACCTTACTTGTTACTGATGGCACCATAACAATTTAGAAGGGGAAAAGATGTCTTCCATTTTTACAAAGCTTCTTTCCTTGCCTGGAAGACCCTACTCTCTACAGGTGACCAGCTGAGTGGACTTTGACAAGCCAGACATAGATGTTTCTGTTTAAAGGCCTGAGGCACATGCATTGCTAACATCATGTAATTCAATACCTAGGCAGGCATGATACGCCATACTCATCTGCATTAATTTGAGATTCAGCTTCCCAGTTGATTGATTATGAATAAGTTCAGAGTTTTTTAAATGTGAAGACCAAATTTGTTGAATATGATGTGTGAGTCCTAGGAGAAAATTAAATTGCACTGTCTTTAGAATTCTAGTAGAATATTCTTCTATTTCAGTGGTAGAGGTTATTCAGGAGAAGGCTGGTCTTCCTGTTGCTTCAGAGGAAGGACCATTCAGAAGACTTGTAGCTTGTCCAGTGGAAGGACCCCCCCTTCCTTTCAGTCCTGCTTGCTTCAGAGCAAACTAATGGGACTTGTAGGGTTCCAATTCCATCAGTCCTTTTGTCTTGCTAATTTGTCTGAACTTTAGGAGGGAATCACCTGCTACATGTGTGTGGTGTTGAGGAGAGTTTTTCTTACCACAGAAAGGAGCAGTAGGAACTTCAGCAGTGGTTCCCAGACAGGGAAGTATAAGCACCCCAGCCCAGGTAGTATCCTCCTCCTTGTCAGACAGTTAAAAGGGAGGATGCTTGGAATCCTAACTCATTGCACAAGCACAGACTGTCCTTTGTCAGTTTGCACAAAACTTTTATTTTCCATCAAAGCATGAGGGGAAGAAAGAGCAGAGAATCATACAAAATCCTTCACCGTTTATTGATGTGGTAACTTGTTTTTGCCTTGATATCTGAAACAAACTGGAGCTTTAAAGGTCTTCCTAGCAGAACTCAAGAATCTTGAGAATGTAAGCTTTATTCTACTTTGAAAAGGGAAGTTCTAACCCTCAAATTAGATTTAAAACACTTCAATGTTTGATAATAAAAGTTGCTGGGATCCTCACTGCTCAACTTATTTCCCAGTGTATACCTGAATAGCATCACGGTATTGGAATTGAAATTTGGAGGTCTGAATCTCTTATCCTCCTTCCTGTCCAAAGTTTAATTGTTATTTTTTATGTTTTTGTATGTATTTTAGCTCCAGTTTTATGGTTTTTCTTTTGGTTGGTTTTAGTTATTTTAAAATGTGACTTTTATTAGGTATGGCTTAATGTGTTAGCCACCTTGGTGGCCCTTGTGAGAGCTTAAGGGTAGGATAGCAACTTTGTAAAATATCCTATGCCCCTTATATTGGGATAACTAATATTGCATAATACTGAGAGAGAGCTTGTTTTATTATGTGTTTTGCTATTGTTACTTCGTTAATCTAAACTCTTGGCTAGACTGAAAGAGCATCTTTTGATTGAACAGCCTGATACAGTGTCTCAGAGAGGTCACAGTCAAGTTCTCTATCAGTAGATTAAATGCAGTCATGCAATCAGGTATGCCATAAAATACCTGCAGTTATGATCACTCATACAACCAAATGATTTCTCTCTTCTTCTCATGAATAAATTCTTGCCCTGTGAATGAAATATCTATCAAAATAAGCAGGTGCAAGAAATAACAGTATATCGCTTGGCAACTATCACAACAACTGATAATATTATCTTAGCTTTTTTTGCTAGATTTGACATAGTTATGACAGGATCAGTTTTAACATCCAAACGTTAAAGTAGGTGTGTAATTAACAGGAGGAAAACATAGATTGTTTTTTAATTAGTTATCTTCATCCTGATTTATCTGCTGAGTTGATAACAACGTAGATATGCTTCTTAAACTAAGCCTTTTCATTTGCAGGTACACAGGGGCACCGTATTTTGCTGCAATTTCAGCTCTCAAAGTGGTATGTGGTTTTCTGTCTTTGCATGAGGTGTCTGTTCAAAGAGTTGGACCACTGTACAGCCCTGAGATAAGCCTACCTAAGCCCACCAAAAATGGCATTAGGCACTGGGTCATGAGCATTAGGCATACAGCAGTCTAATATTAAGTATGTTTAAAACACATTGAAATGAATCAGACTTGAATATTCTGATAGAAGCTGACTATACCTTGTTTAGATGGCTTATTGCCATTTTTGATAATAAATTATAATTTGCTATTATATCCAGTGTTCCCTCTAAGATGAGTTAGTGTGAGCTAGCTCACAGTTTTTTAGCCTCCGGCTCACACATTTTTGTCTTAGCTCAGGAAGGCTGGCTCCAGAGCAAACTAATTTATGCAGTAGCCAAATCGCTTGCTCACAACTTTAATGCCAGTAGCTCGCAAACTAGAATTCTTGTCCACAAGACTTCACAGCTTAGAGGGAACACTGATTATATCCTATACAATATTCAGTTTTTGAAAATGAGTATTTTACCCTGGTTTTAACTCATGAAAGCTCATATTGAAACAATTGTTAGCCTTTAAGGTGCCAGTGGAGTTTTGTTTTGTTTTTCTGCAACAGACTTAACATGTTTACCCCTTCGCAGACTGCATGTTAAATTGACTTTCTAGAGTACAGAAATGTTCATGAGTTAAATGTTAAAAACTTAATAGTATTGATTTTTTTATACATTTTAAATATTTTGCTCAGAATTGCTTAGAGCATGTGTGATGATGCTTCAGACATACTTATGTCTTTGAAGTTGCCAGGCATTACAACAGCATTTACCCTTACAGTAGTGTACTTTTGTGTTCTTGGCACTGAAAACTCAGTGAGGAGTACACTATTCCAGTTGACGTTGGGTATGTTAGCATCATTTAAGATGAACTTCTGAAGTTACTGAAGTAATCTCTTGTTGTTTTGAGAGGGCTGGTGAGAATGCTGCCTAAGATCATATTTATATTCTAACCCTAGGAACATTTGTTCTAGTGAAGTCATTAGACTGCCAAGAAACTATATTTGGGATTGGGTACCACCAGTATGGAAAGTAGACCCAAGAAACAGTTTTGTTCTGTCAGGTGGCAGCATAAGGCTAGAAAGTCAGAAACTGCTTATTTGCCTATTCTGTTTTAAATGAGTAATTAGTTCTTGATGGTTTAGTGCTAGTACTAATGGGATGACAGTATGTTAATGCTCTTAGGGTGCAGACCTGTCCCACGTCTTTTGTACCAAAGATGCAGCTACTGTAATAAAGTCTTACAGCCCAGAGCTAATTGTTCATCCAGTTCTGTAAGTAACTTTTTCTGTTTTACTCGCTCCTTTAAACATTCTCGCATAAACAACGTGTAATCATATATTTGGAACTACCAGTATATTGAGATAATGAGGCAGATCAAATTGAGTTGAATACAGTACTTAATTCCCATATGGAGAGGGGAACATTTCCATCTAGCGTCTTTTTGGAGGGAGGATCAAAATACAGTGTCTCTCTAAACCCTGGTGGATGGGCACAGTGCACCTGGCATTTTAAGTGTTTGCTGTGATGATTCTGCCATGCTTACCATAATGTCACTCTGCTTTAGTTATAGTGGCAAAGTGGTACACCTGAGTGTGTTACAGTCCATATCATAGGAAACGTGGTCATCCATGTTTTCTTGGGATGGAAGTGGACAACAAATTTGCTTCTTCATGTATAGGTAGCACTGACTTATTTTGGGGCCAATATAAGAGAAAATAGTATCATTTGTTCCAGGTTGTTTGGCTTTTTTGTAGTACAGATGCTGTGGGGTGGGTGGCATTTACTGTGGCTCACTGGAAAAAAATGAAGGTTCTTGCAAATGAAAGATTCAGAAAATCTGCTACTTTGTGTTCCCTTGTATTTCCTCAGTGACAGCCCTGATGCCGTTCATGAAGTAGAAAAGTGGTTACCACGACTACACTCTGTTGTCATAGGGCCTGGATTAGGGAGGGATGACATACTACTTGAGAATGCCAAGGTAATGATCGTGAACGTACTGCCCTTGCTGTTTTTGTGAAGCTAAATTTCTGTTGTAAGGTCATCACTGGTAGCTATTATTGAGGGGTTTTAAAAAATGGAAATCAAGGGGAGTAAGAGACCAGCAAAACTGTCAGATACAGTTGTTAAAATCAGCCTGTGTGTGAAACTTCCGTTGATGACAAGTGAATGCTAACTTCCTTAGCGGAGATAATTTAAGGCTTCTCTTGTAAGTTTTCCCAGATTCAGAGAAAGCACTTTTTTGAGTTCAGTGCAAAACCCAGGCTTTAATTTTCTCTCTCACTTTAGTTGTCATGCTGACCAGAAAGAAAAAGATGGATGATCATGTAGCATGCTTTAAAAATCCTTTTTCCAGTACAACATAAAACATAATTTTGTGATTTGACTGAAATTTGTAGTCTGCTATATCACCGGAGCTCTGGGTGGATAGTAGGTTTTAGGAGTGTGCAATAGGAAATTACTAATAAAGATCTGTCCTGAACAACCCCCATTTGCATCTAACGGAATACTCGGAATCTAAATTCTACAAATATTTATTCTACAAATATTTAAACAATGGGAGATGGGTGGTCAACACAGCTTCTAGGGAGCCCCCTATAACAATAAAAAGAAGCAGGGGCAGGGCTATAGATATACTGGAATAAAAAGTCCCAACCTTACGTATGTGTTAATGGGGGCTGCACTTGCTGAGGATGAAAGGGAAAGAGACCTTGGGGTTGTAGTGAATAGCTCAATGAAAATGTCAACCCATTGTACTGCAGCAGTGAAAAAGGCAACCTTGGAGATTATTAAGAAAAGGACTAAAAACAAAACCATCAATATTATAATGCCCCTGAACAAATCTGTGGTGCAGCCTCATTTGCGGGGTACAATTGCAGGGGGAGGGTGGGGCACAGATGAGATTAATAAATAAATACATTTGGAATACTGTGTGCAGTTGTCTCAGGGTCTCAAAAAAGGTACTGAAGCCCTGGAAAAAGTACATAAGAAGGCAACCAAGATGTGTAAGGAGTTGGAGCACCTTTCCTATGAGCAAAGGCTGAAGAGTCTGGGACTTTTCAATTTAGAAAACAGCATCCAATAAAACTTATGGGGCAGTAGATTCAGGATGGACAAAAGGAAATACTTTTTTAGAAAGCCCGTTTGGTGTAGTGGTTAGGAGCGTGGACTCTCATCTGGGAGAACCGGGTTTGATTCCTCACTTCTCCACATACAGCTGCTGGTGTGACCTTGGGTCAGTCATAAGTTTTTTCAGAGCTGTTCTCTCAAAGGCAGTTCTTGAAAGAGCTCTCTCAGCCCGACCTACCTCACAGGGTGTCTGTTGTGGGGAGGGGAAGGGATTGTAGACTGCTCTGAGACTCCTTCAGGTAGTGAAGAGCGGGGTATAAATCTAATCTCCTCCTCCGATTAAAATGCAGAATTTATTGCCAGAGAATGTAGTGATGGATGCAGGCATAAAAAGAGATTATACAGATTCATCGGAGACAGGTTTACCACTGGCTACTATAGAAACTTCCATGTTCAGAGGCAGTAAACCTCTGATTACCACTGCCAGGAAGTAACATGAAGGGATGGCCTTGGTCGCTAGGCCAGTGGTTCTCAACCTTCCTAATGCCGCAACCCTTTAATACAGTTCCTCATGTTGTGGTGACCCCCAACCATAAAATTATTTTTGTTGCTACTTCATAATATGTGTTTTCTGATGGTCTTAGGCGACCCCTGTGAAAAGGTCATTCGACCCCCAAAGGGGTCGCGACCCACAGGTTGAGAACCACTGTTCTAGGCTCTGTTGTTAGACCTCCAGAGAAACCGCTTGGCTACTGTGTGAAACAGGATGCTGGTCTAGATGGACCACTGGTCTGATCAAGCAGGGCTTTTATGTCGCTAGTGACTGATGTTTGTGCACATGTGTGATGGACTATCAAGGGTTAATGCTTCACAGAGTCTGAGAACTTTTGAGTGACAGGCTGTTCAAATGGAAGTCTGTGGAGAGCATCAGTTAAGAAATGACAGTTGGGAATTGACAGTTGAAGAAGGGACAGTTTAGCCCTGACTGTGGATTGGGAAAGTGGCAGAAGGAGTAGGTGGATCAACACAGATCCCCACTCAAGCTAAAAAGGGAAATTACTTTTAGTTACGAGAACTGATCCCTGACTAGTGACAAGGGAGATAGCTCTTGAAAGAGGTGTGATTCCTGGTCTGTGTATAGAGAAGGATTTTGGGGAACTTGGTTGGATGTTCCTACCTTCTAAACCTTAAGAGTCAGTGACACTCAGAAACCTATGCTTTAGTGTTTAAGCAGACACTGGAAAGAAAGCCTCAAAGTTTCAAAGACCTTGTGGGAAAGGAAAAACACTTATTTGTTGGCAACATATTATCTGGGTTTAGTATGATTGTAAAGTTAACTCAGTTTTTATTATTAGTTCACCTCATACATCCTACCCCTGTTTCCACTTGACTTTTCCCCCTCCAAGTTAAATAAAATATTTTGGTTGTTTTTGAACTTTCAAAAGCCTCTTATGTGCCATTACAGAAGTAGAATATAAGCAGGTGATCTTGTCTCTTCTCTCAAGTCTGTGGGCTGGGCCAGTCTCAAAATATATAATAATGTGACAGGGTGGGACAGCCATAGATCAACAAATAAGAAGAAAATTGATATAGAGGCTGCTCAGCAAGAAAGAACGAACGAGCAAAGGGAAAATCCTGTGCATGAGGGAGGGAAGAGGGTGAGATCATCATACATGCAAAACAGAGACTCACTTGCCCTAGTAATGGCGGGGGGGGGAGATAAATATAAGGCTTCCCTCCTCCATGTGATGATAGAAAGAATGCACATTGATTTAGAAGATACAAGAGAGATTAATGATGATGTTGCACCAGCTCATTCTCTTTACAAGAGAGAACTGATGATTCAGAATTTGGCATCTTTTGCATATCTGTATTTAGAACATTGCATTTTAGCCCTGTGGGGGACCCATGTGCAAAAGTCTGTCTGTTTCTGCGTAATGGGAGGGGGTCCTGTTTTTAAACAAACTCTGAGTGCATGAGGAGCTATCCTGCTCCTCCACCCCAGCCTGTCATCTTATCTTCCTGTGCTCTGCTGGCTGAAGGGTAGTTTGTCCTCCAGTATGGAAAGCAAGCTGGCCTGGGGGGAAAACGGTGAAAGAAGTAACAATTCAGCAAGGCAAGAATTTTAATTGCCTACAGAGAGACAATGCTTTCTCCTATTTGCTTGAAATCTGAGTGCGAGGTACGATCTGTCATCCTGATTTAGGGTGCATGTCAAAGGTATAATATCTGCAAAATGTGTTTTCATCTGAAATCAATAGGAACAACTATTGGATAGATTTCTTAAAGGAACTCACTTTAATTCTAATAATAATAATATTTGAATCTTAAAGAGCCTGACTCAGATATTTCTAAATTAGTTGAATCCATTTTTTCAACATTCCTAGCAAGGAAAAAATCTAATTAAAACAGGAAATGCTATAATATCCTATTCCTCCCTGTGTAATAGTGTGTTCTGCAAGCCAGTCCAAATGAAAAACCACCAGTGCCTCTAACAGTTGCTTACCACAGCTCTGAGGCATCTGCTCAGGAGTTTCCTACAGACAGCCTGTTTCAACTAAAATATAAATATTGCACAGCACCCTCCATGTGAAGTATATTGTTATAGTTCTTTGGTGGTTTTACAGGTATGTGGGTCCTAAGCTATCAAGGTCTTTGTAAGTTATAACCAGCACCTTGAATTGAAACAGGTGACTACAAGTATTGCTGGTGCAGCATTCAGTACCAACTGGAGTTTCTAAATTGACTTTAAAAATAGACTTGTGTGGTGTGCACACGAAACCATAACATGGACCCATATAGCCAGGTCAGCCAAGTTAAGGTTAGGGGGCCATCTTCCAGGCTAAACGAAGCTGGATGAATGCATTTTTTTTTGGCAGGTGGCCTGCTTGTAGTTTTGAGCAGGACTATAAAATATCTTATCTGTACTTTAACCAAAGGAATCCGCATTGCAAAAGAATAGCACTAATTTGTAAACATACAGAATCCTCCAGTCATCAGAAGAGGGACAATTGCGGCAAGCTAGCTGTAAAAGTAATTTAAATTTCTTCCTACTACCAGTTCTCTGGGCATTTGAACCGGAAGATAAGAGGTTCCTCTTCAGCCACTGTCTTTCCAGTGTTCCATGCCTGCTTGTACTAGCTTATTTTTACCCTGCTCTGAATTTATATATCATTAGGAATAAGGCCTGTTGTGGGTACTCAGTGTCAATTTGCTGTGGCGACCTCAGCAGGGTATAATGACACCAAGTCCACCATTTTCTCCAGAGGAACTGATCTCTGCTACCTGAAGAACAGTTGTAATTTTGGAGATTGGCAGCAATGGTTCCCCGTGAAGGAATGGCTGGTTTGGAGGGTGGAGTCTATGGCATTGTACCTGTCTGAGGTCCCAGCCCTCCTCAAATCTCACCCTCTCCAGGCTCCATCCCTCAAATCCCCAGGAATTTTCCACCTGGAGTTGGCAATCCTATCTCCTTCCCAGCCAATCATCAACCTACGTTTATTTCCCCTTCACTCTTCAGCTTTCCACCCCCCCTCACCTGCAGCCTCTACCTTGCTCTGAAGCCTGGACTGCTGCGTCACATTGGCTGTCATATGGGGGCCCTCTCAGCAGGATATAAGGACACAGAGTCCACCATTTTCTCCAGGGGAACTGATCTCTGCCATCTGGAAAGCAGTTGTGATTCTGAGTGATCTCCAGCCCTCATCTGGAGATTGGCAACACTGGTTTCCCCCAACAGGCACTAAGGGGAAATGTATTTTACCTCAGGACACAATGACTCCCAACAACAACAGCAAACTGTTTAGAATGTTAGGGGCACAGGCCAATCAGACCGCATATGCAAATGACCTCTGTGTTCTGATTGGCTATGGGGGGGACAGGAACAGCAAACTGTTTAGAATATTGGAGGCGAGACTCAGGCAATGCAGCCAGTGGATAGGGACAGCTTCTGAGTGACACATCAGGGAGCCAACTGATTTGGGAGTGTGTGGGATGTTTAGGAGGATATTTTGTGCAAAACCCCACCACCACACTTGAGAACATATAAACAAATGACATTCTGAACTGTTAGTTTTCGAGAAGCATCAGTATTCATATTCCTTATTTGGAAACAGTAACACCTATTAATAATTTTTAAAGGTGAAATTGTTTGTACTTTCACAGGTGAACTAACAGTTCTTAAAATCTTTTTTTTAACAGGGTATTATAGAAAAATCCAAGGTCAAAGGAATCCCTATTGTAATTGATGCTGTAAGTATTCAGCTTTCATTAGCTTGTTTGCATGATCATGTTCTTGGCACTAAATGCTTCTCTCTCTCTCTCTCTCTCTCTCTCTCTCATGCAGGATGGTTTGTGGCTTATTGCCCAACAGCCTTCTCTCATTCAGGGTTACCCTAGAGCTATTCTTACTCCAAATGCTATGGAATTTAGCAGGCTGTATGAAGCTGTGGTGAGTTCATATTTTTTAGTTATAAAGTTTCTACAACAGAGATTAAAAAAGAAACTAACCGGAGTTAATACTGTCCATGCTCAAGTAAAACACAGTAGTGCATGTAACTTCTGCAATAATGGTTCCATGTATACTTAGAAACAATTTCATGATAAATTTGAGAGAATGGTGGTAAAAGATTTCCTCTTACATCTTTAATTCCACATTTTTTTCTGTCTTAGCTTAGAGACCCTGTAGATAGTAATGATCATCATGGGTGTGTGCTAAGACTCAGCCAAGCTTTGGGAAATTTGACAATTGTTCAGAAAGGAGAGCGAGATCTTATTTCAGATGGAGAAAAAGGTAAGACATTGCAGTTTAAAGAAGAGACTCATCAAATATATTTATGACAGAAAGTTTGGTTTCAAAATGGATAGTCGCTATGAAGTTACTCAAGATATTTTGGAGATTATAAACAAAGTAGCATTATTAAAAGTCAGTTTGGTGTAGTGGTTAGGATTGCGGACTCTAATCTGGGAGAACCAGGTTTGATTCCCTACTCCTCCACATGCAACTGCTGGTGTGACCTTGGGTCAGTTACAAGTTCTTTCAGAGCTGTTTTCTCAAGGGCAGTTCTTGAGAGAGCTGTCTTACTCCCACCTACCTCACAGGGTGTCTGTTGTGGGGAGGGAAAGGGATTGTAAGTCACTCTGAGACTCCTTAGGGTAATGAAAAGCGGGGTATAAATCCAACCTCTTCTTTTTAAAAATAGGGGAATATTTTATTAGCTGGTTAGAATTGGTTAGTTGATAAATGATTTTAAATGTCTGTTAAAATGACCATTACTACTCAGCAGGGTAAAATATTTCATGGTGAATTACCACAGGAAAAAAGGTACTGCAGCTGTTTTAAAATCAAGCATGAATTAAAAAAAATTCAGTTGTAATTTTGAGACTTTAAGAACTTTTGTCTAAGTGATCATATTTCAGATTTGCAGAAATTATGGGGTAATTATGTAAGAAAAATTTCTAAAGGTAACTATTGGCAGTTAATATGCAGTAGGAAAATACAAGGTGCTTTCAGAGTTGTGTTTGATATAAACTGTTGTCCATGAAGTCTCTTGTCAGGATTGACCAGTTAGTCTTTAAGTTACTATAGCAACTTCTCTTTTGAGAAACAATGTTGGGACAAACTTGGCTAGATACAGGAGAGATACAGTTCATCACTTGGAATGGGGAGAGGTGGTAAGCATTATGAAGGTAGCTTATAAATGCAAAAATAATGAATTGTGCAAAGGCAAGGTAATACATGGCAGCATCTTAAATCTGGGGAAAATAAAGAAAATATTCTTGGTGTGCAGAATCACTTTGTGAGCTTTGATGGTTACATAACCTGCCCAGTTAAGCATCTTTTTAAGTCAGTTGGCTTACTCCTTAATCCTAGTGATCATGTATAAAGCATAGGAAGTGTTAGAAAACTACAGTAAAAGTTGTACTAGTCTAGAAAGAAAAATCTTTTACTTCAGAGTTCATATTAAAAAGGAGAATGGCACATGCCTTACTTTTGGGATAAAAGGATGCATGATTTAAGGTGTTCTTCTGACACAGCAGTGTAATTTTTTTTCTGTGGGCTTGAAAGGGTGTAACTTTGCCTAGGATTGCATTGTTTGCTGCCTGCACAGATGAGCCATTAAATTTTCCGTAGCCCTTCTCCAGAATGTTATTTTGAGTTACTTTCACCCAGACCAAAGCAACAATCTGCTAGAAGTGTTGTACTAAAACAAAAAAACCCAGACATTTATTGTCCCAGGTTAGCAAACTGAACACGAACTGACTGGTTGAGAAGTAAACTTTTCACAATGGAAACAAATGAAATAACTGAAATCTTGTTGCTTTAGGTCTCCTATGGTGACATCTTTTTCCAAAGAAAGTGTTGTTGTGTGTCTGCATTTCTTGAGCTTCTCTTCTCTCCCACAAACTGTTTTGTTAAAGAGCTAAAGTATATTGAACTGTTTTGTCCCCTAGTGCTTGTATGTAGCCATGAAGGAAGCAGCAGGAGGTGTGGTGGACAAGGGGATCTCCTCTCAGGGTCTCTTGGAGTCCTAACACACTGGGCCTTCCTTGCTGGACCAGAAAAAACAAATGGGTACGGTGCTTCTCTGTTCTCTCTCAGATATGATGGTGTCATTAAAGAAACAGGCTGCCAAAAACAACACTTCACTATGGGGGGGGGAGAGACAAAGAAAATAACTAATAATTGGACAGCCCCCAAAATGCCATGTAACATTCTGGTCATCCACACAAGTCAGAAATTAAGTAATGCGAAGTGAGAGGTCATTGTATACTGAATGGCTGGATCATTTAGGCGTTCCAAAACTCCTGCAAAATTGTGTCTGTGTGTGGGTGAATGCACATGTTTTAACAGAGATTCTTGTGTTTGTTTTTTAGTCAAAATCCTTTTCTAGTGGCTGCATTTGGAGCATGTTCACTTACAAGGCAGTGCAACAACCAAGCCTTCCAGAAATTTGGACGGTCTATGACAGCCTCTGACATGGTTTTAGAAATTGGAGCAGCCTTTAATAAACTCTTTGAAACCTAAAACCAAAGCAACAGTGGAGGAACACACAGCGTTGGCAGTCACGGAAACTATGCTTGGACATCCGTGCAGAATGAACCCTTTTCAAGTGCTGTTAGCAATATTGGTATACTAAGTAGTTTTTTTTATTTTTAAAGATAGAAAAATTGTAGATATTTTTTAAAGCATTTGGACTACAAGTGGGTTTTTTTCAGCTGAATAAGCTGTAGTTGCAGAAGTTATAATATAATAAAACAAAACTGAAAGTATTTCCTGTTCTATTTCACAGTTATTGAGCAATAATTAACTGTCTGCTAGCAGCAAAAAAAAGACACCTGCTACATGATAAAAGGGTATAATCCAGCCAACTTTAACAATAATAAGCAATCCTAAAGTTTTACAGCCTTCTAAATCCATTCCTTCAAGGGATTTAGGAAGTTGCACTTCTGTTTAGGATTGCATTGTCGCTGATTGAAATTAATGGGATTTAAAAGACCTTAACTGTGGCTGGAACGTGTCATCATATCTGTCCATCAGCTCAGCTTAGTTTGCGCCGATGCCATCTCTATTTTGTTCTTAGGACTCCTACCAGGTTTTAATTCTGCAAAAAGATTGCCCTTGCTTTCAGAAATTTGCTGTCTCTGAGCAGGGAATGCATGCCAGTTAATGTCATCAAATCCTTGGCACAGAAACACTGATTTTAATTCCCTGTTTTGGGGATGCTGTGGGAGGAGAGAAGGGATGGGCATCACTAATCTTTTTTGTCTTTTTAACAGTACAGGAAGCTGTAGAACTTGGCATGCACGGTAGTATTTATTTAGCTGAAGAATGTATTAAAGCATCAACTACTGTTCAGGGCTTGTTTAGAACATGAAACCAAATCATTTGCACACCATGTAGGTAAACTAGGCACACACTGATCAAAAGATTCAGGGTATTTTTAAAAAAATGGCTTAGGAAACAATCTACCATGAACGGCGCCTGTGCACAGGAGAGGCTGTTGATGGAATGTGCCCTTCATGCCTTTGTACTAGCATAAATCTTCATTTCTTGGCTTCAATGACACACATGTAATTTTTTTTAAATCACCAGCATAGGCTAACTGGAGAGTGAAAGGCAAAAGGCTGCCTTAAGTCATGTAACATTACTAAGCAGCCCCCTCTCAGAGAACAGGGTTGAGAGTGGGTTGTTCAAAGATTTGCTGTATTAACTTTTCCTTAACATAATGGCTTTGAATATCTTTATATACAAAGACAGCACAAGCATCCGAGAGGAAGTACAATAGCTGCTCTAGGTGTATTTTTACTAGTTTTAGCTACTAATGGGTTTAGGTATAAACTTAATTTTGTAGGATCTATGCACTATTTCCACAGAAGAAATTCCACCTGGTAGAATACTCTTATTTTTTTTCTTGAATGACTTGCAACCCAATCCTATGCATGTTTACTCAGAAGTAAGCCCCACTGAATCCAAAGTAAGCATGCACAGGATTACAAGCTCTTGTCTACAATCTAGCTCTAAGCCAGCATTCCCAGCTACACAGAGACAGTTGCATCCTCTTTTTCAGATTTGCTACAACTGAGAGTGCTTGGGCTCTGCACTCTGCTTGCAGCAAAGGAGACTGCTTTGCATCAGTTTCTTTGTGCTTTGGATGCACTGTGACTACTACCTCAGAACACGTTTGTTTTTATAGAAAGCGTTTCCCGCTGTTTACTTCCATCAACGTTCAGAACACCAATTCAAACATTCCCTCAAAAAAGGACATGGCACGGTACCTACTAGTAAACAGTGCAGGGTAGGGGATAGGTTGTCTCACAATAGAACACATCTTTACCTTCCTTTATCTGGTGGTACAGATCATGGATAGGTACCATGTGCTCTTTCTGAACATATAGGGATCAGCTTTATGGCAGGATATATAACCCAGGGCATGATCCCTTCCCGCCACAGGCATACCCCATTTCCCCATGCAGTATGCACAGGCTCCTAAATGGTTGACCTTGTTGCACCACTCCTGTCCCCATCAAGCCTTCCCATGCTTGGGAATAAGCAGAGAAGTATACAGAGACAACCCCCACCCCATGTAGGAAGGGGAAACAAGAAGGCCTGTGTTTTAAATAGTTGAACACAGTCTGTGCCCCAGTTGCCAGCATTACGATGCAATGTGAAAATGGCCGCTGTCATTTAAAATTGAGCTGTCCGTATATAGAGGAGACTTTAGAATTATATCTGCAGGGAAACCGTATACGACCTTGAATTTGTCAAATTGGTATCTGAACAGCCAGTAGAGTTGAACCTGCCTGTTTTAATTGTATTACAGAAGTTGCGAATATGTTGCTTATCAGTGTATAAAAGGTTTTACAACTGAAACAATCTGAAGATGTAGCAGTTTTAGAGGAAATAAAAATCTGGCAAATGAAGCAATTGTCGCGTTTTTGTGTGTCAAGTCAAGGAAATCCGCTCTTCCAAGTTACACTTCACATACTGAATTTCATCAAAGTCAAAGAAAGCCTTACAAGGGGGGGGGGGCAGCGCCAGCTATTTAATGATGTACAGGTTAACGACAATCTGCAACTTTGCAAGCATACAAATAGCATCTGTGTTGAATTTTGTCTCTTCTCACAATACAACACATCCAAAACATTTTCAGCTTCACATCTTTATAAATATCCTGGACTTTCCCAGTCTACCGTTGGCACTTTTCATCTGAACAGCTTGTGCAGCAAATCATGCTGAATGTTTCGGAGTGGGAAGAGCGTGTTCCTTCTTCCGCCTTTGCTTGCAAAAGGTGTCCAGATACTTGGCCGCTGGCTCTCCTCCTCTCACCACCTATGCAGTACAATAGTTTGCTGGGCATCCTCACAACCTTTGTAATTGAAGGGGGGGAGATTTTAAAAGTAGCAGCTGGTGTCTGAATTAATACCATATTAAAAATCTGACACATTTTTGACTTCAAGTTAGATCAAGTCCATCAGTAAACCCCTCCCCCCCAAATCCTGCTCTGTTTACAGTTCTGGGTTATGTGGTGGGGATCCTTTCAGCTCCCAATGATACCCTAATGAAGAATGAAAGGTGATTTAATTATTTGAATGTTAACAATATTTGCAGGTAAGATTTAAAGCTCTATATCTGGTGGTTATAGGTGCTCTCCCTCATTGGTTTGTTGCTTCTTTTAAACAGCCTTCCAACTTGTTTGGAACTCTTTTTGCTGCATGTACGGAATATTTGAGAAAAGGATTATGGAATATTTGTAATGAGACCCATGAACACATTATATGTCTTAGCGCCTAGAAGGCTATAGGATTCATTGTCTTGTTACCAACCTCTGGGGGGCTCTGGTCATATTAAAGTTAATCATAGCTCTCTGGAATCTTAGGTTTTACCAGAATTTCTTTTATGGGGCTAATATGAACATAAGTAACTTACCACTGGCCTCTCCAAACCTGGTGATGGTAATTCCCCCAGAGAGGTTTATTTTTCAAGAGATCCCTGATGAAGCAGCTTAGCTCCAACACTGATAAGTGATGAGAAGGGGTTTGAAAGATTTCAAAAGCAGGAAGACCTGCAACCATGGGCAATGGATCCGTAGTGTGCTCCAAAAAGCACCAGTCTTTTCGGAGAATGGACAAAAGCATACGGTTTCTAAATTTAAAGTGCAGAATGTGAGAAACGTTGAGACCACCTTGATATGTAAGTCTAGGAATTCAAGGCATACGTATTTTGAACCTCTTGCTATCCCCACAGTATTTCAGTCCAGTCGTACTCCATATTTGCATCAACTCTTCTCCAGTTCTTTAATGGGCTCTCCAAGTTCCCACGTAGAAGTCATGCTTCTGTCCTGTGCACACACAAATGAACAACAAATGTTTACACTTCCTTTATGTTCTACAGCTCAGAGTTGGAAGATCTAAACCCATTCTGAGACACGTGTACTCCAAAGCAATTCCTAGTGAATTCAAGAGGACTTGCTTCTAAGCCAGTGTGCGTATGGCTGGAGGGCCAATTCCATGTTTCTAAGACCCAGATCACCTTGGTTTTGGTGCTTCAACTGCTTTCTACACAAGAAAATTAATCGGGTGTCTTTGGAGATGTTTTAACATCCACAGTGGTTGCAGTTAGTAAAGTTTTAGAAAGCCAGCCTGCACAAGGGGATAATGAATATTGCCTGCAAGTCTTTTCTTATTCTTTGATGTTATTACATGCGAGGCAAATAACTTTCAGGGGTACTGGTGCTCAATTCAACACCACCTTCTTTACCTTCCCTAATGTATCTAAAGGGGTACTTAGGAGTATGCAACCTCCTAACGGGACTTCTGAACATCAAAGGGTCTTCAAGTGCTGAACAGCTCCACTTCTGCAAAAACAGAACTGAGAGCCGGCATGCTTCAATCAAACGTCACAAAGCAAGTTCAAACCCATTGTAGCCATTTAGGGTGCCTTTTTCTTAGCTGGGTGCAGAAAAGGTAAAATTTAAAACCCTAATCCACAACCCACAGAGGTGATTATATTAAAACCATAGCCAGGATTCAAGGTTGGGGGAAGAGTGCGAACCTTTATGTTGATACCATATACAGCTAGGTCTTGGCGCAGGCGGTCACATGCTCGCAGAAGAGGTTCTCTCTCCTGTAATAGCTGGTGCCTTTTCTCCTTCTGTTGCTGTTTTGCTTCTTTGGACAGGATGGCACCTTCAGCAGGCACGCTTGTCGTTTCAGGTGTAGCAAGAGCAAAATCACGCACTTGGACCCGGAAGCTCACTAGCTCGTCAATCACACTGGAGAGCATGGCTGAATGCCTGCGTTCTAGAGCAACCTATTAATTCAAAAGTGGAAATCGAGTAGGCTATGAAACAGACACACATCCATTACAGCATGTGTGCAATGGGGCAGCCTCTTCCCAATGGTAGTGGAGGTCCTCTTCAAAGGTAACAAAATTCCTCCAAGGAAAGCAATCTGGCAGAGCGAGTAATGGGGAACCCCTGCTGTAATTATTGCATTTCGCTGCACAAGACAGGTGCAGGGAAGCCCCAAACAGCTGTTCTAAGCTAGAAGGCAGACCGAAAGAGTCATACAGCACAGCCCTACATAACCAAGGCAGCACTATGAAGGAAAGGCCACATGCTTTGCATGGCAGAAGCACATGCTTTGCATGGAGAAGCTCCCAGGTTCAATCCCCAGCAGCTGCATTCAAAATGAATCCCAGGTTTCTGGCAAAGAACTTCAGAGAGCTGTCACCAGTTAGAGGAGGACATCACAGGCCAAGGAACAATGGCAGTTTCGTATGTTTATATGCCCAGCTCTCCCTTAGTGACAAAAGGAGACTCACTCGGGTATAGCTTTTAACTTAGTACAAAAGCTAGTGAGCTGCCCTAAGGCCACACAACCAGACTTCTGAGTCCCCATTTACAACACATCCTTACAATACCTCTCTATCGTCAAGGCTGATTCCAGTTGTGTTCAGAAATTCCTGTATATAGGAGATGATGGCTCCAAACACCACAGCACTTCTAGGAGACCCAGCTTCCTGATTTCAAACCACAAAAAAAGACAACATGACTGTAACTGCTCACTACAGTAATCGACAGTTCAGCACTTGGACGAAAGTGGGAAATGAACAGTTCTCCAATTGCAAAAGGCAGCTCTGCAGGGACCTCACAATCTGAAACCTTTTCTAAACTCTGTTCTTCCACCCAGTGAAAAAATTCCCAATTACAGTCACTGGCTGCAAAGCAACACCAAGACATTTTTAAGAGTACAAAATATACTAAGCAGGGCTGCACCTGCTGTGTGTCTCTTGTGATGTGCGTGCATAAAACAGGGTACAGAAAGTGGCTGCCTTAAGGCAGAGGTAAAGGAGAATCCAGGAATCTGCTAGTAACAAAAATCAAAAAACAAAGCTTAAGAATGTCCAGGCTTCCACTACATGCAGCTTCTGCCAAATGCATCATTTTCAGTTCTCCAGCAATGGAAGGCTACAAAAATGAGATGTGTATTATGTTCGTGAGGAGGAGTGCATACCATTAACTATTCTGTGGGGGCTTTTTACAACAGCCCAATTTGATATTAGCTTGTACTATCCAGTTTTGGGTTGTTTTTTTTTAAAACTTCACACACTAGTCCAGCTTCTATGGCAGCAAAGACAAGCACAAAAGCATAAAGCACTATGGCAAAACCAGACATTATGTCTGCCACAAGACCCATTTTATGGACAGACATGATGTTGGGGACAACTTCTCCAAGCACTACGCCACCTGATTCAACTCAGGACAGAGCAGGAGCTTGACACACACACACCATGACATTTTCCTGGACAGAAATTATTGCGGTGGGGAAAGCTGACCTCCTCAAATAGCATTCCCAAGCAAAATAGGGCCCTGTAGGGCTTGGGAACATTAGTTCCCTGAAATTACATCTGTCTGTAAAATGGGTTGGAACTCATGACAGCTATACTGCCTAGTCTGGCCCTTAGAAACCAGAGAGGAGGACTAAGATTGCTACTGGCAAGAGGAAGAGGACTGCAAGGTATCCTTCCCACTCTCTGCCTGACAAGTCAGAGACGAAGAGGAGGAGGAGGAAGAGGAGGATGGATTTATACCCCACCCTTCACTACACGAAGGAGTCTCAGAGCAGCTTACAATCCCTTTCCCCTTCCCCTCCCCACAACAGGCACCCTTTGTCTGCCCTTGAGAGAACAGCTCTGAAAGAACTTATGACTGACCCGAGGTCACCCAGCTGGCTCCATGTGAAGGAGTGGGGAATCAAATCCGGTTCTCCCAGATTAGAGTCCGTGCTCCTAACCACTATACCAAACTGGCTCTCTATGAAAAAACAGCTGACAGCCTGATCCTTTGCATGCCTACTTTGGAGTAAATACACTGTGTTCAGTGGGACTTTCTCCCAAGTAAGCATGCCCAGGATTGCAGTCTAAGAAGCAAATTGCTCAATTTTCTTAATTTTAGAATTCAGCTTTTATGACTGCAGTATTTGGGTGACATTAAGTGAAGGATTTTCCTCGTTTTTCATTGTTGGGGGAAAAAATTATGATAAAAACCAGCATTTGGAAAAAAGATGGGAAGATAACGAAGAAAACAAAGGAATACAATGGACTGGGAATAAGAGCAAACTCCTGTGGAATGGTGTCAAGAGCGGAGGAAGAGGCACCTTTTTGCGAGAATACAGAACAGCAACGGTAAAACTCTCCAACAAAGGAGAGATTTTTAGCTTTCTAGAAATGCAGTTTGGATAACTATTCACCATGAAAGGGGGGGGAGTCATTTGCTTCCCCCCCCCCAGCTGGTTTCTCATAATAAACCAATCTGTCAGTACTGAGCTACAGACAACTGTTGGTTCCTGATCTTTGTATCCTAATGGGTTACCTTAGAGACGGCCTTAAGCTGTCTGTTGCCATGGTGAATGAGGTCCATAATTGCACCAACCGCCCTGGGGGTGTCAAAGTCATCAGCACACGAAGCTTTCACCACTGCTTTAGTATGGGACAGCCTTAGATAAGAAGGAAGCAAATAAAAGTCATTAATAATACAGTTGTACACCAAACAGCTCTCCAAACTGAGTTTTTGACAGAAGCAAGGGTACATTTCTTAGTTATCTGTGGCATGATCCAGCTAATGTTAAAACATTTTATGACTGCTTCCACTCGGGGAAGAGTTAAAACACAGGCTTAAACTTTTCCCCCTGGAGTATAAAAGTACTTAACACACACCGTCATGCCCAAGATTTTTAGATGGAGGAAAGCCACTTCATAAATTACAGTTCGTTACATAGTACACGTTATCACTGAGAAACGGCTATATGGTAGTCGACTAGGGATTTTTTAAAAAAATGAAAGTATCTGAAATGCAATTTACCTTTAAAAAAAATCCTACTGTGTGAACTGTGCATTATTCCTCCAAAGACAAATCAGTGGCAATATTTCAGAAACTTGAAATGCAAGTGACTCCCCTATGTGACACCATGAGCCAGCTCGGTGTAGTGGTTAAGTGTGCGGACTCTAATCTGGGAGAACTGGGTTTGATTCCCCACTCCTCCACTTGCACCTGCTGGATGACCTTGGGCAAGCATAGTTCTGACAAGAGCTGTCCTTGGTTAAAGGGTAGTTTCTGTCAGAGCTCTCTCAGCCCCACCTACCTCCCAGGGTGTCTGCTGTGGGGAGGGGAGGGGAAAGAGTTTGTAAGCCGCTCTGAGACTCCTTTGGATAGCGAAGGGTATAAATCCAATCTCTTCTCTCCTCTCTTCTCTATGTAATACTAATAAACAGGACAGACGGACTCCCATTCTAGCTGTATCTGAAGAAGTGAGCCGTGACTCATGAAAGCTCATCCCCTGCCACAGATATTGTTAGTCTTTAAGGTGCTACCGGACTCTGGCTCTTTTCTGCTGCTACAGACACACTAACATGGCTGCCCGTCTTGATCTATATAGTACACACATTCTTCAGCTGGGCAACGAACTCCAGGCTAACCCCTCCTGTCTGTGTGCCCCCCCCCCCGTTTTCTTTTAACATATTACTGAGAGAAACACTCAAGTGCAAAAGGCCATCCATCAGAGCCTTGCCAGGTTTCCTGTTTGAACTGCTGACCGGTTTCAGCTGAGAGGCAGAGGCCTCTTGCGAGGCAGCCTGGTTCCTGCGAAAAGGTGTGCAGGGATTGCAAGATGGAAGCTGAACAAGACCACACGCACATTTGCTGTTAGCCATTCAGCTGATGGTGGCAATCACCGAAGTTTACTTCATCACGGGAAAAAAAAGAGAAAGCTCAACCAGTGTGCTGTCGTGGTTAAGAGTGCTGGATTGGGGCTGAGGAAACCATAGCTCATTTCCCCCACTCCACTATGAAACCCACTGAGTGAATTCTGGTCAGCTTAACACAAGTGAGGGAGCCAGTCTGAGGACAGAGTGTCCGAGAGACATTGTTTGAAAACCACTTGGGGGTTCAGATCTCAGAGTGGTTTGCATCCTGCCTTGACTTCTGCAGGCAAAAGGAGGAGGGGTGATTTTTGCCAATCCCGCCCCCCACAGGAGACCTGAGATCCCTCCCCCAAACTAGTTCTCCAGGAGCATCAGTTCTAGGTGCATTTTGGGTTGCTGTGGAAGGAGCTGGCAACCTAGGCAAGATCCAAGCCAGTATTCTGAAATTCAGTGAATTCTTGCCTTTCCTGCACTGAAAATATGCTGCCGGAACTATACCACACTTTTACCCTGCCCCTTCTCCAAAGAGCTCAGGGAAGCATGCATGGCTCAATACAACCATGGATTTAATCACAAACAGAAAGGGTATGAAGCAGGCTACAGCCACAGCAGCTCCCGGGGTCCCTGCCGCAATGGCTCCCAAGGTAGGGGAAAAGAAGAAGGGGGAGACTGTTGTTGGATATTGTAACTCTGCATGCAAGAGGATCTGGGAGGGAAACCGTTAAAAGAGAATTCTCCCACTCAGGTAAACATGGCAGTTGACGTTAATCTGTTCACAATAAGTTAAATGTACCTTCATGAATATGACATGTAAGATACGTTTCTATTTTTGTAAGTAAAATTTATTTCTGTTACCACTGGAGTCAGATCATTTTTGTAATTTGTTTGAACAGCATTTTCCCCTTAACCGGGGAACATGGAGGATCAACGTACTGCGTAAAGCTTCTGTGCTTCCAAGTCAAATGTGGGGTTTTTTTTACATTTAACCCAAAAATTGCCTGGGGGAAGAGAAAGAGAGAGAAGGGGGGATTGTTTAAGGGTTGGGGAGAGGAAAGAAGGGGGATTGTATGAGGGAGGGGGAGAGATGGAGAAAGAAAGGCTGATTGAGGGAGGGGGAGAAACAGAGGTCCTTTCCACATTTGCCAGCCACTCCAGATTTTCTCAGTGTTCGAGGCAAGGCATCCAAAAAAACCAGGGCAACAGCAGGCTGAAACTGGACCAACCATCAAGGGAAGTAACGTAATGCAGAACGGGGGGGGGGGGGACAGGAATAAAAGGAGGGCTGAATTCAATTTTAATGCAGAATTGCTTGGAGGACACCGCAGTGAACATGGATTAAAAGGAGAGTGCGGAAAGGGCCAGAAAGAAGGGTAATTGAGGGAAGGAGAGGGGAGAGAAATAGAAGGGAGGGGGGAAGAGAGGGGGACATTGTCTGAGAAGGGCTGAGGTGGGAAGGGGGAGATTGACATACAATGGGGTGAGGAGGAAAGGGGGATAGGAGGGGATTTCTAGAGAAGGGGGAGACTGGCATACAAGAGGTGAGGAGAGAAAGGAGGATAAAAGGGGACTGCTAGAGAAGGGGGTGGCAGGAGAAAGGGGGAAACCGACAGAGGGGGTGAGGGAAGATTGATAGATAAGGCGTGGGGGCAGAAAGAGACAAGAGGAAACTGTGACAAAGAAGGCGGGAGAGGGAAGGAAACAAAGACAGGGGAATGCCCCCCACCCACAAGCTTCTTGTAGGTCTCCACTTCAATTTATATATTTCTTGAACAGATCCTCCCTCTCTGAAGGACAGGAAGCTGTCCTGCCCCTGAAGGTCAAAACAACCATTCAGCAGTTTCATCCCAAAGCCTACGGGAGTGCTGTGCCAGCATCCAATCACCTTTCAGAGGGGGGGGATGGAATATTAGGGGGAAGCACAGCAGGAGTTTAGTTCAGGTCCGCCTCAAGGAGAGCGAAATCATCATTTGGGTCTGCCTCAGGAAGACAGCAGACAAGTTGAAGGGAAGCTCTGCCAGATGGAGTGGCAGAATGGTTTAGCACTACCTCTGGGAAAGAATAAGAGTACCTAATTGTTAAGCTTCTCTCTGGTGATGAGCAGACCTCATAACATTTTGTCTGACTCTCTAGAAAGGGTAGGCTGGTCATGTGCGTGGAAGCCTGTTTGTACCTGAAAGCATTAAAGAGAATTCAGACCCTACTCTAAAGCCATAACTAGCTTAAATGTATGTGTCTCAGCCAGGTTTCTTCTTTGTCTATCTAGAGACCTGTGCTGCTGATTTGTTCTTTAAAGACAACCGGTAAATAATTAAGTCTTCTTTGTTATTTGCATACAGCTCCTGCCCCAGTGATTTCTGTATTCTACTTGCTCATCACAAAACTTACCTTACAGCAGCAAACCTAAAACCTTTACACTTGCTACCCTAGTAACGTCTTACAACTGAGGGAAGGTTTACAGTGCAAAACAAACCTGGTTCACCAAAGTCATAAAAGGCTGTTTGGGTCCCCTTGGTTGGTTGAAAAGGCCTATCACACTCCCCCATTCACACATTTTGGGGGCGGGAATTAAGTGATGGGCATGAACCTCGTCACAAACCTAATTTCATGATGAACATTGCTGGTTCACAGTTCATGAACCAGAGGTTCACGCCCCCCCTAATCCACGAGATTTCGGGGGGTTGTGGTGGGGAGCAAGAAGAATCGCTGAAATGGCTTGCATCCATTTAGCTAAAACAGATGCAAGCCATTTAAGGGGAACATTCCCTTTAAATGGCTTTTGCAAGAACTCTCCCCCCCCCATTCCATTCTGCTGGCCTCGGGGCCACCACCAGCAGAAAGGAGGGAGGGAAGATAGGAGGGAGATCTCAAATCTTCCCCCTGAACCTCACAAACCAGTTCATTAAATGGGAAGGTTCATGGAGGTTCGTGAGACCCCACGAACCTCCATTTTCCCGGTTCGTGCCCATCCCTATTAATGAACATCAACAGATCTTATAGCTGCATTATTCAAATACCCACCATGACAGGGAACAAAGATTCAACACAGCAAACATTTAATCTGTTATCCTCCACAAACATGACAACTGCAAATAACTAGAGAACAAATGTAATACCTAATATCAAATTTTGATTAATTAAATACAGAATACATTCACATTTTTTAAGATAACATGGTATATTTAGGGGAAGACGACCTATAAATCTTTATCTTGAAAAATACCAGAGATTTACACATTACTGGAAAAAGAATGAGGAACAATCAGAAGCTGATGTTCTGGAGAATATGGCTCTTTTTCATAATGTATCTGAACTGATTTTGATTCATGACTGTATAACGCATCAGTAAAAGCGATAGATGACTGGATCTCATTCAGACTAGGCTCTGTACTAGCAATTAAGAAAACAGAGAAAACTACCAAAACAATAGAGCAGGGTATGCCAATCAACAAAAGCAAGACAACCCAGTAAGACACATGTGTTAGCATATCAGGGTGACAGAATGGGTTAAAACTAGAACCACTGATTATTTCTAATAGAAGTTAATTTAACAAATTCATGAGTGGTATGAGCCCACTTAGAAGAGGCATTCCTCCTCTTCCCTTACACGGAACGGAATACCTCTTCTTACAGAGCCTGCAGGGACACACAAGAGCACCATCTCATAATAAAGTTGCCTGTTTCCAGAACTACTGGCTAATTCATATGCAAATATATGCAGATTTTTAACCATTGAAATTCATTCAAATAGATACAGTTAACCAAAAGACAGCACTGGAAAGGAACAAGATAAAGTGCCTACACTGCTTGCCTTAGATACTCTGGCAAAAAGTAAAATAAGCTCTGAACGCTGTATTTCAGATATACACCAAAACGTGTAGCGTGAATGCAACAGACAGGGGAACCATAAACAGTTTGGCAGACCACACTTGTGAATGGGCTGGGACCAACTGTGGCTCATCCCAGGTTTCTTCCTGGAGATTCCTTTTGAATGGCATAAAAACCAAGCCTTCATTCATCTACCCAAATCCATTACAGAAGCCTCAAAAGTTTGTGCTCTGGCTCTCAAGGGTGAATTCACACAAGCAGCACATACAAACAATACTAAATGTCTGCACTCATCAGAATTCAGACATTCACTTTCATGAATATTCTGCAGTGGTCTAAAAGTGCAAGAGAATGAGGTCGTAGAATTGTCTCTGCTACTTCAGACTGCAGTTCCTCTCTATTAAAAATTCCTATAAGCAGAAAACCAGAATGCAGGGAGTGGGCCAGGTTAGAACCTGGCTATTGTTATTTATTGTTTTACTGTTTTTATTGCTGTTGTTTTTATGTTGTGAGCTGCCCTGAGCCCATTTTGGGGATAGGGAAGGGTATCCTGTCCTTATTAATATTTGAATTTTGGTTCCACCACATTCTATGCTTGCCATAATTGATTCAGCACAAGAACTGGCTGTCAGAGGACATTGGCCAGGGCTGACTGGCTGCTTGGCGAAGTCCCGCCCCCGTCAGCCCCCGTCAGTGTGTTCAGCTCAGTCTGCTCCAGTCCTCCGACAGGAGAGGACCGTCTGGAGTGTGAGCGCAGGGACAGGTGCTCAAGGCTGAGGCAAGTGAGAGAAGCCCTTTTCTGCCCCCCCACACCATCCCCTGGGCCTTCTATGAGGGGACTAGGCCCAGAGAAGGCCTTTTCTGTCTCCCACACCCCATCCCCTGGGCCAGCTCTGGCACAGCTGTTCTATCAAAGACAGTTTCTGTCAGAAGTTCTCTCAGCCCCACCTGCCTCACAGGGTGTCTGTTGTGGGGAGGGGAAGGGAAAGGAGTTTGTAAGCCGTTCTGAAATGCCTTTGGGCAGTGAAGGGCAGGGTATAAATCCAATCTCTTCTTCTCTTCCCCTGGGCCTTCTGTGGGGGCAGTAGGCCCAGAGAAGCCCTTTTCCGCCCCCTCACACCATCCCCTGGGCCTTCTATGGGGGTAGTAGGCCCAGAGAAGCCCTTTTCCACCCCTCTTCCCTTCCTTTTCCCCCTTTCCTTTCTTCCTCTCTCCTTTCTTTCACTCTTCCCCCCTTCCTTCCTTCCTTCCTTTCTCCAACCCTCTCTCCCTTCCACCCTCCCTCCCTTCCTTGGGCCCGTTGTCTTCCACCACAACGGGCTTTGCTCCCTAGTAAATTTAATAAATAAAAAGAATAAATAAATAAAACCACTCGCCCTGAGGTGCTAGATTTTTTTCTTGCTTCAGGGATTTTTTTTTAAGGGAGGACAGAACATTTTTAAAAATTGGAACAGCTCCCCCCTCCCCCCACATACAAAATGTGAAGTGGTTGGGCCCGCTGTAGCATCTCAGGCATCTTCTACTTTTTCTTTCTGCATGTGCAGACTAGGCAAACCACACACACCTACCAATGATGGAAACAGGCCCTCACACTCACCTTTCCCACAATACATCTTCCCTAATGGCATCGCAGGTGAGCTGCCCTTTCATGTAGGCAGTTGCATTGCTCATAAAAGCAGCAATGGTGTGAAGGACGTTCTTTGCATCATTCAAACTTTCATCACTATATTCCGTAGCTAAAAAGAAAGATGCAATTATGTGTGATGAGACAAGAGTTTCTGCAATATTATACAAACAAGCAGCAGTGATAAAAAAACCCAGTTGTGCTCTCTCCCTGTTCCTCTATCCACCTTCAGCTTATGAGCAACTGCAGATGGTAGATGAGGGGGCACAGTCACACTTTATGAAAAAGAACAGGGAGATTCTGAGGAATCCAAGCATTCCTCTTTGATCATCTTTGGCAACGACTCACAGTGTTAAGCAGAGTTAAGCAGAGTTATACCCTTCTGAGCCCATGGATTTCAGTGGACTTAGAAGGGTGCAACTCTGCTTAGGATTGCACTGTAAACATTGTAAACCAAGAGTAGGCAAGAGACTGTGGTTCCCTGGCAGACTGCTGGTCAGTTTCTAATGGACCTTTCAAAATCCTTGCAGAAAATGCTGAACGAGGCGCACCTTAACTTGATTCATCAGTACACTCTATATTCTTCGTAAAGCAAACTCTGTGCTCAGATTCACTAAACACAATTTAGTGAACTTTGAATATTATGAGATCTTGCATTTGTGCTCTTGCTTAGTAAATTTTAAGTAGACACTGCTGGATCATTGGAATTCGAGTTAAAGCAAGACAGGTTCACAGGATGAAGCAGCTGTTCTCAAAGCTTTCTGAATTGGGACTCATTTTCCATGCACTATACCTTCTGAGATCCACTGACAATGTAATTCCGCACTACCCCCACCCCCCAAAATGTAGGAATCTCGTCAGTTAATACTGAATCAGCTGATACTTTGTTTTTCCTGGGCAGTGTCATATATAGCACAAGAAGGGACTCCCACAAGGACTTGTGGAGAGCATTTCATTTCCTCCTCCCCCACTATTTCCTCTTTCCCTTCCCTGAAAGCCCCCATAGTTTCTCCCCACCTTTATGCTTCTGTCTGTCCTTACCACCCACCAGCCAAGCCTACCTTTATCGATCCCTCTTCTCCAATTTCTTCCCCCCGCCCCCCACCAGCTTCTGCCTGGGAAAACTATGGTCCAGTTGTGCAGTACTTGCTGCTGGGCCAAGCCCAACTGCACAGCATGGAATCCCACTACTTCCTCTTTCTCTTCTCCTGTCAACTCCCACATCCTCACCTCTCCCTGCTTCCTTCTCTCCTTCCCACCCACCAACCTACCCACCTTCTATCTGCTGCCCATCTTCAGCTATATTTGTTATTTACTTAATTTATTCTAATCCCCCCTTCCCAACAAATCAGTCATCTCCCCCATAAAAATTAAAATGAAAGGAACATTTCAGTTCGGCCTCAAAAATGAAAACACGAAGCATGCTTCTGAGAAGAACACAATGCACAATGAACTGGACAATCCAATTTCACAGTTTAGGAGTTTTCCTTACCTGATCTGTACCCGCTTCGCAAGCAAAACATTCTAAACTGATCAGGTGAAGACTTCTTCAGGAAATCCTAAAGACCCATGGGGAAAAAGTCAAGACAATGCGTGACTGTGGCAATACAGCAGAATGGCCTCTATCCCAGAATCACCCACATGGTCTACATAATCCCAGAAATCGTATGTTCACGCCCACTTCCAGCTGACAGAACTGTGGATGGAAACCAGAACTTATATCGATAATTTCTGCACATGGCTTTGTGATTACAAGGGATCCTGGACAGAACCTCTAGTTGGGAGGAGCTGTTTAACTCAGAACACTTCCCAACCTGAACCAGGACCCTGAAATTCCAGATTCACTACTATTTATATACCAACAGTCAAGCCTGTCTGCTCCAAATCCACAAGATCGTCAGATCGCTTTGTGGACTCTAACAAGTGACAATAAATTTGGAGAATTCTAGCTTTCACTGAAAGCAAACAAAGTTTCAAGCCCTCAAGGCTACAGAAATGTTTACATTCACACATAAGAATGGCTGCAAAGGCCCAATGTTTAGGGAAGAAGCTTTTGTGTCTTACACGATCATAACATCTCATTAGGTCCGTATCTAATTCTCCTAATAAGCATAGTCTGCATCACTTAGCCATACCTTCCCTTCTACCACCACACTACAAACCAGTAAGTCTGAAGTTCTGCGGAAACTTAAGATTGCAAATTCAACATAAAACTGAGATGGGCTATCCTAATACACCAACTGTGTATCTTCCACACTGTTGGTTTGCATCATTTTACAGTCTCAATGAGGAGTTTTTAGATACATGACTTCACTTTTTCTCAGATATCCTCTGGTCAGTGCAACAAATAAGTTGTTTGTACCCATCTTCAACACAGTGCTCATGAGGTGGTAAAGAAATATTCAAATCTGCGTAAAACAGCTATTCTACTTAAAATGAATTAAAATGCAGAATGACGGGTGGAAGAATAAGGGAAGGAAGAAGCAAAGGACATTCACAGCTGGACAGAGGGTATCCTGTGTTAACTACATAAAGGGGAAAACATGCATCACTGGTCATTTGGAATCTGCTTAATTCCAAACCCAAGGGAACAAAAGAAAGGAAATCAGTGTTGCAGATTTTCAGAAGCAAATTTCCATGCGGGGTTCTCTTGTGGCTTAGAGAGAGGAAGCCTGGGTCAGTGGACTGAAACTTGCTCTCTAGAAGGCATCGGGAATGCGGTTATTAAAAGACAGATGATCACATCTGATGTGCAAAAGCCAAAATCTATGCCAAAGAAAGGACTTTGCCAACAGACAGAAGGATGCATTCCTCGGAAGGCAAACACGTGTCAGTATCTTTAAAACTAAAGTGGTCTAGCGGATGGATCTGGACCTCGGAGACATCAGCTCAAATACCTAGGTGACAATGTTAACTGTGGATATAAAATGTATGTTGGTTGGGGAAACTACCAAGAGACCCTGAAGAAAGGGGCTGACTATGAATATATCTGGATGCATTTTTAAAAGCCCAATACAAAGAACAGACAGCAAGAGTCCAGTAGCACCTTAAAGACTGACAAAATATGTGGCAGGATATGAGCTTTCGTGAGTCACTGTTCAATGCTGTCTTTAAGGAGCTGCTGGACTCTTGCTGTCTGCTACAGACAGACTAACACAGCTATCCATCCTGATCTAATACAAACAACAGTTCGGGGGGGAAAGGAAGAATGAAATGCAACAATCCCATTTAGCCCATCATTCATTTAATTTACTCAGTTCATTTATACCCTGGCTTTCTCCCCAACAGGGGGACCCAGAGCAGCTTACATCCTTCTCTCATCCATTTTATCCTCACAACAACTCTGTGAGGTAAGTTAAGCTGGGAGAGGTCACCCACTGAAGTTCCATGGCACAAGTGGGGATTTGAACCTGGGTCTCCCAGATCTTAGTCCAACACTCTTTTTTTTGTGTATTTGTGTGTGAGAGAATGCCTGGAAGTCATGGTTGACTTCTGGTGACCCCTAGTGGGGCTCGAATGTTTCAGAGAGGTGGCTTACTACTGCCTGCCTCTGTGTCCCAGCCCTGGTATTCCTTGGAGGTCTCCCTTCCAATTACTTGCCAGGGTTGGCCCTACTTAGCCTCCAAGATCTTAGGCAATCGGGCTTGTCTAGGCTATCCAGGTAAGCGCAGTCTGACACTCTTAACCACTACACCACACTGGCTCTCACATTTTTATTCTGCTTTTCTTCCATCATGGACCTCAAGGCAATATGCACAGAGTTCAGAGAGGGGCTGCGGCTGAGTGGCAGAGCATCTGCTTGGGATTCAGAAAGGTCCCAAGTTCAATACCCAGCATCTCCAGATAAAAGGATCAGGTAGCAGGTGATGCGAAAGAGAACTTGGAAGGTGGAGTAGACAGTACTGACTTTGATGGACCAAGGGCAGACCTGGTATAAGGCAGCTTCAGGTGGGTGTTCTCAGGTGGTCTCCCATCCAGGCACCAAACAGACATCCTTGGTTTCGGCAAGGCTGATGTGCCATGTGCTTTCCAGCTATGTCCTGGTACCGTGTGTACCACCAGAGAACCCCAGGAAAAAAGGCAGCGGTACCAAACAGTGAATAAATAAACAGTGCAATTTTCACTTCCCGGGTCCTTGCTCTTAATTCTCTGTTTCTCCTCTATTTAATTGACCTCTGAGGCTAAACCAGGTGAAGAGTTTGGTGGACTGCATCAAGTGCTTTATCTCCCAAGTCCAGCAATGCCAGGGGTCAAGCTTCCTGCCATGCCCTCCACCTGATTGGAAGGTCCTTCACCCTAAACAGTGTGGTGTAATGGTAAGAACATCAGGCTAGGATCTGGGAAACCCAGACCTGAATCCCCACTCACGCCATGGAAGCTTGCTGGGTGACCTTGGGCCAGTCACACATTCTCAACCTAACCTACCCCACAAGGTTGTTGTGAGGACAACATGGAGAAGAGGAGAATGATGCCAGCCACTTTGGGTCCCTGCTGGAGAAAAAGGCAGGATATAACAAGGTAAATAAGCAAATACCCTTGTTCTTCCCCAGCCGGATCTATTTAGCGGAGCTTCCAGTGGAAACATTCTTGGTGGGTCATGCTCATAGGGCTTCGACTATTATAAAGTTCAACATATATACAAGTTTACAGTACCTTAACTGTAATGTAGTTTTTTAGTGATTTTGACATTTTCACACTCCCTTTAATATGCAGATGTCCTGGAATGACAAGAGCACATGAAGACTTTCTAATACTGAATTAACAGGCAAAGCAAAGGAGAATTACCTTTCAGAATTTAAGAAGCTACAAAACAGCAGATTAAAAAAAAACATATTCCACTAGTCATGGCCAATCTCTCACTAGATTGTTAATGAGTCAAGAAACAGTTAAGGACAGTTTAAAAAGAACAGAGAAATAACATGGTAAGATCAGGGTTCACCAACTAAAAACATCGACAGTGTTTTTCTTCAAGAGCCTTTTGATTTTGATTTGTTTTCAAATTTGCATATTACTATAGGATATTTTCTTTCAAACACAGAGTGGTAACTTTGTGTAGTAGTAGATTCTCATGCCTACCACAGAATTTCAAAAAAGCAGCATGCTTTCATTCTTTTTCATATTTTGGACAAAAACCAATAGCGATGAAGAAGAAATGCTACCAAAACCTACGTGTAGATGACTTTCCATACATGTGTCTTCCACTATAATATATAGGTGCTGGAAAGTCATGACTGACTATTCCTTTACAAAACACATTACACCATGAAGACACATGATCGTCTCACATGAGCATTTACACACAACTTTCAAACAATTCCTACTCAAGAGAGCTTTCTGTGTCAGAAAAGTGTTCTGCGGGAATCTACTTTTCAGCTTTGTTCAACACAGTACATTGCCTAAACCTTGCTGTGTATCTTCACTGTGCAACACCTTCCACAGGTATTTCAAGAAAGGCTAAAAGGGAACATTCTTGAATAGGGTCTCATTAATGAGCTTGTTGAAATTCTGCATTCCATTATAGAACACTGACAATTTATTTCCTGACAATGAATAACGAGCTATGAATAATTCATTTAAAAATATATGTGATTAAAAAAAAGAATTCAGTTAATGAATGTAACATATTGGCTTCTGTCGCGGTGCCACTGACGTTAAACAAATTAGCCACATTCAAGCACTTTGAACATTAAATGTGTGCTATATAAATGATGATGATTATCACAATACATAAAAGTATAATCCTAAAAATAGCAGAGTCGAGCTCTCACTTATTAGGGAAATTCTGAATCTTTCAGTACTCTGCTTTTAACGCGAATGGCCAGCTGCTTCCTAAACACACTCATCACAAAAGCGGTGAAAAACCATTCACCAGGAATAACTGCTCAACTCTACAAAAGTTAGTAAAAAATCCTTTGTATGATGCCAAGTGGTTTCTTCTTAGTGATTCAGCACAATGGCTGTAAAGCTGGTGCTGCATTTATTTCATCAAGGCAAAAGGAACCAGAAATGGAATTACTGGTGTAACTGATCTAACTTAGCTGCATTAACAGGCACAATTTCACATGAACAAAAGCAGAGAGCCTGGGAACACTTTTTATTCACAAAGGTGTACCTTATTCTTCACAGTTCACACAGTTGCCAGCTATGGGTTGGGAAATAGCTGGAGATTTGGGGGGTAGATCCTGGGGGCAATAGAGTTTAGGGAGGGGAGGGACCTCAGCAGGGTATAATGCCACAGAGACCACCCTCCAAGGCAGCCATTGCCTCCAGGGGAACTGATCTTGGACATCTGGAGATCAACTGTAATAGTGGAAGATCTCCAGGTGCTACCTGGATGTTGGCAACAATAGTTCACAGACATATGCTATATGCATGAGCACGCTTCCTACTGTGTCCCTACAAGGAGAACTGTGATCAGAGTTAAACCCCAGAAATTCTCTCCCCCATTCCACTTTCCAGAGAGGGAACTGTCACTCTCTTGGAGGTGGACAAAGTCACCCTGGAGAGGACATGCTCTGCAACACAGTCACATGAACTGTCTATTCAAAAGCAGGGGTATGTAGTCCTGCTCAGAGAAGACACCAACCTTACTTTAAACTCCTTTCTGTGGGCTAAATATTACTTCTCCCATTTACACCAAAATATTTCTGTGCTAAAGCATAGTGTTTGGGCTCAGGGTATGGGCTGGCAGGTACACGAGCCCACAACCTTTCTGAAGCTAAGCTAGGTTTGATCGGCACCCAGCCAGGGGACCTCCTGGAAACCAGATACAATCGCTTACCCCAAAGTCCATAATGAAAGAAAGCTGGGATACAAAATAATAAAAGATTAGGCTCCATCCGTGAATCAGCCCAACTGCACAGATTGCACTGACACAGCCATTCGGGGGGGGGGGGGTGGGGATCTGGCTCTAGATGTTCCATAAAATTGACTAACCAGAATAATAAACTCCAGGCAAACTTAGACCTCAGTCTTGTGGATCAGCACACTACGGAACAGTTTTCGGTGCCTCAAAATAATGGAAGTCAGACAAGCATTCAAGAGCATTAGTTTTGTTAAATTACCAATCATTACTTTGGAATTATTTTCTTTGTATCTGTTTTCCTTTTTTAAAAAAGAGAGGGAGAGAGAGAGGGGGAGGGGTACCCTCCAGTGCAGTATAGCTGTATGAACAATGCCCTAGTTGTCAAATAAAAAGAGGCACCACAAAAAATGCAAAACATCAAAAGCAAAACGTGAAAGGGTATCGTGAACTCTCAACATACCAGAATGAAGAAAATAATTCCCCCACTGCTGGCACTGATGATAAGCTTCGCACTGAGCTATCTCGTTCTCATGATGGGGAAATGCAAGATCTATTCCACCAGTATGGATATCCAAGTGTCGTCCGAAGATCAGACTGTAACAACAACATTCAATAAATTTAAAAGAAACTCACAGTGGTACCATGGGAATGTTAATAAATGAGTGCAGGATCTAACGGCATTCATAATCCAAGCTCCAGATCAGTAAAGACATGAATTTGGAGGCTACTAATTCATTCAAAACTCTATAGCATCTTTCCAAACGTCATCTGCCAAACACTGGGGTCAGGAAGAAATTTTCTTCCGGGCCAGATTGGCCCAGGGATCCTGGAGGTTTTTGTGCCTTTCTCTGGGCACAGAAGAGGTGTCACTGGTCGTGTGTGTGTGGTGGGGAGGGAGCTGTGAATTTCTTGCATTGTGCAGGGGGTTGGACTACATGATCCTTGGGGTCCCTTTCAGACCTATATTTCTAGTGTTGAACAGTTTCTCCTTAGAAGCAGGTATTTCTGATTTGACAGCCATAAATGTCTCTGTGGAGGCCAGAGCTAACAATGCAGGGTTACTTTAGTTTAAGAGTTGTGTCCTTTGCATTTGTTCCATTAGCAGTAGCTCCTTCTTCCAGCGCAAGGTGCCTTTTCTGACAGAGAACTTCTTGCGATGCAAGAAAGCATATTGCAAAACTTCAAGGAGCTACTGTTAGCACAATGCCCACAGGTTCCCATTGATTTTAATGAGCTTAAAATGGAATAACTGTGTAGGGTTACATTGTTCAGACACTTGATACAGCACTGGATACAATTCATGTACTGTTTTTCCTACTTTAGGTCTATTTGAGTCAAAGGAACTGTTTGTGTGGCAAACTTCCTTTTCTTTTTTCATGAGGATGCAGGAGCAGTGGTCATTCTGAGCACTCAAGCAGACTGAGGAAAACCGCATCCTCACTGCAGACAAAAAAAATCATAAGTTGAAAGCAAATTATGAGACAAAGTCAGTTTAAGAGAAGTCCCTTGCCTAGCTGCCATCCCTGTTACAGAGTGGTCCAGCATTTGAGGTTTTATTTTGTATACAGCCCATACAAAAAAAGGTTTTGTGCTCATGTCACAAAAGGGATTCCCCAGTATGTAAGCGTTTGCATCTATTTTTGAATTGTCATCCTGTAAAAGGTAAAATCCCATGTATAAGTGATTTCAGGACTGTTAGCCAAGTCACTGAAGAGCCAGTTTGGTGTAGTGGTTAAGTGTGCGGACTCCAACCTGGGAGAACTGGGTTTGATTCCCCACTCCTCCACTTGCACCTGCTGGATGACCTTGGGCAAGCCATAGTTCTGGCACAGCTGTTCTTCAAAAACAGCAGTTTCTGTCAGAGCTCTCTCAGGCCCACCTACCTCACAGGGTGTCTGTTGTGGGGAGGGGAAGGGAAAGGAGTTTGCAAGCCGCTCTGAGACTCCTTTGGGTAGTGAAGGGCAGGGTATAAACCCAATCTCTTCTACTTCTTCATCTACCAAGCACCTATATGTAGTTACCTTCCAATACAATAGCTAGCAGGTGGGAACTGTCAAGGTAATTGGTTGACATTAAGTTATCTACAGCTCGAATGTCAGTTTGACAGCTAAGCATCTAGACTTCATCTCAGATCAGCTAGGTTAAGTGACTGATCATCCCGATTAGTTACTCAATTAGCAAGTGATACCTGGGCTAGCATATAGGGCAAAGGTGAGAAAGCCCGATCACATCATCAAGAAGATATCATCACATGACAAAAGCGTGCTGGTGGATGCAGACTGGTGAAGAGCACGTGAAGCTGGAAGAAGGACTTCCACTCTCTTGTATCATTGCTCAAGATGCCTGCTTTCGAACTGTAGGTTGCTTAGGGTCAGTATGTCTAGAGCCTAATTAGATAGGTCTATTGTTTTGTCTTTGTTCCATTGTACACTCTTTTCCCCTATTTGTATGTTTTTATGTTTGTCTGTCTTTTGTAAATAAATTTTCTAAATTCTGTTTTAAACATTGGAGTGAGTTACTAGTCCAGAACCCAAATTCATTTTATTCCACTGCTAAATTTATGCTACCAAAAAGGACATTTTCCAATTGGCTATATTTAATTTTTTTAATTTTAATATGCTTTGGCCAGTTGACATTGTTGGGGCACCTCAATGTCATGACAGCTCGTGGGAGTAATTCCCTTGTTGCTGATGGCAATGCTTTCAGTCCACAAATGTAATATGCCTGAGTGCTGCAACCACATGCAGAACCAGCAGAAACTCCTGCAGTTGCAAGAGCTGTAAAAAAGGTAGCTGGGAACTGCTATCAGAACGACATCCAATTCCTATGCTCACACACTGCATTGGCCCACATTGTGTGATGCAGCCAATCTGAGATCCAACTGGCAGCTGCTCCAAAGATAGCTCCAAGACTTGCACGCTTATCTCATAGAGCAGAAGCTGTGATTTTTCCCTACTCTCTGCCCATGAGCCCACAGGAGGCAGATGACAGGAAACATAAACACATTGCATGCAATGCTCCTCTAAGCTGTGTGGTCCTGTGAGCAAAAATTCTACTTTGTGAGCTAATGGCATGAAAGTTGCGAGGGTGCGATTTGGCTACTGGATAAATTACTTTGCTCTGGAGCCATCTTTCCTGATCTAAGACAAAAAAAATGTGTGAGCTAGAGGCTGAAAACCTATGAGCTAGCTCACACTCACTCAGCTTAGAGGGAACACTGATTGCCTGCAAACACTTTAACTTTTGTATTTACCTGTGAAACATTTTGCTCATGCAGATTGGGAATACACTGTGTGAAGTAGCCCTAAAACAACTGAAGAACCCGACCCTTTTCTCCAGCCCCTGGCGGGAGCTTCATTACAATTTTTACAGCAACATGCCCACTTTTGGGGTCCAAAGCTGATACTGATGGCAAAACAAATATTGAAAAACATTCCGTTTCCTCCCATGCATTCTTTAGGGGAAGATCCCCCCCTTTTCTTCCATGTACATCTGACATTTCCACAAATTCTCTTTCATGATGTGTACAAACTCTGGTATCAATCCAAGAAAGCACACATGGAATGCCACAAGAGCACTGGCTCTGTTCTTTACTTTGCCTGTCAGATGCTACAGTTTAAAATCCCTGGAATTTCAAAGAGCAGCTTGGCCTAGGGTGTGAAATGCACACACTGCCTACCCCCTTTGCACATGTCTGAAGGGCCTGCACAAATCTGGGCCGTTACATTCTTGATGCTGCAACTCTTTCCACGGATGTCTAAAAACTGTACCCTTACCCTCTGTTCAAAGGAAACAAGCAACTCGATTGTAAAAGCAGCCATTTCTAATGTCTGTGGTATCAAAAGAGGATGAGCAGCTTCGTGTGCTGGTCTGGATTGGAGCTGAGGTGACAACTGACTGCTGTCCTCCACCATTTAACTCATCACACCCAATTACGTTTACTGTACTGCCAACAACTATTCTGGTTTGCTTGTTCTTTGTGGACCAGGGCCTTTGTACATATTGGATCCTGCACACAGAAAAAAGGCTTCCTAGTTAGAACTTCTTACATATGCCAGCACTGCTGACCATCCAGGGTGAAAGGGCACAGGAAGACACTGACAGGCTCGTGCATGCTATGCATCAGTCAGATGTCTGCCTGCTATTCAACAGTGCTTCCCTTTTTCCTTCACTTTATTTGTTGCTACAAGTGTACAGAATACAGAAGGAGTCGACTGTGCATAAGCCTCTCTCTTTCCACTTCCAGAAGACCTAGAAAATATGCTACAAACTACAGTTCAAGAATCACTCATCTGGCTCCACTAGGGTGTCATATGTATCTTCGGCTCCAACAGGATGCTACATGTATCTCCGCACACCACTTTACTTGGTGTTTTATTGTGCTAGGCGGCATTAGAGCAAACATATCTGGGTGAGCAAAGTAGCAATAATAAAAAAAATTGGCATTTATTTTTTTTATCTGAAAAGAACTCATATTTTCGAATGTGAAATTAAAAAGTCTGATTCCCCAGACTGCTGTTACTATTAATTTGGGGGTTAACCTTTTTGATCAACAGCTTCCCTTGATCGAGTGAGGAAACTGTCAGCCCCTTATTTGAAGCCCAAGAAAACCAACCTGGAAACTGTGGAACACTCGATGTGCCAGCCAGGTCTTCCTTTTCCCCAGGGAGAATCCCAGCACACTTCTTGAGGTTTGGCTGCCTTCCAAAGAGCAAAATCCGTCACGTGATGCTTATCGCTATCAATGGCTAATAATAAACGGCAATGTGTTAATAAAGTTGAAGCTAGGGATACAGTTGTTGAATTAAGATATCACAGTTGTAACATACAAGTGATTTACAGTCTTCTTACACACTTTTCTACATGGAAAGAACATCTGTGAAGAAAATACCAAGGCAGTTTACATACAAATTACAATGGTGGCACATGTGTATACCCTGTTGCACACGTATAGGTCAGTAGACAGATTAGAGGCTTTGGGGTGAAGAAGTAGCTGTGCCATATTGCACCAACCTCTGGAGTAATAATAATAAATAATTACTATACGACAAAATGTGTGCAGTATAGCCAGCCTTAAGTTCTAGCCCTTTAGCATTACGTACTACTAAAGTGGTGAGCTAGACTTATTTTGGGGGGCTGAGAGAGCTCTGATAGAGCTGTGACTGGCCCAAGGTCACCCGGATGGCTTCATGTGGAAGAGTGAGGAATCAAACCCAGTTTTCCATATTAGAGCCCATCACTCTTAACCACTACACCATGCTCAGTCTCACCTCTGGAGTAGTATATGTGATCATCAGTATCATACAGAGTTTACGGAAGCTGAAAAGACGTATTTCTTAGCTGGCAATAAGAAAGCATGAAGGGTCTGTACACATGTTGCATGCTATTTTGTACACACATGCAGTCTCCACACGAAAAACACATCCCTTAGTACAGATTCACCTTGAAATACAAAACCGGTCGGATTCTATGACTCCTGTTGAACAAACAAGGAGCTTTGCTCCAGAGGAAGATGCCTCACTTAGCAGAAGGAAATCAGAGGAAGCAGTTCTATAGATTTAAACTGGGGCTACTACAGAGAGAATTCTCAGAGGAAATGTTTTCTTTCTACAAAAGACTGAGCTGGCTACAACACATGCGAGGTGCCAGCTAGCTACAGGTTTAGCACGGGCTTCATTCAGACATCATATCAAGTCTGAGTTGTGCACAGGCTTAGCTTGCTAGCAGGCTTGCGCACCTACCTCCCTGTCCCATCCAGCACAGACCATGATGAGGCATCTTGGTTTAAAATTAATTCTGGTTACTTGCGATATATGAACACCAGAACTTCAGTTTCATCCTACAAACCAGGATCTAAACCAGGGTTTAATCTAGGGCAACTAGATTACAGGACTACAGCTAACACTGGTTAAGCCAGGCGCCTGAACTGATATATCACAGGTAACCAGAGTTAGTTTTAAACCAGGAGAAGGAAGGAAGTGTGTCTGGTAACAAGCCATGTTTGTGGACATTCAGGTTTCATGTTGGCTTGACAGGATGTCTGAGTGCAGCCAGGGCCGGCCCCAGGTGTCTGGGCGCCTTAGGCAAGACAGCCTGGGGCGCCCACCCCACCGGGGATGCCAACCTCCCGGTGGGGCCTGGAAATGGTGTGTCGGGGGGTGGAGCGCTGGCTTTCCTGGGCCTGCGGCACCTGCGGCAAACCCAGGAAAGCCAGGGAAGGGGCGGTCGTTCGAACGGCCGCCCCTTCCCTCCCAGCCCCGGTGGGGGGGGGTGGAGCGCTGGCTTTCCTGGGCCTGCAGCACCTGTGACGCACCCAGGAAAGCTGGGGAAGGGGCGGCCGTTTGAACAGCCACCCCTTCCCTCCCAGCTCCAGCGCCGGCTTTTCGGAGCACGCTGCATCAGTGGCGTGCCCAGAAAAGCCAGGGAAGGGGCGGCTGTTCGAACGGCCGCCCCTTCCTTCCCAGCGCCAGCTTTCCTGAGCACGCTGCAGTAGCGGCGCACCCAGGAAAGAAGGGGAAGGGCTTGGAGCGCCGGCTTCACGGGGGGCGGTTTGGTGCCCCTGTGGGCGAGCCTAGTCGGCGAGCCGGCAGTGAGTGCAGCTGCTGTTATACTGGATACCTTTCTAAAGCCATGTGTGTTCAACAGAATAAAATTCCCAGTGGAGTACACAGAGGATAGCCTCCAAAATTCAGTGTCTGCCTCAAACTAGTGATTGTGTGTGTGTAATGCAGCTGTACTGCTGGCCAATGCCACAATCAGTGAGCCTCAAATATTCAGTGAAGCACTGCAAGAATGCTTTTGCTCACTTTTAGCTTCAAAAATACCAAAAAATAATTTCAGTAGTGTTTATGACATCCCATACTTCCACTATATCCCTCACTGCTTTGCCTGCCTTTTCAACTGTAAAGACTACTTTTGCCTGTCATTTGGAATGTATCATAAAACCCTCGTTTCGTTGTCATCTTCTACAATCATTGCCTTTCATTTAATCATGTTTCTCAAGATTCACCATAGAAGACAACTCTGTTTCATGGTTCCCATATAATCTAAGAGGTAGGTTGACTTCTCCAGTAAGGAGGAGCACATATGATAATGAAAGTAACATTCCTTCAGAACAGAAGGTTGAAGAACAGGACCTGACCTGGGTAGCCCGGACAAACCATCAGACCTTGGAACCTAAGCAGGGCTGACACTGGCAAGTACGTGGAAGGGAGACCTCCAAGGAATACCAGGGCTGGGACACAGAGGCAGATTATCAAGCTGCCTCTATGAAATGTCCAAGCCCCGCTAGGGGTCGCCAGAAGTCATCATGACTTTCAGGCATGCAAGCACACACACACACACACAAAATGCCAAAAAAACAAAACAAAACTGAAAAACAGTACCTGGGAAACAACACTGGCTGACTGAAAAGGAATGCTACCCCACACCCAGCAGATCTAACTTACCATATTACAGCTATCATATTAATCAAGGGCATTCAAACTTGCTACGAAGGTCAACAAACAGCATTAACGTACCCAGTTCTTCTTCAGCATCAAGATAAACCTCTCTGAGTTTTCCATATCTGTCTCTCCAAGAATGGGTGTCAAAATAAACATTACCTGTTGAAAAGAAACAATTCTATTACAAAGATGGAAGAGATTTGTTTTACTTATTAATGCTGCAGTCTTATGCTTATACACCCATCCCAACTAATGTTATCACATGGCTCTCCTTTGCTAGAAGCCACGGTGCTGAAGTACCACACCATCCCTGCAGTGAGTATATATCATGAGCAGGCTGAACACTGCAACATCTATTGCCACTACTCTGACCATCCACAGAAGCTGCCACTGGCTCATGGCTAGGAGATGCAAAACCGGTGGCACCACGTTCCTGGCACAACCAGCATGGATTAATTAGCATCCACTGTCTGGGCAATGCAAGCAGGCAAGTGTTTATGGAAAAGACACAAGGAAAGATGGCAGCTCACTTCAAAGTGGTACTGATCTTGCCTGTAATGAGTAAGATGGGTTACAAGCAAAACAAAGTCAATCTGATACTGTTTTCTTAAAGTGCAGTTCTGCTTTGGAACAACGGAGATCTCAGAGCTACTGTTAAAAACAGGTTCTGTAGGCTTGTAGTATCTCCTGTTTCCAGCATGTCTTCCACCCTGACCTGGATAGCCCGGGCTAGCCCAATCCCATCGGATCTCAGAAGCTAAGCAAGTTCAGCCTTTGCTAGTATTTGGAAGGGCAACCTCCAAGGAATACAAGGGCTGCGACACAGAGGCAGGAAATGGCAAACTACCTCTGAAATGTCTCTTGCCTTAAAAAGAAGTCTAGCTCACCACCTAGTGGTGAATAATGCTAAAAGAGAGAACTTCTGGCTGCCAGGCAATCTTAGGATCTCCTGGCTATTCTACACACAATGCCATATGATAATTATTATTGGGACCTCTTCCCAGAGACAAAGAGCCCTGCTAACCTTAAACCCTGGCCAGGTTTCAGCCAGGTTAAAGAACACTCAAAGCAGCAGGGTTCACAAGTACGCAGAGATGTAACATAGTGTAGAGGGCAGAGACCATAATGAATTTGTGGGTGGACACTCTCTTACGGACGTGATAGGCTATCCAGTCTTGCTTTGTTTGATATGAATGGTCAACAACTAATATATATTCAGCTGTAACAAAGAGACAATATTAAACACATGCTGTTCGGTTACCAATATTTACACAGTTTGCTACTTAAACGGACCAGCTGTATTTAAGCTGATCTAAAAAATAATCATTATCAGATGATGCACAAACTTTTCACACGCACCATTAACTGCTGATTGTATTGTTTGGAAACCTTACCCTCGGAGGTTGCATAACCATGTCCACTGGTAACAAGCTGCTGTATGAAAGCAATGATCTGAGGAATATTTTCAGTTACCCTCATATATATTGTAGGAGGAAGAACCTTAAATAAGAAAAAAACATACCTTTGCTTTACATATGATTAGTCAAGGCTATCAGGAACATGACTGCAACACATTAACACCTTTTTAATAAAATATCAACTTGAAAGCAACAACTGATTCCCAAAGACTTCAGTTCTATGCCCACTTATTTTGCACCACTGAACACAGTGGGATAACTGAATATGCAAAGGGCTGGGCTGCATGGCTTCAGTCCACACCTAAGCTTGCCTGCTTGGAATCAAACTCTGCTGAAACAGGTGTGATTCAGTTCTGAGGAAGCATGGTTTGGTTTGGTTTGGTTTGGTTTGGTTTGGTTTGGTTTGGTTTGGTTTGGTTTGGTTTGGGCACCAAGTCTATGCTCTTCAAATCCTTTGCTGCAAGCGAGGCCTACTGAAGTTCTACCGTATTCAAAAAAATATTTCCCAAGAATAGCAGAAAGGTATTAATGATTCATGGGCGGTGGCAGGTTTTGTTTCAAGGTAGGATGTTTGAGCCAATGAAATCATTTTGGCTCAGGAGACTTCTAAAACATATCTGAATACTTACATCGAACTGATCCTGTATCAAAATAAACTGAACACTTATAAACCTCACTTACAGCTCTCATCCAAAGCCACGACACTTGGCAAGCCATTCAAAGATTAAACAATACCAGGTCAGGTGTGAGTGTGTGTGTGGACTATATGCAGCCTAATACCACTGAGGATGGCCCTGATGGAATCTTAAGGGCTTCCAGCCAATACTCCCTCTAAGCTGTGGAGTCTTGTGAGCATAAATTCTACTTTGTGAGCTATTGGCATTAAAATTGTGAGTGAGTGATTTGGCTACTGCATAAATTAGTTTGCTCTGAAGACATCCTTCCTGAGCTAAAACAAAAATGTGTGAGCCAGAGGCTAAAAAAACTGTGAGCTAGCTCGCACTAACTCAGCTTAGAGGGAACATTTCAGTTTATGCAACATTGATATGAGCAGTGTCAGTGCAACAATATCACACCATTGCACAAACAACACAAAGCTGTGACCAAAACTACTGCAAATAAATTATCTGCAAAGTTCGGGGGAGGGGGTGGGAAGCTTACCAGACCAAAGGCAAGGCCGCTTACTGGCTTATCTAAAACAATGTTTTAAATTAGCCTCCTTTTAGCATCAGTAAGAATGCTTCACATTCAAAGCAAAGGCATCAAAAGAACCATCTGTACCTTTAACGCCTCCATGTCTCGCTTAAAGTCTTCCTCATAAAAGCGGGCAAGAGCCATCGGCGATATATTCATCTGTAACAGAGAGGCACATAGCTAAAGCATACACTTAAACTATTCCCTTTTAAGAACCACAATATTATCAGAACTAATGGCTAACCAGAAGACACGAAAGGAATCTAAGGGAAAGCCAAGAGGCCTCATCAATTACTGCACTGAGGTGTGCAAGCATTCTACTTGCCAAAAACCTCTTTCCTCTGAAATTTGCCTGCACTGCAAATATAAAATTTTAAAATTTCCAAAATAAAGGGGGTATTAAAGACCTTGTTTTATTAAAACAAAGACATTACAAAGAAAGAATGACAGATGAGTTACCGTAACTAGTGATGTCCTTGCAACCAGGAATACTCTGCCACACACAAACACACACACTGTAGTTTAGAGGGACCAGGGTGAAAATGTTCACGACTTCAGATGAGAGCAAGGAGCATTTCCCTCCCTCCAAATAGGCTTCCTGATGACAACAACATAGCTAATGCTAAGCCAGAGCAAGGGCACTGCCTCCTTCCCTCACTCCAATTTGGCTTTGACACAACTTATTTACTTAAAATATTTATGCCCTACATCTCCACATAAATGTCTGCGAGGCAACTTAACAACAATAAGCAAACAACAAGCAAGATAATGGGAAAAAACCAGCAGACACAGAAACAAATTTAATAAGCATATTTAAAACAAGAACAGCCTATTAAAAAGAGCCATGGGATAAAAGCAAGACAATCTGATAAAACAATTAATAGAATTCCACAGTTGAGAAGGACTGACAAATGCTTGGGGGGGGGGGTTTCACCTGATGTCTAAACAGTCGTGAATTTGGTAGTAGGTCAGTATCTACGGACATGAACTTCCAGGGCTTTGGTGCCACTACAGAAAAACCAAGGCTCTTTTGCTCATCCACAAGGCCTGTTAATGTGTGGGGCCACGCAGAGGAGACCAGCGGATGGGTTCGTACAAGATGAGATGCTCCCTTCAGCCATACAGTCACATGTAACTGGCTGTGCACCAATACAACAACACCACGCTGCCTACGTGAGCCGTGATCAGTTTAAAACATAAGCTCGTTTTTTAAGGACGATATCAAAGCTGCAGAATGGGGGGAGGGAGAGAAGAAGGTATAAACGACATAGGAAAAAGCAGACAGTGTGTGTGTGTGTGTGTGTATGTATGTGTGTGTGCATGTGCACACATGCAAGGATTTTCCTCTCCAAAACTCACTTTCACCCCAAAAATTTCCATGGGCTAAGTGTTAGAATATGCCTATACGATACAATAGGCATTGTGTGTAAAACAGCAAAACAGTATGGTTCTGTAACTCGACTTACCTCATTAGCTCTTTTAATTATTTTGTCATCTATGTCTGTGATCCCCATCACCATGACTACTTCCTTTCCAAATATCTTAGTTATTATCCTTCGAATAATATCAAACTTAATGTAAGAGCTGGAAAAAAGGGCACAACAGGAAACATAAAAGTCATCATGGCACATTACAGTGCTACAGACCTGCAATTATCAGTCTCTTTGGATGCTGGAAATAGTAACCTGCATGCAGTAATATAGCCCAAAAGTCCTGCAGCGGTGTAAAGATTTAATTTACTGTGAGTTCTATGGATGAGAGACCACTTCAGCAAATGCACGTAGTATTGACCTAAATTGGTACATTATTTAATACTTTTCTGTACACACACACATGTATGGATAGTGTGAACAGTGAGGTAATTAATCACTAAGCATCCGGGAAGAAAATATTCTACATTTGGGTGTCACAGCCACAAACTGAAGTTCAGGCAAACAAAATTGTATATGGCAAATCTTCAGCCACAAGTGTTGCTTCAGATATCCCCCCCCACACACACACACACACCCCGAGGCCATCACAGGCTGGAAATGGGAGAAAACTGTAATTTTCGCCACTTGATTTTTTAATTCATGTACTAATGCCAATACTGCTTGTATTTATTTTACAGTTTTAATGTTTTTACTATGTTGTATATCACCCAGAGCCCTACAATAGTAGGGACTGGGCATTTCATAAATGTAATATAATAAATAATTTTTTACTCAGACAATCCATAAAGATGCTTCTGAATAAGTGGTGTGAACTTCATATTCTCCAATTTGCTTTAAAATTTACAGTATTATGTATGACAAGAGGGCAAAAACATGACTCTGCCATGGCGGTGGCGGCGGCCTTCGCAGGACAGTGTCCTGATGCTCCCCCCCCCGGGCTGTACAACACTGTTCCAACCTTTCTCCTCTCCCCCACCACATCTGCATAAAAGCACACACAAAAAACAGTGACTGCATCAGTCTCCCCCACATCCAGATCAGAACACACAGAGACACACACTCAGCCTGATAAAATGAAAAAGGCAAAATGCAAGGGCAGGGTGGGGTGGGGGGAAATGGTGCATGGCAGCGAGCTCCCTCACGCCATTTTGAACGCATTGGTTAGTTCCATCTCCCCTCCTGCAGTTTGTCCTTTGAACCAGATTAAAAGCACAACGCCTCCTTGACTTTCTTCCTGCATTCCATACAGAAGAAAATCCCAAATGTAAGCTACCCAGCAATGCTCTTTGCCAGGAACTGTACCGTGTCCTTTGGCCGCAGCCATTTCTGTTGAATGCAGGAGTGCTCAGACACACTCATGTGCTTGCAGAGGGGTCACCTTGCCATGGCATAATCCAAGAAAGGGGCTTTTACATCTGATTCAATAAGGCGCTCTCATACAGTCTAGCTAAGCAACCGGATTCAGTTCAAGAGGGCTGGGGAGTCAGCCTTCTCTATTCTCCACAGAGGTGACACAAAGAACATGATTAAGTTTTAAAAAAATGCAAACCAGTAATTTCACAAGGGAGAGTGCAAACCGTGGCCCGATCTCCGCTCATCACAGCAAAAGGGAAGCGAAGTGATATCTATAAACAATCTGTTGCTCTGTTTTGTGGCTTTTTAAATTTCTTCTTTGCAAAGCAGTTCAGCAGGCCAGATTACAGGGGAGGACAGTGAGTGTTATGCTAACCTGAACTTTGTCTCTTTTTCTACGGTGTTTAACACTATGCTGATACCGGAAATCTGTACACCTCCCAACTGTATATCTTCCCTTTCATTATCTACACAGGGTTGGAAACAGTCAGTGAAATGAATGTTGACCTTTCTGTGTTCCCCTTTTCTGATGTTAGAGAAAGAGATTTCACCCTTTTCCCAAATAAAAGTTCCCCTATCCAAATGGTTGTTAGTACACAAAAATCCCATGATTCTATTTTCTAGAGTTTGGAAAGGACTGCTGGGGGAAGGGAATGTGGCCAAGGTCACCACCTTCTGCTGATGGTACTCAGGATCCAATCTACAAGTTGCTTGTGTGTACTGGAACACATTTTGGGTTTCCCTTGCTACTGCCAGCTCTACCCATCTGGGTTTCATCAGTGGCAAGTACATAAAAGTCCATAAGAGCTTCTAAAAGCCATGGAAGAACTGCAGTACAGCGGCAAACACACTAGAGTGTTGGATTTAGACATGGGGGAAATTCAGAGTCTTAGCAACACATTTCACTGGGTGGTCTTGAGCAAGTTGCCTTAAGGCAGCTTTTGTGGAAAAAAAATTAAAACAATGAAAATTATTTGCATTAAATCAACAGCAGGCATAAAAACAAAAGTGTGACGGCAGCAAATAGTTAATTGAAAAGAGCAAAAGCATTAGGTAGTAAGTAAACATCAACAAAGTCAAAGTAGCAGGATATTGAACAGAACATAAGTAGCAGCGATACAGAATATACAAAAGCCAGGATGAATAAGAAAAGTCTCAAGGTGCACCCAAAACTGAACAAGCTCAGCACCAGTCAAACAGCTGCAGAGTGAGCATTCTGCAATCCAAGTGCAACAACAGCAAAGGCCCCATTCTCCCATGACCTTAAGAACATAAGAACATAAGAGAAGCCAATGTTGAATCAGGCCAATGGCCCATCTAGTCCAACACTCTGTCACACAGCGGCCAAAATATACCAGGTACCATCAGGAGGTCCAGCAGTGGGGCCAGGACACCTGAAGCCCTCCCACTGCTGCCCCCTTATTTCAAGTAGGTGGAGCACAGGGAACACAGTTCGGCTCCCAACTCTTTGGGGAAAGAGTTGGATACAACTATAATGAAAAAAAACCTTGTGTCACAAAGACCCTAGTGGGCCAGAAGAGAAAGAGACTGTGCTTCTTTCTTTCCCCATGCCTTAACATCTGAGACAGCTACACTAGGAAGAGATAAAGCACAGTCTAAAGTTACAGCTAAGAACATTTTTCCTTAGGAAGTTCCAGCAGAAAGACTGTTCTTGACTTTTTGATTGAGGTCAGCGTGAGCCATTATATTCTGGGAGGAACTTTTCTCCCAGTCAGTTTCCCACCTTCTCCACATCTCGCTTGGGTACATTTAACTAGATTTACGGTTCACCCTGCAGACATCATACAGACCACACTTCACTTGCACTATCTGAAGAAGTGAGCAGTGACTCCTGAAAGCTCACATCCTGCCACAGATTTTGGTAGTCTTTAAGGTGCTTCCGGATGCTTGCTCTTCTCTACTTCGCTTATGGTCACTCTTATGTGTTTGACACAGCATATTTGGAATAATACCATTAACCACTGCTAATATGCACATAATCCGAAGCTGGCTTGCGGAAAGCAGACTTCAATATAAATAAATAAAATCTAAACTTACCAAGCATGTCCAAGGTGTGCATGATCATACACTGTTGGCCCACAGCTGTACCTGTGAACAAGATTCAGATCTATTGAGAAAGTCACAAGAGGTACTTTGCTTTCAGTGAAACGACATGATGCACAATTTTAAAAGGCTCATCAACTGCTCTGTCTGCTGGATGAGTGGAATGGAATGGATGTTGGTGCTGTGACTTGCTAAGGACACATCCAAAGGGAAGACGGGGGGGGGGGGGAATAAGTGAAACTAATTTTGGTATACCTTACAACAAGTGCTGTAAATTTGCTGGTTCAAACCTTAACTCGTGACCCTTTCTTACATGCCCAGGGAAATGCCGATCGCCACTTTGAGGTCAGGAAGCAATTTTCTCCAGGCCAATTTGCTGGGGGTGTGGGAGAGGAAAGTGTTTGTGAATTTCGTGCATTGTGCAGGAGGTTGGACTAGATGACCCTGGAGCCCCCTTCCAACTCTATGATTCTAAACAAGGGATCGTGTCAGGGGACGCAGGGCTAGAACCAGGACCTATGCGGAACACTATGAGCTCAAGCTTCAGAGACCTCTTCAGGCCAAGCAAGGATTCCTCAAACCAGGTTTTTTGATTTACAAGCAGTAACACAGTTCTGGAGTGGACCTTCAACCTGGAGTATGTCCTTGCCTGGCCATCAGAACTTAACTCCCTGGATCAGAGCCACCAGGCATTCTGCTTCCTCTGGCTTTGCTTCCAGAGGTGCCCATCCCCAAAGCTCACTCCTTGACATATTTTTCCAATTCATCCTTGCTGTCATGTGCCACTTACACAGCCCTGAGATTGTGCACATTCTGCTGTGGCCCTGATCTGCTTACAATTTGCTGCATGTTTCTCTGGAGGAGATTGCAGCCCCTAGCTAGAGCGATTATTCTGCAGAATCCTTCTAATTCCCTGCTGTTTCTTTCCTACTCTGCAGGCTTAGCAATAAGGCTGCAACACCATGCGTTGCAACTTCAGGGCTAAATGAAGTGGCAGTCCATCTGGCGGCTCTGAGAGCGAGTCAAGAACTGGCAGGCAGGTTAAGGAGCAAGCCCTGGAACCAGACAGCTCATCAACAGCACAATCCCAAGCAAAGTGACATATGTCTAAAACTTTAAAGGGTATAACTCTGCTAAGGTTGCCAGATCCAGGCTGGAAAAGTCCTGAAGATTTGGGGAATGGAGCCTGTGGAGGACAGGGACGTCAGTGGGATAATGCCATAGAGTCCACCCTCCAAATGATCCATTTTCTCCAGGGCAACTGATCTATGTAGTCTGGAGATTAGCTGTAATTCCAGGGGACCCCCAATTTATACCTTGAATAAAGCTCTGTTGCCACCGGACTCAAACTTTGTTTTGCTGCTTCAGAACAACACAACCACCTGAATCTATCCCTGAATTGTATAGGATTGCACCACCAGAGTTGCTTCCAAGGCAAAGGATTTGGGATCATAAAGGTAAAGGTAAAGGTTCCCTTGCTTGAAAGTCAGTCAAATCCGACTCTAGGGTTGCGGTGCTTATCTCCGTTTCAAAGCCGAAGAGCCAGCGCTGTCCGAAGACGTTTCCGTGGTCATGTGGCCGGCATGACTAAACACCAAGGTGCACAGAACGCTGTTACCTTCCCACCGAAGTAGTACCTATTTATCTACTTGCAATTTCTTGCTTTCAAAGTGCTAGGTTGGCAGGAGCTGGAACTAGAGACAGGAGCTCAACCCCTCATGCGGCACTCTCGGGTCTTGAACTGCTGAACTACTGACCTTCCACAGCCTGCAGTTCAGTTCTAAATCTATGTGGACCCTTAAAAAAGGCTGCCATTTCCCCCTACGTGGGGCAAGCAGAAAATCACAGGTGACTCCCCCACCCCACCCCCCGCCAATTATTCTTTCTCCACACGACGTGAAGTTCTGCCGACCGGTTCACTGCCTTCAATATTACAAAAGCAGAGAAGCCGGGTGTGGAGATGAGAACCCAGCCCCCGAGACCACAGTTTCCTAAATAGTCTACCAAGTCACCACATCCGCGTTGCCCAGGATGAGCGGCTCCTTGCTTCTGCTCAGGCTGTTGTAGGTCTGGATGCCGGTGTCACAGCCCGCGGGCTTGACCCACTTCGTCCCGCCCTCGGAGACCGCAGAGCACCACCTCCTCCGGGGAGCCTCGCCCGGCGGCCCCCGCTGGCCTCCAGCAGCCGCGGCACTGCTCGGCCTCCTGCAGCGCTTCAGCCACCGCAAAGCGGCGGGTCTCGCACAGCCGCCCCAGGGAAGCCACGGAGTGCCCAACATGCCGTTTGAAGCCGGACGCCGCCGCGCTTGCAGAAATGGCTACTCCAGCAACAACTGCTCAGCAATGCACCAGACGCATGGCCAGCAGCCAGGGAGGGCAGAGTCCCGGCAGGCTCCTCCTTCTCTCCCCCAGGTGGGAGGTGCTGTGTGAGTAGTGTAGCCGCCGGCAGGAAGGAGGGAGGGAGGTCCAGACAACCCTCTCCGGTTGTAGCGCACAACAGTCGCCGCCTGTGCGCCTACTGCGGAGAGCGGTAGCTACAGCCAGAAACCAGCAGGAAAAGGAGGAGCTTTCGGAGCTCCTTGGCTGACGGGGTAGGAGAAGGCGGAGGGGAGTGGATGGGTGATTTCAGCCGTCAGATAATGCTTCGGGTACCGGGGCTTTTTGCAGTTTTCTCTTTTTCTTCCCCACTTTCCCATTGGCGTTGTAGGTTTTCACCATCTTGGTATAATAGAGTTAATTGTCCTTAATTAGCGGCTGAATCTTATACACGGTGCCTAAGGAAGAAACATCCAAGAGAATTTACTTCCTACTAAACTGTTCAAAATCAAGTTTGCTAACTCGGGAGTATTCTGGCTTAACTTGTGAATAAAGTAAAACAATGATGTTGTGTATTTAAACATTATAAGAGCGCTGAAGACAGCCATGTTGTTGTTTTTTAAGTGTGCCTTGCACACGAAAGCTCATACCTCGAATAAACCTTTGTTAGTCTTAAAGGTGCCACTGGACTCTAAATTTGTTATTTTTTAATGTTTTACTCATTCACGAAAATCACTTTTAAGTTTCCAGTAGAGAGCATAACACTGTAGTAAATTACCTGTGCTGAAACGTTTATTATTGTTTTAATCGAGCTTTAAAATTGTAAGCTTTTCAACAGAATGCTATTCAAAAGTTATGAGGATGATACCTTTCAGTGGATTAACCTATATAAACGATGTTTTTATCATCAGAAGGTGTACCAGAAAAGGGCATTGCATCACCTTACTGTATTTTGCATCACAAAACACCAGGATGTTTAAAAAGTTATTTATAAGGATTTAAATATAATGTGGTTTCAGCCTGATTCCTAAAATGCAATCCTACAACAGTTACTAGGAACACAAAAGTGCTTGGTCTGATTTAGAATATTGAAAAATGCTTGGAAATCTCTGTTCTTCATTTTGGCTGTGAGTGTGACCTTTGCTAGTACTATCCTGATAGTGTTTTAGGCTGTCCTATGAGAGAACTCTCAGGTTTATTTACTTCATTTATACCAAGTTGTCTCCCCAAAGGGGACCTGAAGTCCTTACAAGAGCCCTGTGAGGTAGCTTAGGCTGAGGCAGAGTGAATGGCCCACGAGGTCACCCAGGGAGGTTCCATGGCCTGAAGCCTGGGTTGCCCAGATCCAAATCCAACACTAATCTGTACACCCTGCTGTAAATGAAATACCCTTGAAGGATATTCCCCAGAAGCCATGAAAATCTGTATCGCTCCTCAAAGCAGTGGAAATGTTTTTTAGAGTTACCATGATCCAACCAACATTAAGCATGTTAGGTCCTGATGAGTTCTGTGGTAAACCAAAGTCATATGTGCATTTTAGAACACTTTAATTATTGTTCCAGGGTATTGCTTTCCTTTTATTAGGGTGCATTACTGCATTTCATAAATTATATTTTTTTCCATATCAGATATTTTGTACTAGGTGGGGACAAACTGTAGTGAGAAGACCCTTACTTTCCCATCTGCCAATCACCGATGCTGGGTCCATATTGCCCTGAAGAAAACTTGGGTAATCCCAGTGTGATCCTGGTAGCCTAGCCTACCTGACTGACATTCCCTTGCCATATATCCCCTCTCCCCTGGGGAAACTGGGGGGGACACACACCATCTAACAAAAGCATTGCTATGTGCTACTATTTTCCTTCCTTTTGCAAGGGGGGGGCAAATCCTTCCACCCCTCAAAGTAGCAATCAGAACAGGGGAAAGGGGTAGAACACTAAAAGTGAAAGAATGATAACAGGCCCTAGGGATATCCGACTTGCCTCAACTAGGTGGAATGAGTCAGAAAACAGAGCCCTGTGAGAGCTTTCATAGTTCTGCAGGGCCTGCAAGACAGAGCTCTTCCACAAGACCTTTACTTGAGGCAGCGGATATCCAATTCAATCTGGCCTCCTCCCTCCTCCCCCCCATGAGTCGCTCTTATGTGTCTATTGAGGTACAATTTATTTTAAAGTATTAGTGTTTTACTAATTTTATTGTATTTATTGTGTGTATTTTGTTATTCTGTTTTTATTATGTAAATCTGCAGTCTGCAGTTTATTATAGGTTGGAACCTGTCCCGAGCCTGCTTTGCAGGGAGGGCAGGATATAAATCGAAGAAAATAATTTTTTTAAAAAAAAATAGTCCTAAACAGTTCTACCCATTGAAACCTTTTGACTTCAATGAATTTAAAGGATGATGGAGTGAGCTCCCGTCTCTGGCCCCAGCTCCTGCCAACCTAACAGTTCGAAAGCAAGGAATTGTAAGTAGATAAATAGGTACCACTTCGGTGGGAAGGTAGCAGTGTTCCGTCCGCCTCAGCGTTTAGTCTTGCTGGCCACATGACCACGGAGAAGTCTTCGGGCAGCGCTGGCTCTTCGGCTTGGAAACGGAGATGAGCACCACCCCCTAGAGTTGGATTCGATTGGCTTTTGAGCAAGGGAAAAAATTTTATCTGTTTAGAACTGCACCATAAATATAACAGTCATGTGCTCCACACCTCTATAAAAGTAGGAGAAGTTCAAATGTGAAAAAGCCATTCCCAAATATGTCCTTAAGGAAAAAGGCTTCATGGAGGGGTAAAAATGTGTTTCAGTTAAGAACACAGCAACAGGTGAGATGGACCAAACTGACAGTCCATCTAGTCCAGCATCATACTTCATCCAAGCAGGGCACAGAGGACAAAGGAAACCACCACCATCCCTTGTTGGCTCTCCAGCTCTGGTATTCTGGGGATTACATGCATAATCAGTAAAATCCACTGATGAATCAACCCACCATAAACTTCTCTCTGTCAGCTGTCAACTTGCAGCTGACTTACGGCAACCTCATAGGGTTTTCAAAGCAAGAAATGAACAGAGATGATTTGCTCTTGCCTGCCTCTGTGTAGCACCCCTGGAATTCCTTAGTGGTCTCCCATCCTAATACTACTAACCAGGGCCGACCCTGCTTGTATAGTCAACTTCCAAAGCCAAGTAAAGTAGGTGTCATTGCTATATCATCTAGTGCTGAACTCCACTACTCTTCTTATAAGATAGTACTTTCTTTTGTTTTTCTTGACTGTATTGCCCATCAGCTTTATTGGGTGGCCAGGGGTTAGGGATCTACTCTCTGCCTCATGCAGCATTTTATAAACCTCTATCATATCCCCTCCTTAGCTGTCTTTTTTCTAAACTGAAGCCTTTCCTCATAGGAAAGGTACCTTAACCCCTTAATTACTTTATTTGCCTGTTTCTGTACTCTTTCCACCTCTACTATCTTTTTTGATGTATGGTAACCAGAACTGTACACAGTTATAATGCATCTACTCATAGGCACACACATGGAAGCTGAAATTGGACTGTAAATCCATCTGTTTGCCAGGTCATTTAAAAGTGTGATATGCTGCATTTACCACTGTGTATCTGTCTTTTAGAAATACAAACCATTAGTGGGAGAGGTATTTTAAACAAAATGTGAAAACTGTCCCGGAAAATTAAACATGTATTTAACTCTCCTTTTAAAATAAATTCTAAAGGGAACCTTGGATTTTATTCTTAATAGTCATGTAGGGGTTGGGGGATGAATATAAAATTACGTGTGGATAAAAGTATATATATATAGTGGTGTGTCTGTATAGTATGCAAGATGGGTTTTCTAAAAAGGTAATAGAGCTGTACTGTAACAATGATTCCAAAAGATATCTGGGTAAAGAGTATGGACTGTGGTCTGTTCTACAGTATAGCTCATGCTGCCTGTTGCTGTAAGTAGGATTTCACTATATAACACATCATGTTAATATGCTCTGCTTCCCTTCTGGCTGCATCCTGATTTCTATTGCATTGGCTACTGAATGCTCCCCAAGTATTGCAAAATTCACTTTTACTGTAATGTGTGGCAGCATCTTAAGAGAACACTATTAAAGAATGGTCAAACTTATTTTCTGTCTGCTGTGGTTACAGTGTCTAACTGGGATCTGGGAGACCCAGGCTCAAATCCATGACCATGGACGCCTACTTAGATGACCTCAGGCCAGTCACATACACTCAACCTAACCTACCTCACAGGGTTGTTATGAGTGTAAACTTAAGGAAAGAAGAATGATGTAAGCCACTTTGGGAAGAAAGGAGGAATATGAATGAAGTACATAAATAAACTGAATTAGACAAAGGATGTATCTGAGAAATGTTTAACGATGAAGATGCTTTTACACACTGTTTTGGTTGCAGTCAAGTAAATGAGGCTGAATCAAAGTGCTATCAACAGAACTAGTGTCATAGCGGCATAGCGGCAAAAATAAAAGACAGACCAAGTTGGGATTAGCCTCCCTGCCCCAGCTAGTACTGTGCCCACATTGTACCTTGCCTTGCAGCAGATATTCTTTGCCTCCGTGCCAAAGTCAGCTCCACTTAGATTCCAGAAGACTGCAAGCACTGGATATCTTTTGGGAGACTCTGTTCCACTTTCTGCCAGGCAGGACTACTTGCACAATGTAGGGAAGAGGGAGTGCATGAAATGCCCACTAACAGATCGGAAGGTGCTTGCTGCCAGAGAAGCAGGCAAAAAAAAAGGGAGGGGGAGGTGTGTTTCCTGTTCTGTATAAATTTTTGTTGCCGATGGTTGGTTGGTTTGTTTTAAAAGCTTCTGAATGTCACAGCCATTGTTGCTTGGTGCAGAGAATGCAGATGGGAGGAGAGAAAACCAACCCTTACTCATTGGTAACCGAGGAAAGACAACAAAGCACCGTGTCTTTTGAAGAAACTCCTCCTCTCTCTGCCATCACCCGTGATTCACTGTTTGATCATAGCTGAAACAACAGCAGAGCTGCGAATTTCTGCCTCCTGAGAAAGGGGCTCCCCCCCCCCATCAGAGCTGGTCCAGTTCTCTTTCCCTGGGAAGAGAGAAGATGGAAGAAAGGAAGCTACTTCTGGGGAAAGGATTTTTTTCCCTAACTGCATTACAATTGCACTGTCTTGGCAGGTGGAGGGCGGGGGAGGGAGAGAATTTGATTGTGGATGCTGTTTCCTCTGACGTATCTGTCTGTTAGATCCTGGCTTTTAGATAAATCCCCCTCCCTTTTCACAAGGACTTTTGCTTCCAGAAGCTGAGATATTACATCAGATAAGTAAATGTGTAGTGGGGGAGCAACACATTCACCTGTGCTCTTCTTGCATCTTCAGTAAAGATTTTTTCGTTGTACAGTCTGATTAGTCCCTCGCTCTTTGGTGATGGAAGGGTAGCTGCCTGTTGTTGTTTTTAATTCCCCTGCCCTTATAGATATACTAGGCAGGATTTTGCCATTTTTCTGTTGTGACCGATGCTTGCTGAATACTCCATCTCCGCAATGGGCATTTACCGCCATCTCTGCCCCTTAGACTAGCTACAGTTAAACACAGAGCCGTTCACTACCGAGGTTTTTAAACTTAAAAAATCTGGGGACGCATGGCCCCCATTCTGTGTACCTTGAAGATCAGAGCAAAAAGGAGGGAGTTTTGTGTTTGTTTTCTTTGCATCGGTCATTCATTTCTCTAACACATCCTCAAGCTACAGAATGCCTTAGTTTCCGAACAACCCAGTGTGGTAGGTTAAGAAGGGCGAAGATCTGTTCCAAACCATGCAACGAGTTTAAGCGGTATTTTGAAAGAACGAAAAAATCCCCATACCCCACGCCTGTTGCCTTTTCCCTTGGAAAATTCTTTTGGGTTTTCAAGAGACGAGCGGAAGACTTCAGAAGTGACATCTGTTTCACTGTACTACCGGGATCAACTACGTATCTCCAATCCCGGGCTATTCTTGTCATTCGCTTCTAGGGCTGCAAAGACCCTTCAGTCAAAGGGTCCTGCTGCCTCCTCATGAACTAAGACCGCATTCTTCTGGCCTTACCTCGATGCGCTCGTCGTCTCCCAAGTCTACTTTCCTCCACCCCAAGGTTATGGCAAGACTACTTTTAAACCAGCACGGCTTTTGCAGGGATCATTACCCCGGCTACAATTTTAAGATCTTGGAAAAGTGCATTTGAATACATCCGAATGAATTAACCAATAACTATCAATCAGGACATCTCTCTGGGCCGGGTAGTAATCTTGCTCCTTCAACACACGCGTTTTCCTCCTTTTGTTTTCTGCAGCTGAATGTGCTTTGATTTTCAGATCAGCCAACCTTAAAAGTCCTGGGACTACCCCCATCTCAGACTGCAATGGCGACAGCACACGCGCATGCGGCATTGCAAGAGAAAAAGAGGGCTATAGGGAAATGTAGTTCATTTTTTCCACCTCCCGCCCTCCATTTTCTCTTCGCCTACGGCTCAGATTTGCGCATGCACTCATTTTTTCCCTGTCGCTTCTCTCTTCCGGCCCTATAATTCCAGCCTGCCATTGGATAGCAGAGCGGAGGGGTGGAATAAGAAGTGAAGTTTGATTGGGCAGCGGCGCTGTCCTTACAGGATTACAATTATTGATGCAGTTTCTCTGCTCCGGTGGTTAGTTTCAGAGAGAGAAGGAGAAATTCTCTCCCCGGTTAAGGCAAAAGTGGTTCTGGAAACTGGGGACCCTCAATACACGGAGAGGTGGCGGGGTGCATGTATTAGCATGCGCATACGGCGAGAGGTTTCCCCCCTGTTGTGTTTTTGTCCTTTCATGTGTCAAAAATGAAGGCTCAGGCTGAAACGGTAGGAGGAGAGAAGAGACCTTGGCCATCTGCCGCAGGAGTGGAAGTCAACTCCTCAAAGTTTGTGTCGCTCTCGCTAAGCAAGTGCAAAGGCCCCGACGTGACTCTCGTGCAGCCTCTCCAAACCGACCTGTCGCTAGACCGACCGAGTCACGCAGGCCGGATCAAACAGGCTTGCCAAAACACCCTGCCCGCAAACTTCACAGTCTTTCGCTCCTTCATAAACACACACACACACCCCGCCTCGGTGACTTTGGGGTTTTGGAGCACTGCCCCCAGCTTCCCGCTTCATGTCCTAAATCAGCGTAGGGCACCCTTCAACCTTCTCTTTGTGCATTAGGAAAGGAGCAGCCCCCACGCGCATCAGAATTGTTTTGCTGTGCACACAAGACCTCCCCCCCTCCTTCCCCCTCCCCCCGTGCACTTTCGGCAGCAAAAGTGAGACCCGTGAAGCTCGCCCCTCCTTGCAATTGAAAATCTCACTTCCTCCTCCGAGGCTGGGGGAAGAAAGAGGGGGCTGGAAAGAATGACTATATAGACAGATAGAGGCATATTAAGCGTCTCGGCTGCTGGCCTGGGAAGGGGAGGGGGGAAGTCGGTGGTGGCAATGGGAGTGGTGCGCAGGCGCACTGGGTGGCGGGGCTGAATGTTTCCCAAGTGTTTGAAACTGGTATTTGGGTTTTCCACGTTGGATCAAGTGCGGCGTACAGGGAAGGCTGCATTAATTTCACCGGCGGAACAGGAGCAGCTGCGTGCGCGGAGGGAAGCTTCGCCTCCTTTTCGGCCGGGCAGTTTCCTCCGCGACCGGGTTTTTGCTTTTTTTTTTTTTAATTATTTGTCTGCCTATCTTCGGAAGATCGGGGTTTTTAAAGAGCTTCCTCTCCCCTCCCCTCTTTCTCCCTCCTTTCCCTTGTACACACACAGACACACGCACAAATCCCTCTGATTGTTCCTACCACCTCCTCGGTGAGTTACCGACAACGACAGCCATTCAATCAGCTGCTGGCTGCTGGCTGTAGGGACTCGCGGACGGTGTGTGTGAACGCCTGCCTGCCTTGCCTTTCTGATCGCCGAAGAAAAAGACTCCAAGGTGGCTTTTTACCCCTCTTCGCCGTGGTCTTTTCGGTTGGATCCGAAGCACAAGAGAGGGAAGGAGAGAAGAAGGCGGCTTGAGGATTGAGCCTCTTGCCATTTGGGGCTGCTGTGTTTGAAAGGGAAACTCTCGCCCGTTCGGGGTGAGAGGAGAAGGAAGATATAGACAGCATATTTATTTATATTTGGGGGGGGGGCCGGATGAAAATGTTGAATCCTGCAAACGGAGAGCAGCTTCATCTAGCGAACTATGTGGAGGATTACCTGGACTCTATCGAATCTCTGCCCTTCGATCTGCAGAGAAATGTCTCCCTGATGAGGGAAATCGACGCCAAATATCAAGGTAAACTGCTGGCTCCTTTATGTGTGAAGAGTGTGTCGGAGGCTACCTAGCCCTTTTTATTTCCCCTGCAGAGAAGATGATCTCTCGTCGGGGTCCTGCTCCCCCCCCCCCGGTTTCCCCGCGCTTCATCCCAAAGCGGAGGGTGGCTTTAAAAAAACAACAACGAACAGTGTATTTTGTTGCGAGAACACATCTGAAGAGAGGGGAAATGTGGGGGGCTGTTGCTTGCTTGCTTTGCAGCCGGTAGCTTCCCCCCTTTCCTTGGGGCGGAACAAAAGGTCTTCTTTGGGGGGCCTTCTTTTTATGAAGCAACAGGACTGACCTACACTATTTTTAAAGGGTTTTTTTTTTAAATGCTGGGCGCAGAAAAAGCGGCGGCAGCAGCACTAGGGTGAGAGGAGGGGCAGGGAATCAGGACGCATGGGGCACCGAGGCGGCTGTTTCTTTTCTGTGTGTGTGTGTGTATGGCTGGAGAGAAAGAGGGGGAGAGAGAGACAGAGAATGTTTTCTGGCCACTGTGGGAAAGTGCTGGGGGTGAAGACGAGAGAGAAAGAAGAAGAAGGGGAGGTGGAGAAAGAGAAGAGCGATTACAGCATAACATTGAGGAATTTCTAGTATTCGCAATGGCTGTAGTAGGAGAGGGTGCTAGTAAGAGAGAGGGAGGGAGGGAGAATTAGAGACTGAGAGTGGGAAAGGGGGGTGGGCAGGGCTTGTTGCCTTCGTTCCCTCTCCTTATGGGTTTTTTTTCAATGGGGTTTGCTTTTAAAAGCAAGTCTCCCTCCCTTCCAAGTCTCTTAGTCGGGGGGGATCCAAAAAAAGGGGGGCGGGTGGGAGATAGATTATATAAATACTGTGTGGGCTGGGGATGTGCAGCTTGCTGAGTGAGCCCCCCTTTCCTCCTCTCTCTCCTTTCCCTCCCCGCAAACTCATACAGTATTTTTGCAGCTCTTGGAGAGAGCGAGAGAGCTCTTGTGTCTCTCCCCCCCCCCGGCTCACTCTGCAGTTGGAGGAAATGGTGGTTTTTAGTTAGTGTGTGTGCCGGGGGGGGGGGTGTAGGAAAGGTTCTTTGTCATCTGTGCGAGGTGGGGGGGGGGAGAAAGAGTGCTACGGCCGGTGGTAGAGGTGACACCGGGGTGCCCGTTACGGATTTCACTTTCCAAATTTTCCTCGCTGGCGTGTGTGGTGCATGTGCTCGTGTGGTGAAAAGCCTGGCCGATTCTTGCTGCGTTTGTGGGGTGGGGAAGAGCAGCAAGTACCCATTTGAGAGCTTTCTCTGGCGACGGTGTGTGAGCTTCCCCCGTCTCTCGTGAGGCGGACACTGTGGGGACGACTGGTGGGAAAGGGAAGCGACGAGGCTTAACTTGGGGGGGGGGGTGTAGATTCAGAGATCAGAGCAAGGAACTGGGGGAGTACTAGTAAAGGACAGGGCGGGCATTTCAACCCGCTCTCAACACTCTCGACTGCGCTAAAGGGAGGCGCCACAACCTCTCAGTGAAAGAGTGAAAAGCGCCGTCACAGCGGCTTTTATAGGATACCGTTATTACCCTATTGTGTTCGCCCTGCCTCCCTCTTCTTTTATTGGCTGGAGCTTCCCTCAGGGTCCACCCACGGCCCCGCCCTGTTGCTCTCTGATTAGTTCCCCTGAATTCTCGACAGAGGCCCGCCTTCCACTGACGATGATGAAACTGGACGGTGGAGGGACCGTGAGGGTTTCTTGCAATAGTTCGAACTGCCCCGTCTGCTCCTCAGAGGCTGATTGGCTCCCATAGTTGCAGGAAGCGTAAGATGCCTCTCTGTGACTGACGCATTGATGCGAAAGACAGGGGCTGGTCCTCGCTCCTCCCTCAAAGCCTAAGCGGAACAATCGCTTTCGAAATAGGTGGAGACTACTTTGGGGCTTTCCCTTCTGATTGGTGTAGGCGCTCTGGAGAGTGTGGGCAGGGCTACTAGCGTGGTTCTTTAGCCTGAGTGGTCGGTTTCTTCCAAGGCGGGCTCTAGAGCGGTGGAGGAGAGATCCTGATTGGGCGGCTGAACGGATTCTGGTCCTCGCCGTGTGTTCAGCTGCAGATGGACGGAGAAGGGAAAAACCCGCTCACTCTAGCAGCGCCACTAAGAACAATGAGCTCAGAAAACGCGTTCGCCGGGGGGTGGCCTTGTTCCTGAAAAAGAGGAGGTGGGGCCAAAAGCAGAGGAGATTCGAGATGGGGAGGCGGGAATGCGGAAAATGACAAGCAGCTCTTCCAGTGCCTGAATAGGCACGGGCCCGCTAAGGGCAGAGGGGCGGGGCATGGAAAGAGATTTCTTCCCCCCCCCTCTTCCCGCTCAGGGGCGCGCGCGCTGTGTTCTTACTCCGCCCCTTAGAAGGGTCTCTTGCTGTTATGAGGAAGGGCCGAGAGGGGGCGGGGATTGGGGCGCCTTCGTTTCAACCGCGGGCCTGACAGGCTCCCCCTCATCAAGGCGTCTTCTGACTCAGAAGTTCTGAGGGAGGGATTTTTCCCTTGGCAGTCTGTTTTCTTTCGGAACAAAGTTTGAGTCCAGTGGCACCTTTAAGACCAACAAAGATTTATTCAAAGATTTACTCTCTGAATAAAACTTTGTTGGCCTTTAAAGGCGCTACTGGACTCAGACTTTGTTCTGCTCCTTCAGACCATCAGGGCTACCCACCTAAATTTTTGTTGCCTTAAAAAAAAAAAGATTTTCTTCATGAAACCACCACGTTAAAAAGGTCCAGAACATACATTCCCGTTAAGGGTTGAGCAAACCCAGGTTTTAAATGATGCCATTCTGGGTATTTGTTATTCCTGTAGTGGTTACCAAAGGCCTGTTTTGTTTCACTCACATTACTTTTTGGGGTGTAAGCCAAATTCAAACGCAGCTAAAATGTGTGGAAACAGCCTTTCATAAATCTTATCCAAATTGTTCATAAAATGTTCAAATTGTTCATAAATCTTGTTCAAATTTAGAACCCAGGTTTTAAATGATGCCATTCTGGGTATCTGACTATTATTCCTGTAGCTGTTACCAAAAGCCTGTTTTGTTTCACTCACATCACCTTTTGGGGTGCAAGCCAAATTCAAATGCAGCTAAAATGTGTGGAAACAGCCTTTCATAAATCTTGGTCAAATGTCTGGGGGAGGGTGGGAATCAGTTAATGTGGATGTTCAGATTTAGTCACATTCTCCTGAGACATGGATGCCACTCGCTTCAGTTAAGTAAGGCTTACTGCAAATGAAACTAACCTTATGTGGAGATATACTATTATTTTTAAACAAATTAAGCTCATATTTCCATGCATCTTCAAAGTATCTGTGCTTAGAATAAGTGTTAATTATACTGTGGAAAGTTTGGGGAGATGTCATCACTCCCCCCACCCACCTACCCCAACCAATACTCTGATAAAACTGAAGAAACTATGCTGGCAAATCATGCAGTCCTATTCTTTCTTCACAGATATTTTAAAGGAACTGGATGATTATTACGAAAAATTCAAACGAGAGACTGACACAGTACAGAAGAGGCGGTTGTTGCACTGCATACAAAGAGCACTGATCCGGAGCCAGGAACTAGGAGATGAAAAGATCCAGATCGTCAGTCAGATGGTAGAACTTGTTGAGAATAGAACTAGGCAAGTTGACAGTCATGTAGAACTGTTTGAAACCTGCCAAGAGATTAATGACACGACTGGGAACAGTGGCAAAACAAACCAAGACAAGTCAAAGAACGAGACAATCACTCAGGCAGAGAAACCCAACAACAAGCGGTCCAGACGGCAAAGAAATAATGAAAATCGAGAGAATGCTTCTAATAACCACGATCATGATGATATCACGTCAGGAACTCCAAAAGAGAAGAAGGCAAAAACTTCCAAGAAAAAAAAGAGATCCAAGGCCAAAGCAGAGAGAGAAGCTTCCCCTGCAGATCTCCCTATTGACCCCAACGAGCCGACATACTGTTTGTGTAATCAGGTCTCCTATGGAGAAATGATTGGCTGTGATAATGATGAATGCCCGATTGAATGGTTTCACTTCTCATGTGTGGGACTCAATCATAAACCAAAGGGCAAGTGGTACTGCCCCAAATGTAGAGGAGAAAATGAGAAAACAATGGACAAGGCACTAGAGAAGTCTAAAAAAGAAAGGGCCTACAACAGGTAGTTTCTAAATCTAAGGAGAATAAAGCTGTGGAAGCATATATTTATTCTCTGTATTATCTTTCGTTGAGGCGCGAGGACTGTAAAATGTATATTTTTAAAGGAGGTTATAAATCAAACCATTCTTGTAACAGGGATGGCAATATAAGAAATGTTTGGGGGTTTCCCCCCCTTGATATAGCTGTTAACAGGAAAATAGTCTGTGAGCCAAAACATATAATAAAGTAATAAGAGTTAACATTGTAATGCCCAGGCTCATTTTACAGGGGAAAAAATATGGTTTCACAAGTTGTTAAGACTCTGCCCATTAAAATGTAGATAGTAAACATGTCTTGGATAGCATTCTGTTTTTTCTCAGAGATTAATGCTATTTATCTTTCCAGAAAACTGTTCAACATTCAGTTTGAATAAAACAGTATTTTGCAAACTGATCCTAAATATACTGGCTACAATCTAACACAGAGTGAAACTTTCTTAAACTCATTGGATTTCAGTGGGATTAAGCACAGACACATTTAACTCGGAGTTGGATTGTGACCATTGACTTGGAAGTAAACTCCTGTTGTTTCAGTCATAGTTGCTTCCAAGAATTAGGATTACAGCCTTGCACCCCATTTTCAACATGTTACTGGGAACTCAAGCCCATTGGTTTTAATGAGTCTTGTTTCTAAGGGATGTGTTTGGGACCAGGGTGCTAGATTTGTTTGGTCATGATCAATGCATTAGCAAAAAGAAAGTTGCAGTATAACACCTGTTCAACCTGCCAGTCTAGCAGCTCAATATCCAATATTTAACCACAGTTACAAGCTTATTTTTAAAGATGCAAATGGTTAAATTTTAACAGCATATTTTATATACTGGCCAAGTACCATGAGGGCCTTTTTAAAAATGGTTTAGTATATTTTGTATTTAACCAGGAAGAGGTTTAGTAATGAACCTTATCATAAATCAACCTTTATACTGTCCTCAGATAATAGCGTAGCAGTCTTTACTTTGTATAAGTTGTAAAAAATGTACATTTTCAAGTAGAGTTGCACTTAACTTGTATTATAATTGGAAATGCATCCACATGCCATGGTATAGCCAATATGCATTTCTTTATGTATGTATGAAAATTGTACAGCTGTGATATTAAGGAATAAATTAAAGAAGTTGGATAACTTTGTTCACATGTCGCTTACACGGAACATGTGGGTATCTGTTTGCCTTGGTGAGCCTACCTGTGTCTTCTACCATCTCTCTCTTCAGAGGTGGTAGTAACGTGCAACCCTACACCTGCCATTGTTCTTTTTCCTTCTCTCACAGCACCCCATTGCCATTCCTTCTCTATCCCTTCCAGTCTCAGTACTGTTGACGAAAATGCTGTTTTTCTTTTCTGTTCCAATATTTTTATTTATTTCCCACTTTCTCCCCAACAGGGACCCAAAGCTGCTTAT